>OY856412.1:333772956-334372956 GCA_963693085.1 Alisma plantago-aquatica | reverse complement strand
AGCACATCCAATGTAAGTATTTTTATGACATAATAACTAGTCTTTTCAAGATGATATGTATATATGTATATAACATTCTTTACACAAAAATTTGTAGGGGTTGAAGTCATGCCGTCTAAAAAGTAAAGAATTTGTCGTTGTAGAGGCGTCGGCTTACCCATCCCTACCAGAGGAAATGTTTCATGGGTCTCCATTACCAGCTGGTTGGGTTCGTGTGAGCCCGCTATGTATATTCCCCAACTGGATGGATCTTCCATTGCCATATGCCCACCCAGATTGTGAAACGCTTGGTGAGGCAGAAGGCGGAGTGATATTGTGGCCAAAAGTGGATGTCCTCTATATTGAAAATGTATGGTAAATTTACATTATGTTAAATTGTTAGTGTGTGTATATGATGTCAGTTGATCTGAAATTATATATATATATATATATATATATATATATATATATATATATATATATATATATATATATATATATATATATGTTAAAAAGAAGACACCCACATCATCTAGGCCTCCACCTCCACCTCCTACATTACCAAGTTGGGTTCCACAGGACCTACCTGTCCCGTTAGGTCCTGATTGTAGGGGTATGGCAATATGTTTAGGCGAACATGATATAAATTGCCCTATAACTATTTCTATAGATGTGGATGCTACAGGTCAATCATACGAAAGCAACCTATTTATACAAGATATTTTGGAGTTGTTTCGATATGATTGACCGAATACATCTGTGATAGAGCTATGGATAAGGTGAGATCTTCTTTATACATCCATATACCTTGTGTAGGATCTGGTGATCTGGTTTCTTATTTATTAATGCATACATAATACATGTTTTGTAGCTACTTAGACAAGATATGTGCAGATTTTTCATTCGAACAAATAGGATTTTTTATTCCATCTTTGATTACTCTAGTAGCTAAAGACCCTCCGTCAGCTCAACAATACTACTGTGATGCTTTTGCAAATTTTTCTCAAAATAAGAAGACGGTGATAAAAGCTCCATTCAATGTGGAGTAAGTTTACTTTGCTTATAATTTGGACTTAAGAAAATTACATTTTTATTGTGGATTTTGAGTTATTAATTTTTAACTTTTTTATCTCTAGTGGTATGCATTGGGAGTTACTAGTTATTGTCCCTAAGACGTTCACTGTCTATTATCTAGATCCTAAGGGGACTAAATTGAATTCAAAATATGGACACAAAATGAAAATGGCATTATTCCGATGAGAAATATTTCATTTTCATTTCCATTAACATATGTTATTACATTACTATTGAATTATGCAATGTATTGTGTTACATTAACATGTAGGGGTTTACATGAGTTCAAAAAGGCTGGAGGAAAGGTCCCCAGGAAAAAGAACCAACAAATAAGTTGGAAAAACATGGAAGTAAGTTCCCGACTGCAATGTATTTATTATTTATGTAAACAATGCTTAATTAGTTGTATTTTATAATATTTTGTATCAATTTATAGTGTGCTACACAAGACAACGGATGGGCATGTGCATACTATGTGATGCGATTTATGCACATGATTATCAAATATGCCGCAGTGGACATCGATACCATTCCTGAGGTATTATATATAATCTCATTAGATAATATGAAATATATCACTCTTATTTATATATTATTAATTATATATATACATCATTGTCTTTGTAGATGTTTAAAATCGACCAAACTACAGGAAAGGCCTTACCAGATGTACATGCTCCCTATACGACGAAATAATTAAATGATGTAAGAGAAGAATGGGCAACAACCATACAAGTAATGGGGGTTTTAACATATAATTGGGATGTTGAAAGTGAATAATGACTAAAGAATGATATTTTGTAAATGAATTTATGAATTATAATATGTGTGAATGTTTCTACATGTCTGAATGTTTCTACATGTGTTTGAGTGAAAATGAATGAAACTAATGTTTCTACATGTCTGAATGTTTCTACATGTGTCTGAGTGAAAATAAATGAAACTATTGGTTGCTATATGAATGTTTCTACATGTGTGAATGTGAAAATGAATTGAACTACAGATTGCTACATGAATGTTTCTACATGTATGAAAATCGAATGGAACTGCAGGTTGCTAAATGTGTGAACATTTATGTTGTTAATTTTGTAAGTTTGTGTCCAGTTGTTGGCTGGTATCAATTGATGTCGTAAAACATGTAGTTCATAACTGAACTACAGGTTTCTCATCCTGCGACCAGCCACAGCAGGTCTGTAGACTGATAGAAAAAAAAACATAAAATAGGCGTCAGTTATTTGTATAAAATCGATGACAAATGGTTACAGTGTCGGTTGCCCTACTAGTAACCGATGTCGATTTCCCTAATGAGGCCAGACACCACGGCCGTGCTGGCCAGCACGGTCATGGAAGCGGGCCAGACACCACGACCGTGCTGGCCAACATGGTCATGGCAGCGGGCCAGACACCACGTGGCAGCAGACCAGACACCACGGCCGTGCTGGCTAGCATGGCTGTGGTAGCGGGTGAGATGGTGTCGGTTATCACTAGTAAACCGATGTCGATAGTGCCCCAGATGGCACCCTTTCTGTGGTGCGAAGGTATATGGCGTCAGTTTCAAAGCTAATAACTGACGCCTATACCCCCCTGCTGGCGCGTTTTCAGTGGCACACAAAGGGTTGTGGCGTCGGTTTGAGAACCGATGTGTAACGATTGGGCTTTTAACAGCACCCACATAGGTGTCGCTTAAAAACCGACACTAAAGGCCTTAAATAACCGACACTAAAGGTTGGTTATGTACTAGTGTAAAACTGCATAGGCAAGGTATTGGCTATTCCATGGATGATATCAAGGGGATTAGTCCTGCCCTATGCATGCACCACATAAATTTGGAAAATCGGCAAGACCTCTAGTTCAACTCCAGAGGAAACTAAATCAAATGTTAAAAGAGTTTGTGAAGAAGGAAGACATTATGATAAGAGACGTAAGTATTATTTACCCAATTAGTGACATCAATTGGGTAAGCCCTATTCATGTTGTGCCAAAGAAAGGGGGAATGACTATTGTGATGGGATATAAAAGAGATGAGGTAGACACCTGGACTATCACAAGGTGGAGAATGTGCATAGACTATCAAAAGCTAAACCAGGCAATGAAGAAAGATCACTACCCGCTACCCTTTATCGATCAAGTTCTAGAAAGACTGGTGCATCATGAATACTTTTGCTTTTTAGATGGTTATTCTAGATTTTACCAAGTTCCTATCTTACCTGATGACTAGGAGAAGACTACCTTCACTTGTCTATGTGGTACCTATGCTTTCTGAAGAATGTCATTTGGATTATGCAATGCTCCTGCAACATTCCAATGTTGCATGATCTCGATGTTCTCAGACTTTCTGGAGGACATTGTGGAAGTCATTATGGATGATTTTTCTATCTATGGAAGCAACTTTGATGGTTGTTTGAAAAAACAATCATTAGTCTTGCAACACTGTAAAGAGAGAAACTTGGTTCTCAACTAGGAGAAGGAACTTGGTTCTCAACTAGGAGAAATGCCATTTTATGGTGTAAGAAGGCATAGTCCTGGGCCACAAGGTCTCAAAAAGAGGAATTGAAGTAGATGTCAGCAAGGTCAAAGCTATCGCTCGACTACCTCCACCTAAGTCTGTGACTAGAGTGCAAAGTTTTCTTGGTCACACTTGTTATTATTGAAGATTCATAAAGGACTTTTTGAAGATTTCAAAACACTTGTCAAATCTGCTAATTAAAGATGAAGAAATTGATTTTACAAATGATTATTTGAAGGCTTTTCAGACTTTGAAGGAAGCACTTGTAACCACACATATTCTTCAAGCTCTAGATTGGGAGCTACCCTTCGAGCTGATGTGTGATGCTAGCGACTACACCATAGGAGCAGTCCTAGGGCAGAAGAAAGACAAGAAACACCATGTCAACTTCTATGCTAGTCGTACTCATGACGAAGCACATACAAATTACACAACCATAGAGAAAGAGATGCTCGCTGTCATTTTTGCCTTCGACAAATTCAGGTCTTATCTGATTGGAGCAAAAGTAAAGGTCTATACTAACCACGTAGCTATTAGATACCTAATGGAAAAAAAGGATACTAATCCTAGGTTGCTAAGGTGGGGTTTATTACTCCAGGAGTTCAATCACAAGACCATTGATAAGAAAGGGGTGGAAAACGTAGTTGTCCACCACTTGTCAAGGATTTTCATCGAAGACAAGAATGAGACACCCATCAATGATAACTATGTAGATGAGGCTTTGCTCATGTTAAAGGTCGAAGAACAAAAATTGATGTGGTTCGCGGATATTTGCAATTATCTTTTTTGTGGGGAGTTACCCCCAGAGATAACTTACCATTAGAAAAAGAAAATCTTCTCCGATACAAAGAATTACTATTGGGATGATCCTATGCTCTTCAAGAGATGCTCTGACAATTTATACAGAAGATGTATTGTTGAGGAGGAAGTGCCTGATATTCTGAGGGAATGCCATTCCTCACCCTATGGATGACATCTGGGAAGTGAAAAGACAACCGCCAAAGTCCTACAATCACGCTTCTATTGGCCTTTGCTATTCAAGGATGCCATTGCATATGTAAAAACCTACAAGGAATGTCAGATGAAAAGGAATATTGGGAAAAGAAACGAAATGCCTATGGCAGAGTGGGTTGAAGTAGATATTTTTGATGTATGGGGGATCGACTACATGGGCCCATTCCCGCCATCCCATGGGTATAAATACATCCTTGTCGCTGTTGACTATGTTTCAAAATGGGTGGAAGTTGTTTCCATCCAAACATGTGACTCCAAGGCTGTTATAAGGTTGTTGGAGAAAACAATTTTCCCAAGATTTGGTGTACCACACACTGTTATAAGTGATGGAGGATCCCACTTTGGGGGAAAATAGTTTGAAAAGTTGCTGAAAAAGTATGGAGTCAGACACAAAGTTGCTACCCCCTACCACCTGCAGACTTCAGGGCAGGTGGAAGTGTCAAATAGACAACTGAAGCAAATTCTTGAAAAGACTATTAGCAGAATAAGAAAGGATTGGGCAATGAAGCTGGATGATGCCCTTTGGGCATATAGAACTGCCTACAAAACCCCCATTGGAATTACACCCTATCGACTCTTATATGGGAAATCCTACCATCTACCTTTGGAACTCGAGCACAAAGCCCTCTGGGAAATTAAGTTTCTGAACATGGACATGGAAAAGGCTGGCCAAGGGCGTTATCTGCAACTGCAAGAATTAGAAGAATTGAGATTACATGCCTATGAAAATGCAAGAATTTATAAACAAAGGACCAAGGTGTGGCATGACACCCACCTAAAGAACAAGGATGTTCATGAAGGAGACAAAGTACTCCTCTTCAACTCTAGCATTCAGATGTTCCCTGGCAAGCTAAGAACCAGGTGGTCAGGTCCCTTCGCTGTGGTAAAAATCTACCCATCAGGAGTAATCGAGATCCAAGGAGAGAAAACTGGAATCTTCAAGGTTATGGACACATGGTAAAAAGGTTTTATGAAGATCAAGCCTATGTGAGAAGATCTGAGATTGATTTGAAGGAACCAAGCCAGCCAGAGGAGAGAAGCAATGAAGAGTTACCACACCCAGCTGCAGTACCCAAAGAATGAAGTTTTATGAAGTCTAGCTAAGAGACTATAAAGCAAGTGCTTATTGGGAGGCAACCCAAGTTTAAGTTTTCTTCCTTTTGTTTTTCTTTTGCTTTATTTAAGTTTTCTTCCATTTGATGTACATGTTCTTTTCCTTTTAAGTATTTCAAGTTCCACTTAAAGAATCGACTCTTGTTTGATCTGGTCGCGGTTATAACTGTGACCGCAGTTTTGGTTTTGCTTAAGCAAAACCGCAACTGCGGTCTTCCATGTCGATCTGAAGAATCGCAACTGCGATCGTTCTCTTACAGTCGAAGAATCGTGACTGCAAGTCACGATCATAACTGCTACCGTGATCATACTCACGACCGCAGTTTCTTTCCCTCAGTTAGTTCGGTTGTGGTCTTGATGCCTATAAATACCTTTAAACCCCAAATGTTTAGTTCTTTACATTCTCATCACTCTCATCTTTAATCCTAAAACCCCCGCATCATTTCAAGACCACAAGTTCACCATTTGATGCTCGAGATCATTGTCGTCGTCACATCCATACCCGTCGATAAGGTAACTTTTCATTTTTCTTTGTGCTTCTTATCGCCGAGCTATATTTTATCTCAAAAACCCTACCATACACTCCTGGCATTGACCGACAATCGGCTATCGCAGAGTAGCCGGTGGTCGCCACAGCATTTCGCTTCCTTTCCAGCGCCGCACCCGCTTTTAACATCAAGGTAACCTTCTTTTTCTCTTAAAAACCCCTCTCGAAGCTGTTTCTCGGCGGGCGATGATCAACTATCATTGTTCTAGTTCTCCAACCACATGGCCTATTTGTTCTTTCCCCTAAAGAGAAAAACCCCTAGAAACCCTAAAATTGGAATAATATATGTTGGTACAAACGAAGAATGAATGTTCGGTTTGAGAAGCTGAAAGGTCAGAGGAAGACAAACTGTGATCGTGGTCATCCTAACCGCGACCGTTGGATGTTAAAACCCTCAAAATTGTGACCGCGGTGATCACCCAAACCTTGCCTGAAGAAAAACCGCACCCGCAATTATAATCGCAACCACGGTAATAACCGCGAACGTGGTCTTTCTTCAGGAAACTGTGATCGTGGCAACGTAAGGTTCACCAAAGAATCACGACCATGGTTGTTCTACGTCAAGATAACCATGACCGCGATCTCTTTAAAAGACTGCGGCCGTGGTAATACTCTAAAGTAATAATAATCATGATCACTATTAAAACCGCGATCATGGTTCCTATTGTCTACTTTATAAAAAAAATTGAAACCTAACTATCCTGATTAATGAAGGGAACCTATCAATTGATGATATTTGTGCCCAGAACAATGAAGATAATCTTCAATATATCTTATCAGGACCTAATCTCTTCTAATGTTTTAAATTTGTAGAATGTCTTCTCCTACCACAAGCGACTCGCTATACCAGAAAGCCACCTCCTTGAAGGAAGTGGAGAAGATCATCAAGAGCTTGTCAGAAGCTCTGAAAAGGGACACCACTCTGTTGGTGCCTGAAAGAGTGGAGATGCAACTAAGGCTAGAGCAGTATCGAAGGATACTGGGGGAGCTGCCGCAAGAGGAGTCCCCAAAAGAAATAGAACAAACAGAGGAGACAAAGACCGCTGGATACTGACTAAAAGAGTCGGGAAGCCCAGTGCATGGAAAAAAGCAAAAAGATAAACCAAAGGAAACCAAGCCCAGCAAGAAAGCAAGGGCAAAGGAGGCAGTAGGAGAAACTTCTGTGCAGAAAGGGGAGCCACCGTTCCTGCCCCAAGATGTGGTACGCCAGTCTTCCTACGACTGGATGTCCTTGAACAAAGAATGCAGTCTGACACATTATTTCAATTTGGATGACTTCAAGAAGATTGGGATCTATGAAAGGACGGTAAAGTTCTTGGAGGGTGCAAATCTCCAAACTATTTGCACGCCCGAAGTGAAGTCCTACAAGATGCTGACTCTAGAGTTTTTATCTTCACTGAAGAAAGTCACCTCCAGTAGAGAGTCACGAGTAGTAGGAGGTGGTGACTTCATGCTCCAAGTATGTCTAGGGGGTAAAACCCACATGCTAACGGAGGCAACCTTGAACAGGATATTCACAGCAACAGAAGAAGAAGCCAGAGCCTATTCAGCTACTCCATGAGAAAGAGAAGTTGCTGAATACGACAACAATGCCATGTGGAACGAGTTGACTGGGGAGGAGAAGCATAACACAAAGAACTCCATAGCCTCCCAGATAACCTCCTACTTCATCAGAATAATATATAAGATCAAAGCCTTCACAATAGACGCCAGATCAGAAATCGGGACAGTCAGCAAAGGAGACCTCTTCTTCATATGGTCCATGATCAACAAATGACCTGTAAACATTGGTAGAATTCTGATCAGAAGACTATCAGTGGCAGTAGGAGGTGACCTAAAGAGAAATTATGCCTTTTGTATGGGTGGTCAAATTGCAATGATCGCCGATTACCTACTGGAAGAAGGAGAAATCCAAAAATATGAATAAATGGAGGGACAACAAAGCATTGACATCAAGTCCCTCGCCAACATGGTAATCCTAGATGTGAAGGGGGAGAAGACATACTTCAAGCATAAAGGATTAAAAAAAACCTCCTCTCCCTGAGATGGTATTTTATGATGCCCATAAGTTGTGGCCTACTCTCGATGACGTTGAGAAAATGAGCTCTGGGGCGCTGTACGCTAGCACACTGAAAGATTCGACACCCACAATAGGGGAAAGCAGTGCCTTAGCCCTAAAACAAAGAACAAGAACTAGGAGCCAAGAAAAAAATTGTCAGTGGAGAAGAAGAAGATAGACACCACCATCAAGCCAGTTGAGAAAGAGATGACCGCAGAACAACAACCTGGTGCATAGGTTGTAGACCCCGCCTCTAGCAAGCCACAAGAGGAAACAATTGCATTGGGGGAAGAGGCGGGGAAGGTAATGCTACGGAAGAAGCCCCACAACCAAAAAATGTACCAGAGGCAAATCCAGAAGGACAAGGCTCCTAGGCCGTACCGAAAGCGGCTGCAGAGAAGGGAAAGTCAGGAGAGATGCCCCCACCGCTACCACCTAAGTAGGAAACTGTGTCAAGCTCATTGACAACATGAACGGAGCAAAAGTTGCACCAGCAACAATGACAAGCACCCTCTTTTGGGGGTTCTTTAGGTACAAGGTTTGATGCAATGTGTGAACACTTGCATCAAACCAATGCTATACATGATAAAATCTCTACATCTTTGTCATCTGTAAAAACACAGGTACAAGCGTTGGATGATAGAATGACAGCATTCCCATACTTCTTCCAAGAAGTCTTAAGAAACCAGTGGATGATGATGGGGATGCTATAGAAGATGCAGGAGGAAATGAAAAGCCTGTGGAAAGAGGGGAAGGCCATCCACATAGATAACGAACAAATGTGCCGCGACTACAAAGAAGCGATGGCTGCCCTCGAAGAAGAGCACCAGGGCATACAAGAAGACCGCCAGAAGATTGAACAAGAGTGCAAAGAACTTGAAGCCTGGTGGGAGAAAAAGAAGACTAAGCACCCATCCAGCCCAGCATGCTCATTAGCCAACCCTCCAACCATGGCGACAACATGGGGGTGTCGGGCGTGGGAGCCGACACAATAGGAGTCAGCACAACAACAGTCGGGAGTACAAGCAAGAAGGCATCTCCCGTAGTTGAACAAAAAGGGACCCAACCAACAAAAAGTTCGAGCCCCCAGAATGAGAAGAATGCAACACAATCAAAGGGGTTCGACCTCAATTGCGACCCAGAGGAAGTAATGGATGAAGCCGCCAATGAAGATAAAGCATCAAGAGAAACATCACATCTCCCCTCCAGCACACTCTCTAACTCTAAGAGAGAAAATTGTAGTTGCTCATCGGGAGGAGGTGGTCGCAGAGCTCAGATCAGCCCAAGTAGAAGAACTAGATAGGATGATTGCTGAGTTGGGGGCTAGGCTCGAAGAAAGTAATGATTTCCTCCCTTTTGAGCCTCATGACGAGTATCACAACTATATTTATGATGGGAAGATGGAGGCAGCTCTGAAGATGATGGTAGAAGCAGGCTGGGATAGGCCTCTGAGGAAAGTCATGCCAAGGACACTACTGCTGAAGCCTCCTCAGAGGTAGTTGGACTAGTATCCACATCACAACCAATGTTGAAAGTTGCTGAACAAGTGGTAAGGGCTATGCCCACTATACAAGAAGCCTCAACACCGATGACATAGGAGGCAACGTCTGAGGATGAGGATGGTGGGCTAGTATCCTTCTTCATAGATGAGCCCACCAGGGAGAGACAAGTTGAAGCCAGGATAGAGATACCTATAACAGCCCCCCCTCTACCCTGTAAGATGAAGGACATGGACATGACAACTGTATCTCGCATCTCCTGTAGAGATGTCCATGTCCTGGTAGATGTCCTCGATGATGATCTACTCAGATCAGACATTCTATACAACAACAAGGGTAGACGTCTGTCCTGATATGACTTTCGGAGGGTTTTCTTGAAGAGGGTGCAAGTACACAAGAAAATGTTCAAAGTACTTTATGCCACCCTCCTGGAAGAATTCTTGCACCTAGACAAGCCATAGCCAGTTTTCAATGGGACCACATGCCAGGAGAGCCTACTGTATAAAGAGGAATACATGGTGATAGACGTGGCTAAGATAAAAGCGGTTTTCCAGAGGAAAGAGACCAAAACTGTGGTTCTGCCCATCCAAAATGCAAAGCATTGGGCACTAATCATCATCGATCTAACAAAACGTAAGACGACGGTGCTCAACTGCTGCACAGCTGAGATGGACAACACCTCTCTGGTCTACAAAAGGAAGGATGCCAGGGATGTCTTGAAGATCCCGATATGCCTACAACAAGCTATCAAGGAGGCAAGCACAAAATTCTAAGGGTCCTGGAAGCTGTTCTCCATCAACATTGGCATAGAAAAGTTGTAGTTTTTTCCATTCAAGACTGCATTTTCGAAAAGAGCATAATAGAAATGTGCACCGCCTTAGACATGGAAAGAACGAACAGGAAGAAGTTTTACCAGGTATTTACTATAAAGTGTCTTTGTACAATTTTTGAGAAGCAAGAAGTTGTAAATGTATTGCTTTGTATCAATCATGTATGTATATGTATACAATGTATGATAAGAAAAAGAAGAAGGGCAAAGAGGGGAAAATTTTGAGTACCTCCCTCACTGATGTAGTACCCCCCCAAACATACCCCACACTCTATCCTAGAGTTGTGAGATAGATAAGGAAGGTAGTGATAGATCAGTGAGGGTTTAGTTGGTGTGTGCGCCTCCATCTGATAGAAGCTCCATCACATACTTCCCTCGTTTGTTGTGATAGTCGATGTGGTGGAGCTTTAATGGCATTTTTTTTAGCGCCACTGAGTTATAGATCCATTGTAGCACATAGATGTCGTAGTCATTTGATTGAGGAGCTTGTTGTGGATTGCAGTGATAGAATTGTAGCTCGTGCCACTTGGCTGCTAGGTCTCCTAGGTACGGTTGGATCAATGTTGTCACCTTGATGTAGTCTTTTCTTACTAAATGCTTAAGGGATGTCAGCGGTTTTGATGTACACTTTGCCATGTAGTCAGTGTTGGCGTTGGAGCTGTTGTAGAAGAAAGTGGCGTGGAGGCGAGTGTACATCATCAGGAGCGTCTAATGGTTGTCATGCAACATTAGGAAGAAGATGATGGCATGCTCTTCTGTATCTGTTGTAGGAACATCTGGCTCGCTCCTATCTCATCATCTAGGAAGAGATCGTTGAACAACATCGAGTGGGCGATGTAGGCATGTTCAAACTTATTTTGTAAGATCGGGATGTAAGTTGACGCCACCATCAGTGCTAGACACCCTCCTACCTTGACTAAGTCTCGAAGATCATCGAGGGGGACTATTACACTGTCTGTCTCATAAATGATGTCTAGAAGGATTGAATCAACAAGTTTGAGGAGGACTTCATTGACCTGTTCCTGTGACAAAGAAGTGCACACAGAATGGTCAAATTTGTTAATCAATGATTTAGATATGACAGGTGAAGCAGAGCCTTCATTCATGAGTACATTTTGTAGGATTTAAATCCTCTTCCCTATCCCATAGTCATGAGTGGCTTCCTGGACTTTTTCTCTTGAAGGGCTTCCAGGATGGGAAGATTTAGTTTCTTGGTCTGTGTCTAGCAGCTCCTCTCGTAAATCTACATCCTGGAAGTAGCGCTTGTCCTTGATTCGCAAAAGTGCGTACGTGCTTCTTAGCTGATAGAAATTTTGGCTTTGGAGTTGCCTTATGTAGCCGAAGATGTTCAATAGCTCCATCACACGTAGGACAATGAAGGCGCTATTCCCACTTCCCGACTCTTCTTGGATAGGAAAGTCTTTGAGAGAGAAGAAGTTCCAAATGTCATTGTGGCGTTAAACTCCTTGTTTGATGACACAGTGAAGACACAGTGGAAGAAGTCGAAGACGTTTGTCTTCAGGGCGTATGAAGCTCTATCATGTGCGTGGGACCTCCGTGTTGCAACAACTGAGGAGCGTGACATCGTGGTTCGAGAGGTCTGCCAAATAGAGGAACCAATGTCTTCTATGCTTGTAGGGGGTAAACACTAGGATTGGATTGTGCTTCTCAATGTGTTGGAGCATGTCGGCCACCTGCTTCACCTCGTATGCCCTTGCCATGATTCTTCTTACCAAGACTGGGGTGGCATTGTAGTACGGTTGTTAGCCTATCCTGATTGGCAATATTTTCAATCATTGTGCCTTCCAGGACCCTAAAGAGGATCTTCCCCATGACGACTTTTGAGGGGAACATGCCTTTAAGCGCTCCACGTTGTATCGAGAAGTACCCATCACTCCAGACGATGGCCTCTTCATCTACCTGCGGCCTCAGGACCATGTTCAATAGCTTCTGGTCCCGGATTTTCAGGTAGCCAATGGCACACCTATCAAAGTCGGTCATCTCAAAACAAGGGATCTCTGATAGCACAACAAACTTATCAGCCATCAAAGTCTTTGCTCTAGGGGTTGGTTGTCAATGGAGCAGTATAAATTGCCCCCTTCTCTGTCGGATTCTCCAGATGAACCCTCTGCTAGGCCGATAGATATGTCTTCGTCGTCTTCGGCGTGGTCTAGCAGGGGTGAGGGAGCAGTTGTGTTGACGCCATGGGTGCTCTCTTGTCCTGCTGGAGCCCTGTCAATAGTTTTGTTTTTCATCTCTTCCTCGGGCATTGTGGAGGGCCTGCTGGAGGAGGAAGAAGATGACGATCCAAAGGAGGATGCTGAAGACGAAAGTTGAGAGCCGGAGCCAGGTGGCGATGGTGATTTCTTGGGACGCCTCGAGCGGTAGTGGTTGTCCATCTGATTTAGCCTTTCTTCGATGGCATCGAGGCCTTGAAGCACCATCTATATTGTATTGTTTAGCACATCTAGTTGTCTAGGTAGGCCAACTAGGGTCAGGAGTTGGCACTCCTGCTCATTTATCCTCCTCTAGAAAACTTGGAACTTGCAGGTTAGGGAAGCAAATGCAGTTGTATGGTTTCTTGTTACCTCCCGCAAGTTGTCGAACTCTAGGCCGAAGACATGCCCCAATGATGAGGGTGCTAGAGTCGATCGGCTCTAGCTTCGTGGAGTGCTCCTCACGTATGTGGCTTGGCCCGAAGAGTGCACATCATCGATTGGGGCTGAATCCACTTGAAGTGTTCATGAGGGCGAGGCATTGGTATCTTCATGCCTACCTCTGCCACATCGGCTCGGGGTAGCAGAGAAGGGTGTGGAGTAGGCGGATGATGCTCTATCATCTGACTCTCAACATCTTCCTCCATGGGGATTGCTGGTGTAGATGGAGGTGGCGTTGGTGTTGGCTAAACAACCCTGAGCTCGACTTCTAGGAGATTGGCGAATGCCTTGTCACTGGCGTCCGGCTGCACTGTTTCCTCTATCATTTCCAGTGCGGTTGTGGTTTCAGGAGCTGTGAATACTTTGACCACAGCAGCCTTCGGGGCTATGATCATATCTACTGCCCCAGTGGTGTCGACGACCTCCATGATCGTCGCTATTTCTTTAGTAGTCGCGACAGGCATTGCTCTGGTAGCCGCAGCTGATTCAGTGGCGACAACAACGACTACGAGAGTGGATGCTACTAGTTGCATGGCAGCGGTGGATGGCTCAGTGATGGTGGTGACAGGTGAGTTGTTGATGATGACTATCGATGATTTGTCTCGCCGAGCGTCGAAAGGGATTGGCCTTCCTGTAGCTACCACCCTTTCTTGTATAATCATGGTGGTGGCGTAGCTGGCTTCAATGATTATGGCTTCGATTTCTTCCTTCATGAAGACCAGCTTCTCTGCGCCATAGTTGACGCAGAGTGGGAGGGGCAGGAGCAAATCCATCCTTGCAAATTTGTAGAAGAAGTGACTTCTCTCCTTCTTGATAATATTGCCCTTGCGAGGAACTAGATGTCTATCATGTCATTGCCCCTTATTCTCGACAGGCTACGTGGCTCTCTACGGTATCCCAACCCTGCTGTGATTAAATTGATGAACCCTCCCATGTTGTACTCCTTGGTGGTGTCCTATATTGGATGTAGCATGTTCAATAGGAAATGCCCTAGGTTGATTGTGCGGCCCTCCATCATGTACCATATGAGGTGGAGATCTTCAGTGTACTGATTTCTAGTCTCATACTTGCTGAAGAGCAGGCTCGCTATGATTTTATGGATTATCCTCCAGAAATAGGAATGCACCGCCGCCACCTTGCTTCCCGACTTGAATGATGACTCGTTGGTTAGCCTCCTCCAGAGTGCGACTGGGTTGAACATGTCACCTTCAGTGATTCTGACACCATTGTTGAGAAGCTCCCTTTCGGCTTTGCTTGAGGAGAAGATCTCGTTGAGCAGCCTCTTTGAGATATCATGATCCACATTGTACAGGCGCCCCTACAGTCTATCTGCTCTGCCGAATCTCTTGGCTTTTTATGGTGTATTTAGTACCTGGTGGAGGGATGACATGAACTCTTTCGTGAGTTCGGTGTAGGAGGCGGTGTAGCTGAAGCGGATCTTTCTCAGCCCGACAACTTCTAGGACATTTTCAAGACTGCTGAAAATGCTGATCTGATGGAAGGACGCCTAGGGGCAGAAGTGCTCTCAGCAACGTATTCCTCATGTTCTCCAGACATCTTGGAGTTATATATCTTCTTCTTCATAATAAGAAGGCACTATAAGATACACTGGGTACACTTAGAACAAACTCGATACCTTAGTCCTATGTCTCTATAGACTCAGTGAACCTAGAGCTCTGATACCACTAAATTGTGGCAAACAACTCACAAGAACATGATTAACTTAAGCGGAAACGATCATTTGTAGTGGATTACTGAAAATCACTAAAAATTAAAACCTTTTTCAAGAGATCCATTCATAGGAAAACTCTTTCAACAAGAACCAATGTATTATATTTACATCCTGGTTCATAAGTACATATTTTGTACCATCTCTTCTCGAGGGTTACAATATCAACTTCCTTGTTAAATGCTAAACACATACAACATAAGAACCTAGAGGCATCAAGCCAAAACTCAAAACGATTCATTAAAAGAACTAACTATTAACTCTGAGGACCTGAGAGTACAGAGACGACACATAGGACTTCTATCTACATGACACGACAGATAGTACACTCAACCTGAGTTGTCACTGCTATCTCTACTGCTACTGAAGTTTCTCCTCTACAAGATGTTCTCACTCTCCTCCATTCTTATCCACCTAAAAAAATGTTGGATCCCACAAGGGTGAGATAATTATAATTGCCCCAGCGGGAGATATACCTCTCCCCCAAAAACATTATTATTGCAGTTTAAGAATATAAAATTGGGCAGAGGATAAGTAGTTTAAATCATTCTCATCTTAAAGCATTGTAACCATTTATGATAGAACAATAGATCATTTATTCTCTTAATAAGGAATAACAAGAACTTATATACCATTTATCCATCATATTATACCATCATGTCAAACTTCTCTTGTGACATTCATTCTCTTAATATGTCACCAGTGAAACAATCTTATTTCATCTGTTGGCCTTAGCCAATCTGCTAAACAGATATGGAATTATATTTACCATGTACTCATATATCATTAACATAGACATTGGTTTATTATCAATCCTATGTCATCATTACAGGCATTAGGTTATTACCAATCCTCTGTCATTATTACAGGCATTGGGTTATTACCAATCTTGTGTCATTATTACAAGCATTGAGCCTCTACCAGGTATTGGACTCTTCCAAACTTGATTAGACCACCACGCATTGGACACTACCAATCCTAATTTCATAGCCAGGCATTGGACTCTAACCAATACTGATTTCACAACCAGGCATTGGACTCTAACCAATCCTGATTTCACAGCCAGGTATTGGACTCTAACCAATCCTGATTATACAGCCAGGCATTGGACTTTAACCAATCCTGATTACACAGTCAGGCATTAGACTCTAACCAATCCTGGTTACAGACTTCATGCCTCTGCCAGGTACTGGACTTTAACCAATCCTAATTACACCGCTAGGCATTGGACTCTAACCAATCCTATATTCACAGCCAGGTATTAGACTCTAACCAATCTTGATTACACAGCCAGGCATTGGACTTTAACCAGTCCTGATTACATAGCCAAGCATTGGACTTTAACCAATCCTGATTTCACATCCAGGCATTGGACTCTAACCAATCCTGATTTCACAGCCAGGTATTGGACTCTAACCAATCCTGATTACACCGCCAAAAATTGGACTCTAACCAATCCTAATTATAGGCTTCATGCCTATGCTAGGTATTGGACTTTACCCAATCCTGATTACATGGATCATGGAATATAAATTCCTTTGATCCATCATTAATCCTCACATCCTTCCCTAGGCTCTGAACCCAGAGGTTAGCCTTCATAGCTTTTCACATTATTTACTGAATGCAATTGTTCCTTTTATTAAGTTTATTAAAACATTATCATTTCTTACAATAAACTTTTATAATTATCTTGGTGTCTCTCACCAGACCACAATTGTTCTCATGGCTCATAAGGCCCATAAAGCATCTTGTCACCTCTCACTAGGCAACATCTAACCATATGGCTCACAAGGCCATTAAACATCTTGTTACCTATCACTAGGAAACATCTAATCCACATGGCTCACAAGGCCATTACATATTTTGTCATTTATCATTAAATGACTATCAATACAAGGTATGAGTTCCTTTCTCATCCTTATCATGGTATGATTACATCGTACTCATTAGTTTGGCTTAACCCCATTCTCAAGGTATATTAGCCTATACTTATCAAAGTATATCAAACTTATTACATTTCATTGTAATAATTTACATAACACACTTCATGTGTTTCTTGTCCAAGTATATTGAATTTGAGATGCATCAAGGTATATCAACCCTGAAATGCTAAAAGTGACGTCTGTCATATCTTGATGTATCACTTTCCTCATCACTTCCATTTACTTGAGTTATCAAATTATCTTGTATTAAGGTATTTCCCATCTTAATACTTCCATCCACTAACCTATCACTTTTACCATGAAGTGCATAGGTCACACACAAGAATAGTCCAGCTATCTTCAATGATATGGACTCATTTCAGGTTAGGGCATCGCTTACTATAAGGTTGCCTATAATCAACCATTTGAGATATTTCACCTTTATAAGGCTTTACCCACTATTTTATTATTAGGGTTCTGGTTTGTCATCATATTGTCTAAGATTAGGGCTTCATGTATTATAACTCCAAATTAGAGTTTCACATACCTTCATCCTATATTAGGGCTCCTCATCATACCATTGAATAGGGTTTCACATGGCATCACCCTCAATTAGGGTTTCAAATGGCATCACCCTCAATTAGGGTTTCACATGGAATCAACCTTAATTAGGGTTTCTCAATTTCATTTCAATACATCGGGTTTTACATCACATTACCCTAGTTTAGGGTTTCATGCACTTTACCCTAAAAATTTGGGTTTCTTGTTCAACTTTCCATAATTAGGATTTACTATTCATCCCAATTAGGGTTTCACTCTCTATTCCCATAATTGGGGTTTTACATTATGTTACCCTGAATTAGGGTTAGGGTTCATTAGCCTTCTGGATTAGGGTTTCATGATCTCTTCACTAAGGATCATAACCTAATCACCACATGATTAATACTCATGTATGAATTCCTTTCTATCATCCTTTCAATTTGATTAGGTTTACATCAACCCTTCAATCAAGTACATACATCTATGATTGACATAGGGCACTGAGTTATTGCTTACTTAAGCTTCAAGGATTAAGTCATATGAGGATTATCAATCACTTAGTACCTTATAGGTACACCCTAGTGATTATCTTTGATATACATCAGTAACAACCATAGGGTCATTCAATCTCTCATCACCTTGGGTTTCCAATTAACCTAACCACATTGAAACATCCAAATGTTCTTGACCATTGATGCTCCAAACGGTTTGAAACCGAATGGAGTTGGGTCTCCAAATGGTTTGAGACCATTTGATCCCAAATGGTCTTGAGACCGTTTGGACTCAAACGGTCTTAAGACTGTTTGGTCCAAACTCTCTCTCAAAACTGAATGGACCAAAAAGGTCTTCCATCACTTTATCAATTCAGGATTTCAATCACTAAACCATCTATCAATTGGACCACTAATTTATTCTTCAATTGGACCATTGAATCACCCTTCAAATAGACCTTCAATTAGGGTTTTGAACCCAATTGAACTAGGGTTTATAATCAAGGAACCATAAATTAGTGTTTTGAAATCGAGGAACCATCAATGGTTGACATTGTGGAACTAGTCCCATTGAAATCATTGGATCATCATCAAACCATGACATGACCTGACCTCAAACGGTCTTGAGGTCATTTGGATGACCTCCAAATGGTCTTGAGACCATTTGACTCAAACCTTTAATGAAATTTGTAAAAATCAATTAGGGTTTTCATCATTAGGTTGATCACCAATTGAACAATTGATTGCATTTCAATTTACCATCTCTGGTCCTTCAATTACTCAACCATACTCAACCCTAATCCTCCAAATGGTCTTGGTTGACCTCCAAACGGTCTTGAGACCATTTGCGTGACCTCCAAATGGTCTTGAGACCGTTTGGGTTAATCAACCCAAAGAATTAAATCAATCACTTGCAAATTCAGCACTTAACCGGATTAGGGTTTCTACTTGGATGATTGTCCATACATTGATTCAATCAATTGGAGCCATTAGATATTCATCCAACATGTACTAGGGTCCTAACCTCAAACGGTCAATGCATACAAATGGTCAACTCACCTAAACGGTTTGGGATCCAAACCTTCAAATGGTTTGCAAACTGTTTGGTCTCCAAACTGTTTGGTGAAACCGTTTGGACCATTTTGTTGAAAATGTTTGCAATAGATTTTTGTGGAGGTGTGTGCTTATGATGATGTCATCATCATCAAGCTATAAACCCATGAAACTTGTTGTGATTTCCATGGTGATTGCATCAATCAACCAAATAATTTTTCGAGAATAAGAAAGGATCAACAATTTGATATGGAATTGAATGCAATAACAGTATTAAGGGTTCAAGTTACAAAATCCGCCTCCAATTGAGCTTCAAAGCTCCAAGCTCTACGTCTTTAATGGTGGAAGAAGGTTTATCAACTATCCCAAGCTCGTCCTCAAGCTTTTGAATGAAAAGAAGTGGCTAGGATAGAAGATTGCATGGAGAAAAGAAGAAATCCATCATTTATTTTTGATTTCCACCATGAAATCATGGTGAAAGAAGGTCAAGAAGCTTACCAACAGGTTGGGGGTAGTCATCATATTGCTCCAAGATCCCTTGGTCGTTTTTGCAAGCAAGAAGTGAAATGGGTTTCGAAATTACCCTTTCAACTCATGGATAAAGGAGCATATATGCATTTTATTAAAAATTCATTTTAGGAGAGAGAAAGTAGGGATTATCTCCTCCATTTCCTTGCCACTTGCTCCCTTCCCTTACTTGGTTACGAGGATATCTTCTTTGCCTCTTATTCCTCTCAATTATCCATGTTTTAAAGAAAAGCAATTTAAGCACCTTAAATCATATTATACTAATATCCATAAGTGAGTGGATATTTCGTTTTCTTAAAATAAGGTGAGTGAGTTATCCACTTCCTTTGGATATGTTCGTGCCTTTGCAAGGAACATGGTCGTCAATCTTCTTGCAAACTCCTCCCTCGCCTTTTTGGTTAAAGTGGTCTTTAATTGATATATTTATTTTTGCATTAAATTGAAGTAAAGTTCCAATTATGCTTAAATCTTGATTATTTTAATATCAAGATTCTCTCTCCTGCAAAGAGATACAAATTAGATGCCCCTTTCATTTTCATTGCTCTACATGATTCCAAGAAACATTAGGGACTACTTTGAAGTGGTAATTTGCATATTGAACCCTAGGTTTTGGGTAAATTGCACATTACACAAAAACTAGGTTTTTATGCACAACATTGCTTTATCAGCTCTTTCTTGGTACTCAGGCTACCACAAGCCATACTTCTGCATCATTTTCATCCTTGTGATGCTTCAACACTTGAGGGAATGTAAAATTTGCAATTTAACCCCTCAACTTGGGTAATTTTCACTTTAGTCCAAAATATACAAAACATTATTTCAACATTGTTCAAGAAGGACTAAAATTGAAACATAAGTTCCTTTTGAGCCTTAATTACTTTTCAAAAGATAAGAGCAAGCATAATTAACTTATTTAAGAAAAACACTTAGGGTTAAGGCATAACCCAGGTCAGGGATGTTACAAAAACTAAAGAAAAATAAGGATAGAAAAACTAAAACTAGAAAGCACTTGATGGGTAAAACATCATTGGCCTAAGAGTAAACTTCTAGCCTCAGATAGTATTACTCACCAAGGCGATAAAAACTAAGTCAGTGGCCCATAAAATGATAGAGTATGCCCATGTGGCACGTGCATAGACTTGGGCCTTATTACCATGATATTGTTTGTAATGTTCTTTTACTAGGAAAGGAAATAACATCCTATACTAGGAAAAATAAAGACTCAGGCTACCTCCTGAAGAGTGTTGTAGTTTGTATCATCAGCTCGATGTCTTCAAATCCTTCTACCCTGCTCTGATATTTATAGCTTCAACAACCTGCAAGGTCATCTCGGACCTCCTTACAAAGGCTTTGTCTTCGTAAAACCTCTTGACTCTATGTCCATTGACGGGAAAGACTTTCATCGGATCTTCTTTATCATAAAGCTCCATCATCCCAGACGGGTATATGTTTGTGACTGTGAATGGTCCAGACCACCTGGTCTGCAATTTTCCTGGAAAAAGATGGATAGAAGATTTAAATAATAAAACCTTATCACCTTTGTTGACGTCCTTTGGTCACAGATGGGAATCATGCCAGACTTTAGTTTGCAACTTGTAGATCCTAGAATTTTCATAGGCATGGAGCCTCAACTCTTTGAGTTCCTAAAGCTGAAGAAACCTTTTCTTTCTAGCCATCTTCTGGTCCATGTTGAGGCGCTTGATCACCCAGAACGCTTTGTGCTCAAATTCAAAGGGAAGATGGCATGCTTTTCCATATATCAAGCAATAGGGTGTGGTATCCAGCGACATCTTATATGTGATCTTGTATGCCCAGAGAGCATCATCTAGTTTAGCTTACCAGTCCTTGTGGGACTTGCCAACTGTCTTTTCTAAAATCTACTTGATCTTCTGATTAGAGACTTCAACCTGTCTGGATGTCTATGGGTGGTACAACATTGCAACCTTATGACATAAGCCATACTTACGCAGGAGGGATTCGAATTGTTTCTCTACAAAGTGAGAACCGCCATCACTAATGATGGTTCTCGGCACTCCGAATCTTGGAAAGATAATCTTGGTAAAAAGCTTTATTACTACTTGGGCATCACACATTGCAGTGGGCACTGTTTCAACCCATTTAGATACATAGTCAACCACAATAAGGATATATTTGAAACTGTAGGAGGAAGGGAAGGGTCCCAATTAATTTATACCCCATACATCAAAAAATTCAACTTCGATCCAATTCGAAAGCAGCATCTCATTTTGTCAAGAAATGTTTCCAGTTCGCTGACATTCATTGCAAGACTTCACAAAATCATGTGCATATTTGAAAAGAGTTGGCCAATAAAAACCTGACTAGAGGATCTTAGTAGAAGTCCTTTCACCCCCTACGTGTCCTCCATAAGGAGAGGAGTGACACTCAAAAAGAATCTTGGGACTTCCTCCTCAGGTATACATCTTATGTATAACCCATCGACTCAGTGCCTAAACAGTAGAGGGTCATCCCAGTAGTAGTTCTTTAAATCAGAGAAGAATTTCTTCTTCTGATTGTAGGATATATCTGATGGCAGTTGTTTACAAGCTAGGTAATTGCAGAAGTCTGCATACCACGACCCCTCAGGGTTGGTTGTCTGGGCCACATAGATGGATTCATTGGCATAACTTTCATTGATTGGGAGTGGGTGGTCATCTTCCACCCTATTCCTTGAGAGGTGGTCAACGACCACATTCTCAGAGCCTTTATTATCCTTTATTTCATGATCGAACTCCTACAACAACAACGCCCATCGTAGTAATATGGGCTTCACATCTTTCTTTTACATTAAGTACTTGATGGCCCCATGGTCAGTGTGAACTATCACCTTAGAGCCCACAAGGTAAAACCAAAACTTGTCAAAAGCATATACAATGGCCAACATCTCTTTCTCAGTAGTCACTACTACAGAAACCCCATTTGGCGTCGGTCTTTTAACCCCATTTGGCGTGGGTTTCCGACCGACGCCTATGTGGGCGCCGCTAAAGGTCGAACATTTCGGCGTCGGTTTTTTAACCGACGCCTATTTAACCTATAGGCGTCGGTCTTTTAGTAGAAAACCGACGCCAAAATGGTTCGCACCACAGAAAACAGCGTCATCTAGGGCACTTTCTGCGTCGGTGATTTACTAAAAGACTGACGCCTATATTCCATGTAGCGTCGGTCTTTTAGTTGATAACCGACGCATAAAGTGTCCTAGATGATGCCGTTTTCTGTGGCGCGAACCCTTTTGGCGTCGGTTATATACCAAACGGCCGACGCCTGGTTGTTTAAATAGGCGTCGGTTCGATACGAATATCTGACGCCATTTCCAGGACTGCTTTGGCCACATCAGGCGTCGGTTATCTATAAATAACCGACGTTGTATGTCTTTGCTGACGGTTTTCTATAAATAACCGACACCTATTTATATATATATTTTTTTCATATTAGTTTGCAGGCCTGCTGTGGCTGGTCAGCAGGATGAGAACCTGCAGTTCAGTTTTCTGAACTGCAGGTTTACGACATCCATTGATATCAGCCTACAAACAGGCCGCAAACCTACAAAAGTCACAAAGAAAATTTCACACAAGTACATACATTCAGACATCAATTCAATTCTCACATTCACACATATAGAAACATTCAAATACATGTATTAACATTCAGAAATATTCATTTACAAAGTATCATCCATTATCGCTATCAACATCCCAATTATATCTTACAGTTGCAACTGCTTGTATGGCTTTTTCCCATTCTTCTCTTACTTCATTTAATGCTTCCATCGTATATGGAGCATGTATATTTTTTAAGCGTTTACCTGTAGTGTTTCCAGTTTTAAACACCTGCAAAGAGAATGATGTATATATATAAGTAATAATATAAAAATAAGATAAGATTGATATATTTCATACTAACTAATGAGACTATATATAATACCTCATGTATGGTATCGATGTCCAATGCGGCATATTTGATAATCATCTGCATAAATCGCATCACATAGTATGCGCATGCCCAACCATTGTCTTGTGTAGCGCACTATAAATTGAAACATACAAAATAATACAACTAAGCACAATTCACATCAATAATATATACATTGGAGTCGGGAACTTACTTGTACGTTCTCCCAATTTATTGGCTGGTTCTTTTTCCTTGGGACCGTTCCTCCAGCCTTTTTGAATGCATCTAAACCCCTACATGTTAATATAACACAGTAAATTACATAAGTAAATAGTAATGTAATAACAGATGTTAACAGATACAAAAATGAAATATTTCTCACCAGAATAATGGCATTCTCATTACGTGTCCAATTTTAGTGTTTAATGTACTTCCCGCGGGATCTAGATAACAAACAGTGAACGTCCCGGGGACAATAACTAGTAACTCCCAATGTTTACCGCTAGAGGTAAAAAGTTAACAATTAATAACTCAAAATGCACAATAAAAATGGAATTTTCTTAAGTCCAAATTATAAATAAAGTAAACTTACTTGACATTGAATGGAGCTATTATTATCGTCTTCTTTTGCTGACCAAAAATTGTAAAAGCATCTATACAGTATTGTTGAACATTATCAGGGTCTTTAGCTACCATACTAATCAATGATGGAATCAAAAATCCCACATGATCAAATGCAAATTGTTTGCAATGATCTTCGACTAAGTAGCTGCAAAACATGTATTACGTATGCATTAATATATAAGAAACCAGATCACCGGATCTTACACAAGGTATATGGATGTATAAACAAGATCTCACCTTATCCATGTCTCTATCATTGATGTATTCAGCCAATCATACATAAACAGCTCAATAATATCTTTTATAAATAAAGAGCTATCGTATGATCGACTTGCATAATCTGCATCTAAAGAAACTATTATAGGGCAATGTATATTATGTGCACGTAGCCAACATGCCATTCCCCTACAAGCAGGACCTAACGGGTATGTTAGGTTAGTTGGAACCCAAGTTGGTAATGCAGGAAGTGGAGGTGGAGGCCTAGGTGCTCCTGGTGTCTTCTTTTTAACCTGTATATATAATTTCAGATCAGTTGACATAATATATACACATTAACAGTCTAAATCAATGTAAATTTATCTTACAATTTCAGTTGTGTAGACGACATCTGCTTTGGGCCACAATATGACCCCACCTTCTGCCTCACCAAGTGTATCAATATCTGGGTGGGCATATGGCACCGCAACTTCCCTTCAATCGGGTAACACACGTAATGGGCCCACACGAACATAGCCCTGTGGCATTGGAGTCCCGTGAAACCTTTCCCCAGGAAGGGACGGGTAAGCTTGCGCCTCTGCAACAACATAGTCTTGTATTCTTAAGCGGCATGGCTTCAATGCCTACAAATTTACGTAAAGAATGTTATACATATATACATATAATCTTGAAAACATATCATCTTGAAAAGACTAGCTACAATGTGATAAAAAATACTTACAGCAGACGTGCTAGGCGATGGGTCTCCAGGATTACTCGCAGTTTGTGCATCAGGAGAAGAGTGGGTCGCCATAGGCGTATTGGAAGCCTGAGATGCCTGCCACCGCAGCAATTCTTCCTTGACCTTCTCAGCAACTACATCGTTGACCTTCTTAGCAACTAAATCCTCAACTCTCTTATTCTCCTATACATGGATAAAAGAAACATTAGCTTCTTATTAATGAATTTCCTTTTGCAGTAACATTCTAAAAAAAGAATAGGTTACCTCTTCTTGAGAAAGTCCCGCTCTGGGCTTGCGCTGGGATGGCCCAAAGAATGCTTTGATGCCAACACCAGCGCCGACACCTCTAACACATCCAGGATGCTCTGGGTTACCCAGAGCAACTTTCAATTCATCCCTTGTACCCTGAGGGATGAACGTGCCTTGTTTCCTCTGCTCGTGCAGCTCCCGCTAATCACCATAAACAGAAATTGGTAAGTTAACACCACAAATAATCAATATTCAAACGATTTCTCTAAGAGTTGTATTTTACCATTTTCGCAGCCGCCTCAGAAGTTACAGGCTTCTTTATTTCACCCTTCTTGTTTTGCCTGCCAGCTATCCAGATATCATGGCGAGGCATGGGTGTGGCAGACTCCTGAGTAGGAGCAGACTCCTGAGTAGCCGCAGACTCTGCCTGTAGTCTTTGGCAAACGCTTGCATAGCCTTTTGGACCCATAGTGTGGTCATGCACATTCAGTGCACGCCTTGCTTTTTGTGCGTCACTGAGGGCCTAGTTAGTATGCACATTAAAGATTTGGTTAGTAGCACTAAATGTTAATCTTGAATAGGTGAATACAATGTATATTAATTAAATTGGGAGTGACGCCTAATACCTTGAATTCTTCAGATTTTCTTGAAGCAACAAAATTGTCCCAATCTTCTTTGTCCAAGAAGTTCCATTGTTCAAGGGCTGACTTCTTCTTCTTATCACCCTCTTTTATGTATTCTCTGTTCAGATTTGTCCTATAATTCCTAAGCATCTTTCCAGCGCGTTGCATCACATTTTTACGATGCAACTTCTCATCCAATGCAAACAGATTCTGTAAAATAGAAATGTTATTAACTAGTATCCAAAATAGAATTGCAAATAATAGAATTTGTAATCTACAAAATAGAATTGAAAATAATAATAACTCACGCATAAATCCTTCCATATCAAGTCTTTTTTCCCTTGAGGAACTTTATGCCAATTGTCATACTTAACACCACAATGGCTCCGAGTGGTACACCCAAGATAGTTTACAAAATTATTGCGGTTCACTCCAATTGGATTTCCTCCATTATCAAACTCCACCACCAATTTGGATCCACTACCACTTAGCGCTAATAACTTCTTCAACAGAGTGATGCCCCTTTTCTTGTTAAGTGTTTGGTGTTGCGCATCAAGTTGCTCCAGTGCTTCAGTGGGTACAGGTGCATCAACCTAAAATTTGACAAAAATAAAACACACTAAATTAGCCCAATATAGAAATATAGGATATATGACATAACTAGAAGATAATGAATTTTATAGAAATACAGGATATGTTTTTAGAACTTACATTAGTATCCTCGCCATGCTCGTCATGGACAGCATGCTCATCATGGACTTCATGCTCATCATGGACATCATGCTCATCATGGTCAGCCATCTGAAAATGTCATTTAAAATGCAAACATTTAGCATTTGTATTAACTAGATAAAGGCAAACATTTAGCATTTGTATTAACTAAAAAAAGGCAAACATTTAGCATTTGTATTAACTAGAAAAAGGCAAACATTTAGCATTTGTATTAACATACATGTCTCTAAAATTGTGATCTTTTATCAATTAACAATCCTTCATTGTGATCTCCGCGCACATATAAGTCATCATTAGCTTCAATATTTTGTGGAGTGGGCAACCCAACTGAGAATGGACTGGAGTCATCATACTTATCATAGTACTCTTCTTCATCTATAGGATCTTCAATGAACTGTCTTTTACCATGAATAACAACCGACCATTTATCATTCGCAGGATCATCGATATAGAATATTTGTTTCGCCTGTGATGCCAATATGAATGGTTCACCCTTCTCGCCAATCTTTTCAAAGTTCACCAAAGTGAAACCCAATTCATCCACTATAACTCCTTTGGTGTTATCAACCCAATTACATTTAAAGAGTGGAATTTTGAAATCTATGTAGTCAAACTCCCAAATGTCCTCAATGACACCGTAATATGACATTTTAGCTTCACGTGGACTCTTATCCTTTGCACTTGCAAAGTACATAGTCGACGCTTGAAGAGTGACCCCACTATTTTGGAAGACACTCTTATCATCTTGGCACTTTGTGTAATATGTGAATCCATTAGTGTCAAGCCCTTCATAAGACATAACATTTGGTTTTGGTTTAAAGGCGAGGCATTTGATAGTTTCTGTAATATCATTTGGTGTTTGAGATAGTTGATGTAAGACTTTATCTTCAAACCACTTAGTAAAAGTCTTATTATGCTCTCTAGCAAGCCACATTGAACTTGCTCGAGGATGTTGTCTCTTTATGAAATTGGTATGTTCCTCGATATAAACACTCACTTCGTCCATATTGTGTAAAATATACAAGTGAGCTTGTTCCAACTGCTCACGGCTGATTACTTTCACCCGTGATCCCAAAATTCCTTTGCCCTCCTCAATATTCTTGTCATTATCAGGAGTGTCATTACCACTGAGAAAGTCATTGCAAAAATCCATAACCTCTCTCTCCACATAACCTTCAATAATACTCCCTTCAGGCCGATAACGGTTTCGAACATCACCTTTAAAAACGCTCATGTATCGTTCAAAGGGATACATCCAATGCAAGAAAACTGGTCCCAACATTTTCACTTCCCTAGTCAAGTGGACAACAAGATGTACCATGATATCAAAGAACGAAGGAGGGAAATACATCTCAAGCTGACATAGGGTAACATCCAGCACTTTCTTCTACCCTACAACTATCCAGCATCGCATCAACGATGTCTGCTGGAACTGGTTCGTTCACATTTACGTCATCGGAGGCAATTTCTTCTTCCACCCAAGTACTGCTATCGACATCTACTGGTTTCGATTTTGAAATCTCTCCATGCCAGTGCCATTCTGTATAGCCTTGTACAATCCCGTTGCACATGACATGACTTTTGATTTCCTCACCAGTGTTGACTTTCAAGTTGTTACCGCAATGCCTACATGGACAGTAGAACCTATCTGTAGGTTTTTTCCTATGTTCCTCGGCAAATCTAATAAACTGATCAAGACCAGATATAAACTCTGGGGTGCAACGATTACGAATGGACGTCCATGATCTATCCATTCTATGATCAGAGAAAACAAGTATATATTAGGAAACAAGTATATATTAGGAAAAGATTAGGCAACATTTCCCTGCTGTTCTCTAAGTACATATGTACTTAGAGAACAAACGGGGAAATGCCAACAAACACATTTGATGTCATTCTTATATATAATAAATGTGTACCACCTATCCCATCCTTGAACACCTAATCTCACTAGTAAGTGTATAATGTGTATTGGGTTTTCAAGAAAATTTCGGCAGCATTTCCCCGCTGTTCTCTAAGTACATATGTACTTAGAGAACAAACGGGGAAATGCTACCAAAATTTTCTCGAAAACCCAATACACATTATACACTTACATCCTAAGTGAGATTAGGTGTTCAAGAACAGTCCCAAACCGGGGACTATCCAAGATTTACTCCTAATGAGTCAATCTTGGACGAGTTTCTAGGCCAACAAACACAATAATAGATATCTACAATGAAGCCGGACTCGATACAAACAGTATATAATTTAGTGATTGTTCATTCTAATTTATACCAATGTACAAGTAATATAAAAAACAATGATTGTTCACATTCTAGGCCAACAAACACATGTGATGTCATTCTTATATATAATAAATGTGTACCACCTATCCCATCCATGAACACCTAATCTCACTAGTAAGTGTATAATTTGTATTGGGTTTTCGAGAAAATTTCGGCAGCATTTCCCCACTGTTCTCTAAGTACATATGTATTTAGAGAACAAACGGGGAAATGCTACCAACATTTTCTCGAAAATCCAATACACATTATACACTTACATCCTAAGTGAGATTAGGTGTTCAAGAATAGTCCCAAACTGGGGACTATCCAAGATTTACTCCTAATGAGTCAATCTTGGATGGGTTTCTAGGCCAACAAACACAATAATAGATATCTACAATGAAGCCGGACTCCATACAAACAGTATATAATTTAGTGATTGTTCATTCTAATTTATACCAATGTACAAGTAATATAAAAAACAATGATTGTTCACATTCTAGGCCAACAAACACATGTGATGTCATTCTTATATATAATAAATGTGTACCACCTATCCCATCCTTGAACACCTAATCTAACTAGTAAGTGTATAATGTGTATTGGGTTTTCAAGAAAATTTCGGCACCATTTCCCCGCTGTTCTCTAAATACATATGTACTTAGAGAACAAACGGGGAAATGCTACCAAAATTTTCTCGAAAACCCAATACACATTATACACTTACATCCTAAGTGAGATTAGGTGTTCAGGAACAGTCCCAAACCGGGGACTATCCAAGATTTACTCCTAATGAGTCAATCTTGGACGAGTTTCTAGGCCAACAAACACAATAATAGATATCTACAATGAAGCCGGACTCCATACAAACAGTATATAATTTAGTGATTGTTCATTCTAATTTATACCAATGTACAAGTAATATAAAAAACAATGATTGTTCACATTCTAGGCCAACAAACACATGTGATGTCATTCTTATATATAATAAATGTGTACCACCTATCCCATCCTTGAACACCTAATCTCACTAGTAAGTGTATAATGTGTATTGGGTTTTCAAGAAAATTTCGGCAGCATTTCCCCGTTGTTCTCTAAGTACATATGTACTTAGAGAACAAACGGGGAAATGCAACCAAAATTTTCTCGAAAACCCAATACACATTATACACTTACATCCTAAGTGAGATTAGGTGTTCAAGAACAGTCCCAAACCGGGGACTATCCAAGATTTACTCCTAATGAGTCAATCTTGGATGGGTTTCTAGGCCAACAAACACAATAATAGATATCTACAATGAAGTCGGACTCCATACAAACAGTATATAATTTAGTGATTGTTCATTCTAATTTATACCAATGTACAAGTAATATAAAGAACAATGATTGTTGACTTTCTAGGCCAACAAACACATGTGATGTCATTCTTATATAATAAATGTGTACCACCTATAACAAACACATTGTCCAACATTAGGTTCAACACTTGAAACATACATTCGTTTTCAACATAAAAAATTTGTATCATTAGGGTCCAACATGTGGATTATATGGGACATACACATCAAGGTGGTCATAAGGGAGGATATTTCCTTATTTATGAGTAAGCGATATAAGATTAAGATCCATATAAAAATTAGGGCAGAAGTAAGAAATAAATCTTCTTTAGGATACAATAGACCCTTATGGATGTATTTAGGGTCATAGGTACCATCATAGAACAAAAGGGGTACACTCTAGGATTTAAGATCACACTACATCATGTATTTTATACAAAATTACATGTATGTGTATATAAAAAATATATTTATAAGGAACTTCTATACATATCTAATCAACAAATTAGTAATTAACTAAGTATTCATCAATACTTACTATTAATCAGTATCTCTAATCATTAAAATCGGCAAGCAGATCAGTAATTGTAAATAACAAACTATGAATTGTTGAATTAAAGTAATCACTAAAGTAATACTAACCAGTAGTACCAATCATTAATCACTGAAAGCAGCAAGGAAATCAGTAAAACTAATCATGCATTACTAGTATATAAGGAAACCAGTAGTACCAATCATTAATCACTGAAAGCAGCTTACATACCTTTTCCAGCAGTGGTGGTCGAAGCAGGAAGAAGGGGGTGGCGCCGGGCGTGAGCAGGAAGAAAGGAGCTAGGGCGGCGGTGGGCAGGCAGGTGGGCACCAGGCGTGGCGACGGCGCCGGTTCTCAGGCGTGGCGGCGGCGCAGGTGGTTGGAGCAGCAGGGCGGGCAGCAGGGGCGGGCAGCAGGGGCGGCGGAGAAGAAACGTGCCGGAGAGGGGCGCCGGAGAGGGGACGCCGGAGATGGGGCACCAGAGAGAAGCGCCGGAGAAAAACTAGCAGCAGCAGCAGAGAAATCACCAGAGAAATCACTGCAACAGCGAAATAGGGTAGCAATGAAATAGAAGAAAGGGGAAGAGTCGGGCGATCGCGGGTTATAAGTTCCCAAATAGCGTCGGTTGTTTTAAACAACCGACGCCTAAACATCTTTAGCGTCGGTTGTTTGCAACAACCGACGTCCAATTGGACGATATTTTCATGAAAATGTTTGGCGGGAACCACCTTCAGCGTCGGTTCTTGTATAACCGACGCTGAAAGTGACATTTTCGGCGCAAATTTTCATCGCACATAGGCGTCGGTTTTCTAGGTATATAACCGACACTGACAATGACACTATTTTTTTTATCGAAAAATGGATTTTGCGGGCGACTTTAAGCGTCGGTTTTTTATAAACAACCGACGCTTAATACAAAGCGGTACCCGTGTCTGGCTGGTTTTCGAATATAGACGTCAGTTTGCTTAAACAACCGACGCCTTATATGATAGGCGTCGGTTTTCCTTAGTAACCGACGCCCAGAAAAGTGACACTGAATGCTATTTCTGTAGTAGTGAGTAGTGTAATTCAATTGTGCCTCATCCAGGGTCTTACTTGCGTAAAAGATCACGTGGTGCTTTTTGTATTTCTTCTGGCCAAGAACTACACCAATAGCAAAGTCATTGGCGTAGCACATGAGCTCGAAAGGAAGATTCCAGTTGGAGGACTGGAGAATGGGTGTGGAAACTAAAGCATCTTTCAGAGTGGAGAACACTTTCATGAACTCATCTGTGAAGTCAAACTTCACATCTTTCATCAAAAGGTTGGACAGGGGCTTGGCTATCTTCAAGAAATCTTTAATGAACTGCCTATAATAAACGGTGTGACCTAAGAAACTTCAGACACCCATAACTGATATGGGCGGAGGGAGCTTGGCAATTGCCTCAACCTTGGACGGATTAACCTCAATACCTCTGTTGGACACCTTGTGTCCAAGAACAATACCTTCCTGAACCATGAAATGGCATTTTTCCCAATTGAGAGTGTAATGACCCCACCTCCCGGTAACCCCCAATTAAGGGAGACCAAGAAGTCAGAGCCATTATCTCAATTAACAAGATCGAAGATTCAACAAATAATCAATAACAGTTATCAAATTTTACCAACTAAATTGAAAACTGGTATAAAATAAAACTTTTCATACCTTTTAAAAACTTTGGTGAACTACTCTATCTACAGCCTCGATACATTCTATCTAATCCTCCTTGAACTTTATTTCTTATTTCCACAATGGGTCACTTTACTATTTGTTCTTTCAATTGTTGTACCTAAAACGCCGACAAACAAAACGTCGGTTAGCATATCGGAATATGTTGGTACGTGGGAACAACCACAATTTCACAAATATGGATAACAATTTAATTATCACAATCAGGGTAATTTAGTAAACCAAGTTACATTTTCAATGTGTCATTCTCCACCGCTTTTGCCCTAACCCTGGATTACCCCTCTAGGGTTTCTCTTTTACCATTGACTTAAGGCCACCTTCTCAATTCCGAGCTTGGTTCCTGGGGGTCACCTCTCATGGTGCCCCATAGTCATGCAACATAGACCACCTTCTCATTCCTGAGCGTGGTGTCTGGGGTCACCTCTCATGGTTCCCATGGGTCTACCCTCTTGGGCCTGACCTTAATTGCATCTTCCATCAGGGTGGCATGTAGGTGCGAGAATATACATGTATTTATAATTGTGATAACCATAGTGACTTTATAATGGTAGTATGAACATCCAACTGTTTAGGTTGCACTCAATGCGAGGAAACATTCAGAAAAACCTCGGGAAACTAATGTGATTAACCATAACTAACAACATACCTGTTAGGCTGAAATGAGATAGAATAGTCCAATCAATCAAGACATCCAATCAAGCAAGTGCAAGAGTCATGAAATTACATCCAATTCTTTTTTATCAAAATCTATTCAAACCATCTTGCTACTTAAAGTTTCTATTCCTTTTTAGGATTTCTACCTCTTTTAGGGTTTACTTTGCAGTTAGGGTTTTTACTTCATTTTACTCCTAATTTCTCATCTATCCTTCATGAAAGTTATTAAGGTTACCTTTTAACAACATATAACCTTAATTTCAGAAACAACACAATTAATCATCAATTAAGTCCATTAAGCCTCTATTAAAGCTACCATTTTATCCCTTTTATTCCATGACAAGATCATTATGCTCATTTATCATCAATTCATAGTTCATTATGGTCTAATTCACATATGAACGTTATTTATCATTAATCCTACCTTTATCCATTAGAAAAACCCTAATTATCATATTAAGCATATTTATCCACAATTAAGAACTTCTATACTCAAAATAGCTTAAAATCATCATCTCTTAACTTTATTCATGATTTTGAATAATTAAAGCCATTAAGAGTCACATTTACCAATATTAGGGTTTTAAGGCCCATTAAAGTATATTCGTGCACATGAAATTCTAAATTAAACCAATTACGTACAAAGTTCATCCTTTTTGTTCCTAAAGTTCCTTTTCATCATTAACAGGTTAAATCCAACTTTAATCATCCATTAAACCCTACTAAATATATTAATCATCTCAAAATAGGGTTTTTTAATCTTTAATTCATCAAAGTTGATAACTTACACCACTTTTCGAATTTCAATTAGAATCAGGCTTCAACTATATTTTTAATGGATTCCCCTCATTTTTTTGAGCAACTTTCATATTTTATACGTGCTAATATGAGCTACGAATAATAAATATGAATTTTACAAAATCTACTTACTTTGGCCAATGAGAGGCTGCCACGTAGGCCTTTCCATGCAACGAACTCGGATGGGTTTGAAAACATTTCGAATTGTCAATTTTTCCCTTGGGTAAGTTATAGATCCTTCAACCCGTGGAGGGGCAAACTCATCCAACACCCTCTACTCTTCTTCAACCTCGAGCGGCTTGGTTGCAACCGCCCTAGCTGCCGATCTGCAGCCAAGCGCATGTCGTTCCTCCCTCCTTGGGCCACGATTCTCGCCGGAAAAAGCGTCCTTGCTTCCGCCACCTCCTTCCGACCTTAGGGCGCCACCCAAATCTCGACTAGAGTGGCTGGGTTAGGCCAGGTACACCTGCAACTTGCAGCTTCAACGTGCAACCGTTTTGCTTGCTAAGGTGCGTTGTATAGGACACGACGATGCTGTCTTAACCTCGCTTTGTCATCGTGGCATATACAGCTTCCCTCGCAACCCTACCTAGGCTCCTTGATGTCCCAGGGTCACGTGGCTCCCATCTACTAGGGTTTTGGACTAAAATGATGAAGAAGAAAGGAGGGTATGTGGGATCTCTCTCCTGGACTCGGCCCAGGGCTCTCTCTCCTTTTATAGATAAGGGTAACAACACCCTGAGATGCTTGCTCACGAAGAATAAGGTCCTTTCCTACTAGGAATCCAATTCCTTCATGAAAAAGCAAGCTTCTCTCTCTCTTAAACATCCTTTTGATATTCTTTATTATTTGGATAATTAGGAATTCGAAATTCCTCTCACTTATTCTCTTTATTCTTGCTTTTTAATCCATTGGCACGGATTTCTATTTTCTTTTAATAGAAATTACTTCCTTTTAAACAATACTACAACAATCATTCATTATGCATCATATTATTCTTTTATTTTCTCTTTCCTCTTTCTTCATTGGGGCTCCTTGGACTCCAAGAAACTCCAAGATTTCGAAATTCCTTCATAAGGATACTTATTATCCTTCTAGATGCATCTATATTCATTATTTCACATTGTCTTGTTTATTTCTTATTAAAATATCTCTTTTTGAGGATTTCTCTTTATATTTCTTTTTATTTTTCTCATAGGCATCCCTTTTACTATTAGAAACCTCATGGATATGAAAATCCATCAAGGATAACTCAAATATACCTCTTTTCACTTATTTTCCACATTTTATCATTGTTTTCAATTTCTTTCTTAATAAAGAAATATTTAATTGATCTTTTCTTTTCTTATTGCTTTCTTTTTGCAACTTTGGATTCCTTGGAACCCAAGGAACCCAAGAGGCACGAAATCCCTCTTTGGAGTTGCCTTTTGGAGTTTCCTTCATATTTCTTTTCTCTATTTCTTATTAATAATGGAGTTTCGTTTGTCTTTTCCTTGTTATTGGGCCCAATAGCCAATAAAGCCCACAAATAAATCAACAAGGCTATTTTAAATGAAATTCATGCATCCAATCAAAAGACATCATTATTTGTTCATTTATCTTTATTATGAGAAATTACATTTCTCACCAAATGAACCTAAAAATTGGGGTTGTAACATCCTTCCCCTCTTATAAGAATTTTTCCCTCAAAATTCCACCAAGCAAAGAAACACATCTGGATAATCCTTTCGTATGTCCATCAAGGATCTTATGTGGCTTCACCCTTTCCATGGTGCTTCCCAAGAACCTTCATCATCTCATATTCTTCCATCTGAGTTCTTTCTTACCTTGGTATAGCATACCCTCATAGGTGACTCAGGACACTTCAGCTCCTCAGAAGCTGAATAGGTTCAGGGCTCTGCACATGGCTTGGGTACCTCACATGGTGCTCTAGATCGGACTCATGGAACACATTATAAATCATGTTATCTTGAGGGGTAAGGCTTAAACACAACCATCTCCACCAATCCATCTCAAATGGACCTGTATATCTGGGACTCAGCTTTCTCAGTTGTAGCTTAGAGGGGTCAGATTTTTACATCACATACTCTCCCACAGTGAATTGCATGTCAGTCTGCTTTGCATCATCATACGACTCATTTCGCCTCTGGGCTCTCTCTCTCAGCCATTGCACTATTAAATCGACTTCACCTGCACACACTGTGGTTCTTTTCTGACCTTCGCGAGGCCAACATCATCTTAATGAAGTGGTGACCGACACAACCTCCTTATAGAACTTCTTGCATCCCGATAAAGGCTATGGTGGTTAACATCACATTTTAAGAATTATCTCTAAGTATCACCATGTATGAGCACACATGCTCTCATCAGACCCTCTAGTCTGGATCATACTGACCATTAGTATGGGGTGACAAACTGTACTGACATTGAGTTCTTCATGTAGCTACTTTCACCGCATGGAAGTAAACCTTTAGATCATGCTCAAGAAATTTTGAACTCACATCATGGTGTAGTTGAATCCTCTCTCTCTCATATGTAGTTCAACTGAATCCATCCCTTGACAGTTTCCTTTCCTTCTCTTGTCATCTAGGTAAGGCAATCTACCATAACCCACATTGTATCTTGACCTTCTTTGGTCAAGGGGAGACTTACCACATCATCCATAGTGGTGAACTCCCATTCCCTCTTGGGGACTCTTTATCCTCTATGCCAAAGCACTGGGTTACTGGTGTTCATCCTCCACCCTCATCTTGCATGGCCACATGCCACATGCAACTTCATATCAAGCATCCAAAGTGCTACTATCACTTACTATCTTTGTAGTATCATGGTGTATGTGGATCTTAAAACCATGATCTCCTGTATGTCATGATTCCTCAAGATCGATTCCTCAGAATCCCTAACCCACTCTCATCAGGGTTTTACTACCTTCCTATCCAAAGAAGTGTATCTGAGGTTCTACCACCATCCTTCCATTGCATCAAAGACTAGGCTGACTAACCATTAACTTGATCAAATGGTATCATTGCATCTGAGGGTTAGCCAAACCTATCTTCTAGTCTATAGCCAAACTAGGCAGCTACATCTCCACTAGAGCATCTATTACCACTTCACATCCTTAGGTATTAGGTAATGTTGAAGACATACACTTCCATGCATTCCACTTATTATCTCATCTCAGCTCTAAGTCTATCTCCATCAAGAAACTTTGAGCTCATCCTCTTAGTTTTCAAACTCAACCTTGTATAATTTATAGTTCATGATAAGACATCCTCATAAGGTGACTACCTTAACTTTCTATCCACATATCGTTCACTCCACCAGGGTATGTTATCATCTCTATCCTCATACCTTGTAGCAATGTTCCCACTCACATCATCTTTATCATTGGTGTATGGCATGCATATTGTCCTATCTCTCCCTCCCATAATAAGAGGAAATAAGCATTTGGATGCAGTCCAAATATAGAGTTCTTATTGTTCTAAGAGTAGAGATGGTACATCCCACCTTGCCAGTACACTTTCAAATCTAATTTGAAACGTGCCACATATGTCTTTACATCACAAACATCATGATATCAAAAATTACTTTCATGGAAAACTGGTCTCAAACCTACTAGGGTTTACACACAATCCTTGGTCATCTCCTCTGGGTTTATAGGGTGCCGACACTTTTGGGGTCATCCCTCTTCCCTTATGCATCCAGAGAGTGCCCTTCTCATCTTCCCTTTGGGTCCCATGAGTTCATGAAGGTGATCAATATCCTAACCCATGGCCCTCAGACAATGATAGTTGTTACCTCCCGACCCTATGTGTTGGGTTTTAGGGGAGGCAGAGAAGGCAGCGAAAACAAAAATTTTCTCCTCCCCAAACCCAGAACAAGGAAACGCGTCAATGTATATACAATAGGAAAGGATGGTTTGTGGAATCATACCTTGTCCCGAGGCTTGCTCGGCGACAATACCTCGCGCCTTGCGCGGTCTTCACCTCCGGTCTCAGACGGTGTTTGTGCAGCTCCTGGTCGCACCGGGACTGACAACTCCTGGCCCCACCGGGACTGTCGGGATTGACAGTTGTCCTCCTGAGCGGCAGAAACCTCCGGCCTCTGAAGTAGTCCACACGAACCACCTGGAACTCCAATATTTGTCCCACAAGGAATTGGAAGGAGTTGCACCCTCCTGTCAGTGTACTAGTTTCCAACACACTCTCCTGTCACCAGTCACAACTGCAGTTGTCTTTCCCTTGTTGTGCCTCCCTTATCGGGTTGCACTTGCTCGGACTCTCTCGGTTACCAAAACCAGAGAGAACGACAACTTTGTAGAGCAACTGGTTTGCACTGAGTTATTATTTGAGAAGCCCCCAATACCCCTATATATAGGAGGGTCATGGGACAGGGTTCTCTATCTCGGGCAATGCGGGACTCAAAGCAGGAGTAGAAGGGTTCGAGATTTTCCACAAAACAACCAACTCACAACCTAAACCGATCGTTTCATTTCATTTCTGAAACGGTCGGTTGGGGACCTGAGCCGGTCAGTTGACACCTCAACCGATCATTTTGGGACACCTCAACCGGTCGATTCATTTCTGAACCGGTCGGTTCGTGGTCCTGGTCAGTTCTCGATTGACTTTCCATCTTTTGTTTCTAATTGGTATCAAATACCAATCCTTGTTCCAATCAAATTGGGCAAGTGAAACGAAAGGAAAATTCTCACCAATCCTACTTTCCCAACTTGCTCGGTTGCACCAGTTGAATCGATCATTTCAACACTTGAAGCAATCCTTTCACCCTGATCATGAGTCGATCGACTCACAACCTAATCCGACCGGTTCACCAAGCTCAGTCGATCGGTTCATCACATGAGCCGATCAGTTGGCAGTGCAGATTGTGTAGAATCAGTCAATTGCAGTTTCAATCAATCTGATACTCTAATCAATCAGTCCAACACCTTAAACATTATGATACTGAGCTATCAATTGATTGAGTGTTTAATTGAACTACTAAACTCCTTTAGCAATCAATCTAAACATTGTTTGTGGACAAAACTCCTCTTCCAGGTTAAATCCTATGTGTGTGACCCTGCAGGTCCATTTCACGTAGGAAGTGAAAGTCCATAACACTTATGACTTCACAAGCAAAGAGCGATGCCTAGTCACACATCAGTGCTACCCAAGTGAAAGTAGAAAGTTGGAGAACAACTTTCAATCCTACAATCCGTGAATGGTGTTACAATGAATGTATAATTCCTTTGTCACTGAAATCCCAAATGAACTCGAGGCATGGAACAGTTATCCTGTCAACATTCATTCACTTTCTTGATCTCAGAGTAGATTGGAAGAGATATGTATGACATCAATATCACATACTGATTCACACATGCGTGCGCACGCCTATTTCAATCCTACTCATCAAGTGGCCTTGGATATCAAACTCCCTCAGGAGTGACAAATCCCATATCTATCACTCACCCCTCAAAAGCCTCATGGGTCAAAGCCACCCAATCATCACCTTTATAACAACCCATGTTTCAGGACTGCGTTTGATGATGTCAAAGTGTGCCCAACGACATGTGTTGAGTGTAGTGATTTCAGGTCAAAGAATCACACTCACCACTATCACTATGAGTACTGATTGTGACTACCATGTCATGGTTCCATGTGTCAAACTCACGGTGGGTCTGTTCGGTACACTTGTTCTCTAACAAGTACCTATGTGTTTGGTTTGATATCTCTATATCATGACTAATGAGATTATGTCATCAACCAACACCACAATCTAGCCTTGTGTGTCATTGTTGTCTATCTACCTTCCACAATGACATCTGACTAGGGACATAACAAGAATGTGCAAACTCTTAGCATCTGTATGATCTCATCATTCAGGTCCTGAACCTGAAGGCATACATCATTGAGTATTCTCATTCTCTAGACATTCAATATGTTCTATCACTATCTCATATGACTGAACCAGAAAGAATTGGAAGCTTGCCTTTGATGTTTATCAAATCAATCTTAATGTATCCCACCAATCATCCCATGATTGGCTCTCACGGCATACATACCAACAGACTCCCACTTGCACTGCGAGCCAATCACCCTTGAATCATATTCATAGTGATCTTCAAACATGTCCCACATGTTACTCTGCTCTAGTGCGATCATAGTGAGTAATGGCAACACCTTGCCAAAGTCAGTATAAATTGCATGTCTCTCATCTCTTCGTTGTACGTCATACGTATGAGATGGAGTTGACGTAATATGTGATTTAGTATTCCTTTGCTAACCTTTAGCCACATTGCATGATCAAGGATTCCATACTTGTCATCAATGACCGGAATATCTATAAGTTCATCTCATGAACTTCTAGATCCATATAGTATCCACTTCTATTCTCTAACACACAAATACTCGACATTTCCCTTTTAAATGGTTTTATTGGAACACTTCCAACTATCAACAAACTTTTACTTTTATATATCCTATATATATTTTGCAATAAATTTCTATCCTTTTCGAAAGTTTGCATCAATGTAACTCTTTACATTGAACTCTTCCTTATCTCTATAGAACTAGTACTTCTCAAGTACTTATCAAGTTCTCATGGTATTCCAGTAACTCTTACTGGAAGTAGACAAACATCCACTTGTCATGTCTCACATACCAGTTATCAGGATGAGCACATCATATTGATATGTCATACATACAAGATGATGAATGCATTTTGTTCTTTTCCATGTCTATACATGTAAGATAATGGGATGATTAAATACATGATAGATCCATATCTATTCTTAGTGTTCCCATTCTTCTTAAGAATTGGACACTTGGCCTTGGGATACTAACTCCATGTAACATGGACAAGTTTTTCTCCCACTGAATCTGTGCACACTGAACCCTTCAGTACAGATTTCCAATGTATGCTTTCTCTTTTCAGGTCAAGAGGTTTTCGAGAACTATCTCTATAGATCTCTATTCCTATCACATAGGAAACATCTCTATCTTCCTTAAAGATAATTTCCACTTTTGGATTTCCATTCTAGAACATTTCCATTTCACATCAACATGTGGAATGTGAATACGCTCCCACTAAATCACAAATCTCTTCTTTATCTTTGACATATCAGTCAAACCCTTTGACTATATCATCAAAGTAAAGATCCAATTTTGAGTTGCTTGTACTCAATCAATCACATTGATTATTCCATTGTAACTTATAGACTTCATTTGCATTAGTGGATTCATAAACCTTTATAGGTTGTGTCACATACACATCCTTGTTTTATTCCTCATAGGAATGCAGTTTTAGTATCCATATGCCAAATGTCTTAGTCATTAAGTTGCAATCAAAAAGCATCATCCTTCTCAAATGTTATCCATGTGTCTGAACACTTAAGACTTATTCGCACTTATGGATTTCATCCCAATGAGTGCTACCATCAAGGTCATACCTTATGGTTTTCATGGAAGTCATTTAGGATGTAATGGTCATCTACCATAACTCAAAATCTAGTTCCTCATATTCATCTAGATAGTTGACTTATCACATTAACAACTCATCACATAGATAATTGAGGTGTATCTGTCAAGGATATAAGAACTCACAACTCCTTGTGATTCTCAATGTCCTTTATTAGTGTGGGGTATCCTTTTATTAAGAAGAATTCAGTTATTTAATAATAATTCTCTAACTTCTTAGAGTATGATTCCTTCTTGATTTAGACATCACCGTGCCTTAATCATGAGTTCACTATTATACACTATCATAATCACTCATAATGATCTCAAACATTTGGTCTAAGTATTTTATTCATTGATCTCATCAATAATTACCACTTAGCCAAATTTTCACTTCATCTATGATTATATTGAACACTTCAAGATATTCATATTGGTATTTCTCTAAACACCATTTGAAGTATTAGCATTTGTTCCAATAGGTATGTAAATACATCACATATATCATACCTAACAGGATAATCATTCTCCCACTACCTTTAGTGAAGATTGATTAATCATGTCCAAGATATTCATGTCTCTTACTGGTTCTCTAACCAAAAGAGTCTAGATTTATCCATCACATAGAAACTAGAAATGAATTTCTCATGATTGATGCTAATTTGATTGTTTGAGTTATCTATAACTTGTAGGTATCATTTTATCTTATGCATATCAAATACCACAAGATAAATAAGGCATTGCCACAAAGATCATATCTTTAGAAATTGAAACATCTCTTTATTGATTGCCATCATTGTCATACAATATGTAAAAATAAAGTGTTTCTATCTATTGGAAAAATATGAAATAGCAGTTCATAACTGTATTACATGCCTTATAGGCTGAAAATAAACTAAAGTATTCCTATCTTTGGTGGAAACACTTGCCCCAATTATGAGTGCTTTACACTTTACATCTTGGTATGATATACCTCAAAAATTGTTACAAGTTTACTTTCATGACACCTTTAAGTAGAGACCTCTGTCGCCTCCTTCTTCTTTTGTTCTTCCAGATAGAGAGGACAATTCCTTTTCCAATGTCCTAGCTTTTGAAAATGGTGGAAATTTCCTTTTTTGGTAACACCTCCCTTGGCCTTGAGAGCTAAAGATGACTTGGGCTCCTGGCTAGCATCATAACTTTTCTTAGCTATGCCCTTGCCCTTGCGCTTGGACTCACCTTTCTTGCTCGTGATCACCATCACAGACTTAGGCTTGTCCTTCTTCATCTGTATCTCGGCTGTCCTCAACATGCCGAACAACTCTAAAAGTGGCCTATCACAGTTGTTCATGTTGTAGTTCATCACAAACTGACTATAGGATTCTGGCAACGATTGCAGTATCACGTCAGTAGCCAACTCTTGGATCAGTGGAAATCCCAGTCTTGTCAGGTTCTCCACATACCCAATCATCTTGAGTGTGTGAGGACCAACTGGATCTCCTTCTATCATGACGCACTTGAACAGTGCCCTTCAGACATTGTATCTCTCTTGTCGTGCTTGATCTTCATACATGTTCCTGAGATGCTGAATCATCTCAATGACACCCATGTTCTCATGATGTCTCCGCAACTCATGGTTCATAGAGCACAACATCAAGAACTTTGCACCAATGACATCATCAAAATGCTTCTTGTAAGCATCCCTTTCTGCCTTTGGTGCATTAGGAGTAGGTTCCTCTGGAATTGGAGTATCCAGGACATAGAGCTTTCACTCTTGAGTGAGAACAATTCTCTATGTCCTATACCAGTCGTGGAAGTTTGTCCCATTTAGCTTGTCCTTTTCAAGGACTGATCACAAAGAAAAGTGATTGTTGTTTGTTTCCATTTGTACTACAAAAGGAAATATGCAATTTTAGTCCAAAAACTCATTTTGACTTATTTGATTGATTTGAAAAGTTGATGATATAATTAGGCCTTTAATTAATTATCGCTCCCACTATTTTAGTTCAAATTGATAGCCCTCACCATCAATTCAGAAGATTGCAGCATACAACCTTCTAGTGGGCAAGATCCTGAAATCCTCTAAGTCATGGACCAGCTAGGGCTGTCACCCACAACTTAGATCTTCCAGGTAGGCAACTCTTGCCAATTGCATCATATGAAACTCTTGATGAGATGTCATATGCAACTCCTTGCCATGATCACCTCCATGCCTCAAGGTTCTAGATCCTATCTAGGTCACCTTGTTAAGTCCGACCCAAAGCCAACACGATGAATATGCACCCTGCTAGGGCAGACCCACACATTCATCATGCACGCTTCCACGAGATAGACGGTGCACCACGCTAGGGTTTTCCCACACTTGGTCGATCAAGCTTTTCATGTGTGTCACATTTGGAAGGTATCTAAAACTTAATATTTAATGAGGGATTTGGTTTTTATATACATATGCATATCCAATCACCACAATACATAGTATGTATCATATACATGCTATATCCCACAGAAAACATGCAAAACGATAAAAGCGATGATTATGGCCATCCTAATGTGATTCCTCAAGCCAAGAGGAATCACGGTCATCTAGGTCTACATCACATGCAACCTGTACAAGATGAACTCTGTGCTTTGTCTTTCTGGGTTTGATCAACTCATCACATGAATGATCGGCTCGCCATCAGACTGGTCGGCTGGGTGCCACCAGCTGATTGGTTGGCTCCTCCAACCGATCGGTTCACCTGGTCATTGTGCATCTCTTCATGGCCACCACCCGATCGTCTCACTCCTTGAACCGGTCATCAACCAATCGGATCACTCCTTGAACCGATCATCTGGAACGTCAACTGATCGGTTCACTCCTTGAGCCGATCGTTTCAACTATCGTCAGGATGTCCGCCGTTCTTCGTCATAACAAGAAATAAAATTCTATCCTGTTTTACATTGTAAAAAGAGAAACCTCGAGTTACATTCGAGGGGAGAAAAGGTAGGAAAGAAATCTCAAATTATTTCGAGTTACATCATGAATAGGAGAAGGAAGATTGGTGCACATACCGAGATGCAAGCAACCACATACAACCATACACAGATAGGGTTTATTGGCCATAACCACGATATACATCCACCTCAAAACTTGTTTAAGGGTGACGCGTATCGAGTGCATTCATAATACATATCATATATGTAAATTGGGATTTGTGAATTTAGGATTGGACATGCATAAAGCCAAATTTATTCACATCGTATGCAATAAATAAAGGCGACAAACCAAAATCGATCATATCGATAATCCCTAGAGTATAGAGCAGTTGATGTGGCTCTGATACCACTGTTAGGTTTTAGGGGAGGCAGAGAAGGCAGCAGAAACAAAAAATTTCTCCTCCCCAAACCCAAAATAAGGAAACGCGTCAACGTGTATACAATACGAAAGGATGGTTTGTGGAATCATACCTTGTCCCGAGGCTTGCTCGACAACAATAACTCGCACCTTGGGCGGTCTTCACCTCTGGTCTCGAACGGTGTCTGTGCAGCTCCTGGTCACACCGGGACTGACAACTCCTGGTCTCACCAGGACTGTCGGGATTGACAGTTGTCCTCCTGAGCGGCAGAAACCTCTCGCCTCTGAAGTAGTCCACACGCACCACCTGGAACTCCAATCTCCTTGTCCCACAAGGAATTGGAAGGAGTCGCACCCTCCTGTCAGCGTACTAGTCGCCAAAACACTCTGCTACCACCACTCGCAACTGTAGTTGTATTTCCCTTGATGTGCCTCCCATATCAGGTAGCACTTGCTCGGGCTCTCTCGGTTACCAAAACCAGCGAGAACGACAACTTTGCAGAGAAACTGGTGTGCACTGAGTTATTCTTTGAGAATCCCCCAATACCCCTATATATAGGAGGGTCTTGGGACAGGGTTCTCTATCCCGGGAAATGCGGGACTAAAAGAAGGAGTAGAAGGATTCGAGATTTTCCAAAAAACAACCAACTCGCAACCTGAACCGATCGTTTCATTTCTGAAATGGTCGGTTGGCGACCTGAGCCAGTCGGTTGACACCTCAACCGATCAGTTGGGACACCTCAACCGGTCGGTTCATTTCTGAACCGGTCGGTTCGTGGTCCTGGTCAGTTCCCGATTGACTTGCCATCTTTTGTTTATAATTGGTATCAAATACCAATCCTTGTTCCAATCAAATTGGGCAAGTGAAATGAAAGGAAAATTCTCACCAATCCTACTTTCCGAGCTTTCTCAGTTGCACCAGTTGAATCGATCGTTTCAACACTTGAAGCAATTATTTCACCCTGATCATGAGCCGATCGACTCACAACCTGAGCCGACCGGTTCACCAAGCTCAGCCGATCAGTTCATCACATGAGCCGATCGGTTGGGAGTGCAAATTGTGTAGAATCAGTCAATTGTAGTTTCAATCAATTTGATACTCTAATCAATCAGTCCAACACCTTGAACATTATGAAACTGAGCTATCAATTGATTGAGTGTTTAATTGAACTACTAAACTCCTTTAGCAATCAATCTAAACATTGTTTGTGGACAAAACTCCTCTTCTAGGTTAAATCCTATGTGTGTGACCCTGCAGGTCCATTTCACGTTGGCAGTGAAAGTCCATAACACTTATGACTTCACAAGCAAAGAGAGGTGCCTAGTCACACATCAGTGCTACCCAAGTGAAAGTATAAAGTTGGAGAACAACTTTCAATCCTACAATCTGTGAATGGTGTTACAGTGAATGTATAATTCCTTTGTCACTGATATCCCGAATGAACTTGAGGCATGGAAAAGTCATCCTGTCAACATTCATTCACTTTCTTGATCTCAGAGTAGATTGGAAGAGATATGTATTACATCAATATCACATACTGATTCACACATGCGTGCGCACACTTATTTCAATCCTACTCATCAAGTGGACTTGGATATCAAACTCCCTCAGGAGGGACAAATCCCATATCTATCACTCACCCCTCAAAATCCCCATGTGTCAAAGCCACCCAATCATCACCTTTATAACAACCCATGTTTCAGGACTACGTTTGATGATGTCAAAGTGTGGCCAACGACATGTGTTGAGTGTAGTGATTTCAGATCAAAGAATCACACTCACCACCATCACTGTGAGTACTGACTGTGACTACCATATCATGGTTCCATGTATCAAACTCATGGTGGGTCTGTCTGGTACACTTGTTCTCTAACAAGTACCTATGTGTTTGGTTTGATATATCTATATCATGACTAATGAGATTCTGTCATCAACCAACACCACAATCTAGCCTTGTGTGTCATTGCTATCTATCTACCTTCCACAATGACATCCGACTAGGGACATAACAAGAATGTACAAACTCTTAGCATCCGTATGATCTCATCGTTCAGGTCCTGAACCTGAAGGCATACGTCATTGAGTAATGTCATTCTCTAGACATTCAATCTGTTCTATCACTATCTCATATGACTGAACCAGAAAGAATTGGAAGCTTGCCTTTGATGTTTATCAAATCAATCTTAATGTATCCCACCAATCATCCCATGATTGGCTCTCAGGGCATACATACCAACACTATGGTCATGTGCAACTAGGGAATTAGGCAACTCCTACTTGCATCGGTCCTATCCCTACCTGACCCTAGGATAGACTTAGGATTCTAACATAGTACATGTCTAGCTTAGAACCTTACCCAAGCCTTCATCATCTCTCTCTCTCTGCATTCATGGCTGACTCTTATCCTTTCATAGGGGTCATGGAAACCTGCCTACCTTGGTCAGGCCCCATACCGGTTACCTCCATGGTAACACATCCAAATGCACATAGAGATGGTTATCTATGGGTCTACAGGTTCATTCTCATACCATGTACTTTTCACTTAACTTCTCATGATCCTATGAGACCACTTTAGGTTTCCTCAAAACCCACAAACTAGTACACACCCTACCAAAGGGTTCCTCTCCTAAGATGGAGGAAACTACAACTCTGGACAACAAGGTCACAAACATCCCTAGGGTTTATATTCACATGCGCATGCTTAACCTAGCAGGCACTAAGGCACAAGCAGACCACCTACTAAACCATGCTAGGTCATACTTATTCTAATCATCAACATTGGATCAAGATCATGCCTTCCCATGTCCTCAACCTAATTGTGAGGGGTTCATACCTTTAAACTTAAGGGGTTTTTCTTTCCTTTAAACATGAGATGTACCATGATCAAAACTACTGAAACTAAAACCTCATCATGAGCATCAGGTACACCACTTCCCCTCTTAGGCCTAGGAACCCTAGCCTCACTCCTCTGATGTCCAACTGTCTACCCAACCTCTTAACCACAAACCCAACATGTACAAGGTATGACATACACTTCCTGTCATCCTTCTACTTGAGCAACACTTTAGAGTTGAGTCCTCTTCAAGGACAAAAAACAAGGTATAAGGCCTCACAACCTGCTACTAAACTGCTACAGGTCTAAGGAACTCTTCTTCTCATCTATACCATAGGTATAGAGGCACTAGCAGACTCATCCTCTCTTTAAGGTTTGGTTCCTCTCATGGAAACTAAGACATCATCAGCCTCCAGGGATCAAGCATGAGGCAACCACAAACATCCACTTAGGTCGCATCATCCTCAACTCCCCACTTTTCCTCATATCTCGGAGTCTAGGCTTCCAACCTTCTTACTTGAGTCCTGCTCTCTCTAGAGCTAACTCTACAACCAGCCTTAAAAGGTCCTCTCTCCATGAAGATGGATCAAGCTCACAAGCATACTCCTACCTGGGTGAAGCCTATGATCAACTTCTGTTTGTTCAATATTATCCATAGCTCTTTATGCTTATCTCATAAGCTATCCATCATACTCTCCTGGCCATGGTTTTAGCATGACTGACATGCTATGGGTGCCTACTATGCCATGCTCATATAAGCTCATGGGGTTCCCATGGGTTCTTCTCTAACCTCATCAATGAAGGAGCTATCCTTCACTCTAACCTTCTCGACCCTTCCCAGGGTTGGGTCGCCAAAGGTACTATGTCATCCAACTTTTCATGGCCCATATGGCATCCAAGGCATGTCTATCCCAAAAACTCAGTCAAGCATGCCATCTAACTCATCATGTCATGTCTCTCTCTCTAACCTTTACTTAGGTTTAGGGTTAACATCATCCTTAGAGGATGTGCCAGGTCTCTACTTGAGATGGATATCTCTACCTCCAAGACTAACTCTCTCTTTACTTATCTTCCTGACAAGAAGGTCTAGCCTCAGGTTTCTCCTGAGGGCATGACAACTTATGTCATATGACCTAAGCATGTCTCTATTCTTTAGTTACGCTTAATCTATTAAGCTTATGTCCATGACATCTTATTTACATGCTTTTCATTAATTTTGTGGAGGATTCCTTAAACATTATCAACTTTACCCATGCCTCAAGATGGTGAGGAAAAGAGAGAAAACCCTAATCCTTAAGGTCCTTAACAGAATTTGAGTTGAGAAGGGATGAACAAGATGAGAGAGTCCTAAAGGTATCTTATTTCGAGTCAAATCCTGAGACTTCGTCCAGGCAGTCACACTAATCTGGGAGCCCTCGTATTCCGACTAGAGGTGTGGAGGAAAATCTTGCTAGAACCCAGACGTGATCCTTTTCTAGACACATCAATCCTCCAGAAATTCCTCTAATAACTCCCTTGGGTTCTACAGAGTTTGTAAAATTTAATAATTATTAAAGATTAAATGAGGAACCTATGCTCTGATACCAATTGTAACAACCCCGCCTCCCGGTAACCCCCAATTAAGGGAGACTAAGAGGTCAGAGCCATTATCTCAATTAACAAGATCAAAGGTTCGACAAATAATCAATAATAATTATCAAATTTTACCAACTAAACTAAAAACTGGTATAAATAAAACTTTGCATACCATTTAAAAACTTTGGTAAACTACTCTATCCACAGCCTGGATACATTCTATCTAATCCTCCTTGCACTTTATTTCTTATTTCCACAATGTGTCACTTTACTATTTGTTCTTTCAATTGTTGTACCTAAAACGCCGAAAAACAAAACGTCAGTCAGCATATAGGAATATGCTGGTATGTGGGAAAAACTAAAATTTCACAAATATGGCTAACAATTTAATTATCACAATCAGGGCAATTTAGTAAAACAAGTTACATTTTCAATGTGTCATTCTCCACCGCTTTTGCCCTGACCCTAGATTACCCCTCTAGGGTTTCTCTTTTGGCATTGACTTAAGGTCACCTTCTCAATCCCGAGCGTGCTGCCTGGGGGGTCACCTCTCATGGTGCCCCATAGTCATGCAACATAGACCACCTTCTCATTCCCGAGCTTGGTGTCTGGGGTTACCTCTCATGGTGCCCATTGGTCTACCCTCTTGGGCCTGACCTTTATGACATCTTCCATTAGGGTGGCATATAGGTGCAAGAATACACATGTATTTATAATTGTGATAACCATAGTGACTTTATAATGGAAGTATGAACATCCAACTGTTTAGGTTGCATTCAATGTGAGGAAACATTCAAAAAACCCTCGGGAAACTAATGCGATTAACCGTAACTAACCACATACCTGTTAGGCTGAAATGAGATAGAATAGTCCAATCAATCAAGAAATCCAATCAAGCAAGTGCAAGAGTCCTGAAATTACATCCAATTCCTTTTTATCAAAATCTATTCAAACCATCTTGCTACTTAAGGTTTCTATTCCTCTTTAGGATTTCTACCTCTTTTAGGGTTTACTTCGCAATTAGGGTTTTTACTTCATTTTACTCCCAATTTCTCATTTATCCTTCATGAAAGTTATTAAGGTTACCTTTTAACAACATATAACCTTAATTTCAGAAACAACACAATTAATCATCAATTAAGTCCATTAAGCCTCTATTAAAGCTACCATTTTTATCCCTTTTATTCCATGACAAGATCATTATGCTCATTTATCATTAATTCATAGTTCATTATGGTCTAATTCACATATGAACGTTATTTATCATTAATCCTACCTTTATCCATTAGAAAAACCCTAATTATCATATTCAGGATAATTATCCACAATTAAGAACTTCTATACTTGAAATAGCTTAAAATCATCATCTCTTAACTTTATTCATGATTTTGAATAATTAAAGCCATTAAGAGTCACATTTACCAATATTAGGGTTTGAGGCCCATTAAAGTATATTCATGCACATGAAATTCTAAATTAAACCATTTACGTGCAAAGTTCATCCTTTTTGTTCCTAATGTTCCTTTTCATCATTAATAGGTTAAAGCCAACTTTAATCATCCATTAAACCCTACTAAATATATTAATTATCTCAAAATAGGGTTTCTTAATCTTTAATTCATCAAAGTTGATAAGTTACACCACTTTTTGAATTACAAGTAGAATAAGGCTTCAATTATATTTTTAATGGATTCCCCTCATTTTTTTAGCAACTTAAATATTTTATACGTGCTAATCCGAGCTATGAATAATTAAATACGAATTTTACAAAATCTACTTACTTTGGCCAATGAGAGGCTGTCATGTAGGCCTTTCCATGCAATGAACTCGGCTGGGTTTGAAAACATTTTGAATTGTCAATTTTTCCCTTGGGTAAGTTATAGCTCCTTCAGCCCGCGGAGGGGCAAACTCGTCCAACGCCCTCTACTCTTCTTCAACCTCAAGCGGCTTGGTTGCAGCCACCCTAGCTGCCGATCTGCAGCCAAGTGCGGGTCGTTCCTCCCTCCATGGGCCACGATTCTCACCGGAAAAAGCATCCTTTCTTCCACCACCTCCTTCTGATCTTGGGGCGCCACCCAGCTCTGGACCAGAGCGGCTGGGTTAGGGTAGGTACACCTGCAACTTGCAACTTCTACGTGTAACCGTTTTGCTTGCTAAGGTGTGTTGTATAGGGTACGTCGATGCTGTCTTGACCTCGCTTTGTTATCGTGGCATATGCAACTTCCCTCGCAACCCTACCTAGGCTCCTTGATGTCCCAGGGTCACGTGGCTCCCATCTACTTGGGTTTTAGACTAAAATGATGAAGAAGAAAGGAGGGTATGTGGGATCTCTCTCCTAGACTCAACCCAGGGCTCTCTCTCGTTTTATAAATAAGGGTAACAACACCCAATGATGCTTTCTCACGAAGAAATAAGGTCCTTTCCTACTAGGAATTGGATTCCTTCATGAAATAGCAAGCTTCTCTCTCTCTTAAACATCCTTTTGATATTCTTTATTATTTGGATAATTAGGAATTCTAAATTCCTCTCACTTATTCTCTTTATTCTTGCTTTTTAATCCATTGGCACAAATTTCTATTTTCTTTTAATAGAAATTACTTCATTTTAAACAATACTACAACAATCATTCATTATGCATCATATTATTATCTTATTTTCTATTTTGTGTTATGTTATCTTTCCTCTTTCTTCATTGGGGCTCCTTGGACTCCAAGAAACTCCAAGATTTCGAAATTCCTTCATAAGTATACTTATTATCCTTCTAGATGCATCTATATTCATTATTTCACATTATCTTGTTTATTTCTTATTAAAATATCTCTTTTTGAGGATTTCTCTTTATCTTTCTTTTTTATTTTCCTCATAGGCATCCCTTTTAATATTAGAAACATCATGGATACGAAAATCCATCAAGGATAACTCAAATATACCTCTTTTCACTTATTTTCCACACTTATCATTATTTTCAATTTCTTTCTTAATAAAGAAATATTTAATTGATCTTTTCTTTTCTTATTGCTTTCTTTTTGCAACTTTGGATTCCTTGGAACCCAAGAGGCATGAAATCCCTCTTTGGATTTGCCTTCTAGAGTTTTCTACATATTTCTTTTCTCTATTTCTTATTAATAATGGAGTTTCTTTTCTCTATTCCTTGGGCCCAATAGCCAATAAAGCCCACAAATAAATCAACAAGGCTATTTTAAACGAAATTCATGCATTCAATCGAAAGACATCAATATTTGTGCATTTATCTTTATTATGAGAAATTACATTTCTCACCAAATGAACCCAAAAATTGGGGTTGTAGTAGAGAGTGAGGCTCTTCTCCTCACACCTTCTCATCACTAGGGATAGGTTGTTCAGACAGTCATCGAAGTAGCAGCCATATACACTGAAATCATCCATAAATACTTCCATTTTATCTTAAAGCAGATCTGCAAAGATGGCACTCATACACCTCTCAAAAGTGGTAGGTGCATTACAAAGCCCGAAGGTCATCCTCCTAAAGGCAAAAGTTCTATAAATGTAGGTGAAAGTGGTCTTTTCCTGGTCATCGGGGTGGCTAGGGATCTGATAGAACCTTGAGTATCCATCCAACCAACAAAATTAGGAATGATGGGCCAGGCGCTCCAACATATGATCAATGAACAGAAGGGGGAAATGGTCCTTGCGGGTGGTGGCGTTGAGTTTTCGATAATCGATGCACATCCGCCAGCTGGTAACCATCTTGGCGGCGACCTCAACTCCATCATCTCTCTTGACCAACATCATACCTCCCTTCTTCGGAACCACTTGGATAGGACTTACCCACGTACTATTGTTGATGGTATAGATTATGCCAGCATCTTGGAGATTTACCACTTCCTTACTAACAACTTCTCAGAGCTTCTCATTCAACTTTCTCTGTGGTTGGGTATATGGCTGGGAGTCCTCTTCTAGATGGATTTTGTGCATGCACACAGAGGGACTTATCCCCCTTAGGTCTCTAATGGAGTACCCTAGGGCCTTCCTCTATAACCTCAATTCTTCAAGCAAGTGATCTTTCTGACCATCGGTCAACTCCGAGTTGATTATTACCAGATTCATCTTCTCTTCATCTAAAAAGAGGTATTCTAGGCCTCTTGGTAGAAATTTCAATTCAGGCGGGGCGTCATTTTCTTGTTCACTGGCAGGGTCATTTCGGAGAGCAGCATACATGACCGTCTCCACAGGATCTTCATCTTCAGACGTACCCTCAACTTCCAGGAAAGCTAGCAGTTCTTTGACCTCTGGGTCTATGACCTTTTGTGCTTCACCAGATAAGGCACACATAAGTAGGTCCATGATGGCCTTCTCCTCCTTTACTTCATTTCATAGTTGTTGATAGCTTTTAGCAAAATAAGAAGACTCAAAGAACGAAGGGTCTTTCATACAATCTCTAATGTTGAAGTCGATATGGTTTCTTCCAACCCGAATCGTAATCATACCTGCCTCCACATCGATGAGGGCCCGACCGTTCACTAGGAAAGGTCACCCAAAGATGATAGGGCAGCTGGGATCTTCCACGGTGTCGATCAAGACTATATCACATGGAATAAAGAATCACCTGACTAGAATGGGCACATCCTCTACTACTCCAAATAGCCTAGTAAAGGTGTGATCCGCCAGCTGAATCTGCATATTGGTGCTCACAACATTGGTGAGACTAATCCTTTTAGTGAGGGATAAGGGCATCAAGCTGATACTTGCCCTTAGATCTGCTAAACCTTTACGGGTTATGCTATCCTCGATTTGAAAGGGGATGACAAAGGCTCTAGGATATCTTTTCTTCAATGGCATAGTTGTTGTGACAAAGGAACTAGACATTTGTACCAGCTTTACTGTCTCTACATCCTCGCCTCTCTTCTTCCTTGATATCAGATCCTTTAGAAACTTGGCGTAGGTAGGCATCTCTTCAATGGCATCCAAAAAAGGGATTTCAAGGTGCAATTTCTTTATTGCGGCCATGAACTTCTCATATCTCTTTTTCAGCTGGACCCTCACCAGCTTATGGGGGAAGGGTATGTGGGGTGCGTACTTTTCGAGGTTCTCTTTAAAAGAGATGTCTTTTCTTCCTTCCTTGGTCACTCTTCTTTCCCTTGCTGGGACTTCTTCCTCAACCTATTCTGGGCTAGCTTCTTTGACCGTTGTCGTTGTTGATGTTGCTTCCTTCTCTGAGGCTGGTTGTACTACGTTGCCCGACCTTAGAACAACCATTTTTGCAGTCTCATGTCCTCGCGGATTGGCTTCAGTGTTGGAGGGGAAATGCCCCACTTGATGGTTGATAGTTTGGGCGAGACTCGCAAGCTGCTGATCAATCTATTTATTATGCTGTTGGAGCTCCCCAATCTGGGTTGAAAACCCTCCCATTTGTTGCTGCATTAGTTTCAGCAGGGCCGTGCTATCCACAGAACTCTTATGCATCTTCTCATTGAGGTCATTTTGCCTTTTTGCAAAGGACATCAACTCTGTCATCATAGACGGTCTTTGTGGCTGGTTCTATTGGAAAGTCCGCTGTTGTTGGAACCCTGCCTGACGTTGCTGATTTGACGGTCCTATCGAATGATTTCCACTCACCAACTGATGATATTTCTCAGCAGCACTGGTATTTCCGTAAGAGAAACCTGGGTGATCAGGTCATCGATATTGAACAAAGCTTACATTCTCCGTATTGTCTTCATCAAGATCTCCCTGAAAGGTTGTGTGTGGACAGTAGTCAAACACGTGGTCTGGTTCTCCACATTTGACGCAGCTTCTCACAACTTCCTGTTGAACTTTTCCTTTATATCCCTATTCCTTGAGGGTCTGAACATCAATTAATATTTTGTCAATCTTAGCTGCAAGGGCTTCCATTGCCTTGGACTCTCCCGGAGTGGTATGGCTCATCGAATCACGATCGTACTCGCCATCTTGCTCATTTGTGGCCATGTTTTCGATGATTTCTCTGGCCCTCTGTGCACTAAGTCCCAAGAAGTCACTGCCAGTTGCAGCGTTCAAGGACTTCCTTTCGGCAGGACACACCCCATTATAGAAAGTGGTGATAAGCTTAGGTTCAGAAAAACCATGATGTGGAAATTTGTGCTGGTAGTTGAGAATCCTTTCCTAACTCCCGTGAAGATTCTCCGAAGGCTTCTGGGAATACCTTGTAATCTTGTTCTGACATTTGATTGTCCTTTCAATAGGAAAGAACTTAGAGATAAACACATTAGCAAGATGCTCCCAGTCGGGAATACTTCCATCCTGAAGACTGGTGTACCATTCCAACGCCTTATCCCTCAGCGAGAAGGGGAAGCACTGGATGTAGATATGTGTTAACGGAACCCTATTCATCTTCATAGTGTTGCACGTCCTCTTAAACGTCGTCATATGGTTGTACGGGTTCTCATCGATGGTGTTCCCGCCAAACCTGTTGTGCTAGAGAAGCGGGAGGAAAGAAGGCTTCAACTCAAAATTGGTGACGTTGAGGGGTTGCGTAACAACGGGATTCATTTCCTCATTTGCCCGAACTTGGACAAATGAGCATAGAGAGCGGGCTTCTAGAGGTTGGTTAGCCATTACTTGCTAGAGGCAAGGATGACTAGGAAAAAGGAAGAGAAGTACCTAGAAAGCAAGGAAAATGTAAAGTGTATTAGTGTGTTGTATAAATATTATGCACAGTAAATATTATGTGTAGTAAATATTTGCAGTGTTATATGCATATGTGTAAGGTTTTTGGCAAAGTGCAAGCAAAACCCATGTTTTTAGAACGGTTTTCATTGCCTATCCCTGGCAACGGCGTCAAAAAGTTGACAAGCCTTAAATGTGGGTCCAAGAATGGAGTCATGTCTAGGTTATCATACTTTTAAAATTATAAAACTTGAATGTTTAAGATGCCTACACTAGCACATGGTCAAAGTAGTTCGGGTCAAACACAGGGATAGGGAGAACGACGCTTCGGAATTCAAGTTTTACTTGTCTAAGAACATCAAAATGGGTAAAAAGGTAGAGTTGTTATAATACGAAAGAATCTTAAAGAATTAAACTAAAAGCCTATCTCCAAAGGGAGTTACCAAAACGATTAAAGTTTTTGGATTAGTAGTTTTGTATATCAAAAACAGAGGAGATAAAGCCATTGTTAAGGTAAAGTACGAAGGAAGAAAAGTTAAACATAACAAGCAGCAACAGAATACATCCTGCACCCTCTTCTCTCAAAGGGGAAGCCTCTGGCTATGCACTAATTCTCTCTCTCAAGAGTACTGAACATAGACCAGAGTGGAAACATAAGCTGGGGCAGCCCTAATCATGCGTACTCTCGTACTCCCAGATCATACCAAACTCTAGAGTTGAGACTTTCCCTCTCTCAAGGGAGTCCAACCGAGAAACACGATTTGATAGCTAGTCAAAAGTGTGATCCAAAAGAAGAGACTAGAGTTCAGATGCTATAAAGAAATCACCCAACAAAAAGGAACCATACACTAAACAATATGAGATAAACTCCATAGATTCCAATAAGCTTAGATATATGAAAAGGTTCTAGTTACAATGCATAAGTAAATGAAAGTAAATGCTGAGAAAGGGAAGATAGGTGTTGGCCTCCTTGATGTAGGAGGTGGACATACAACAGCGGACCCCTAAGGCGTGGCTAACCCGGTACCGGGCAGGAGCCCTATCGCGATACGCTCATATCGAGCTCTCGACTGTGTCGGATCTTGAGGCGCAACGAGTAAGGGCATATCGAGAAAGGACTCCCTACACAATATGGTCATGTCGGGCATCCAGCCCTGTCGGGCGGCACACTGTGATGGGTAGTCCATATCGGGTTCGGTGTCGTGTCGTGTCGTGTATTACACATATCAGGTTAGTGTCACTTAGGTTCTCGAGTTCCTTGTATTGAGGGTAGTAGGGTGAGCCGTCTCAGGTTGAAGCCCAGCTAGGAACCCGATACGCAGAGGTGGCCCATATAGTCGTATCATGTTGTTGCGACAACCAGGACAAGAATCTAAGTGAACTCCACCCGTCCCTCTCGGGTCGGGGGTGTGCTCACCTAGTATTGCCCGGTACGCCTGGGAGCACAGGTCACTAGGTCCTTTTTGCTCACGAAGTTAGCTCTCCTCCCATTCTGACCCGTCCCATTGAAGTCATGTAGCTGCTATTTATATGCAGCGGCTGGTGGGGGTTGCAGCCCTTGTTGGGCCATGTGTCCTTTTTCTGCTCCGTTAATGTGGCTTTGAGAGAGGGCTGACACGTCCTTCGCCCGGCACAGCTGGTCAATGCGTGTCGGGTGACAAATAAGTTGCGTTTGATCGTGTCGGGTAAAACTCTGGCGGGCTGCTGAATTGGGAGGTGGCCATGTCACGTTATAGACTCTGTCAGCCAATGGGTCGTGGCAGGAGAAGCTCCTTGTCGGGTAACTACTTTTAGTCCTTCAGAGCTTCCGTGCGAGATGCCTACATCAGGTTTCTACCGTATCGGGCGACAACTTTGATGGGTAAGGGGTGTGTCGCCTCGCGTTGCTTACTAGACTAGTACATGTTAGTTGTTTGTGGATGATCCGGGAAGGGCCCATTGGGATTCTTTTCATTGGAAAACAAGAGAAACTTCTGCAAAAAATAGAGATATTATCAGGAGCATAGTGGGGGTTATTTCTATACAAAAATAGGATAAAATGGAGAGGAAGTCAGGTTTGGAGGCAGCTTTGATAGTAAAATATAGACTCTAGCATCCATAAAATGGGTGTTATCAGTGTTCGACCCAGATCACTACATCGGACTCCGTTTATCATTGCGGGGGCCTGAGAGTCAGGTTATCTCTTTAAAATTCTGACTACTCTAAATCCACTCCTTTTGGACGTGCGATTTAGGCCGGTCAGACAGCTCCCTCTCTTTTTTCCCCTCTTTTTTGAGTAGCCTACCCCCCCCCCCCCCGTTCTCCTATAAAAGGAGGGGCACTTCCTCCTCTCAAGACCATCTTTTGTATCATCTTTGTACAGGATTTCTGAGAAATCTTCTTGTGTTCTTATGTTATTATGTTCTTTCCATCAATAAAGATTAGTTTTTGCAAGCTAAGTGTTTCCTTCATTTGTTGTTATTTTACTTTGCTCATTTAGATCTAGTTTCTTCTACCTCTTCTTCTTTTGTGGACCAGAGCAAGGGATTAAGTGTCAGCCATTTCATAGACTCTGGCCTAAGGAACTATCCTTTAGTAATACTAGACTATGGCTAGAACTATTCTTCCCTCTATCTCCATTTTCTCCACAAGCATGAGTGAGTAGTTCTCTATCGAGGCAAGTGGAATAACCCCTTAGCCATGGGTTTATCGACTTTTCCTTAAAAATTGATCCTAGATGGCATTTTGGTTTGATAACTTATTGATCTATCAAAGTAATTAATTGGTTTGATCAAAAGTTAATCTGGATGGATATGACCATGGAAGTTTAGATTTAGAACAACAAACCCAATCCCATAGGAGTATTGAAACAATCGTGGATCTTCTTCTTTTAGGTTGATAAACTAGGAAACATGAGCACCAGGACCAATGGGCTCATGTGGAGTTCATCTTTAGTGGGTTTTCATTAATTCACTTGCCTTCATCGAATCCATTGTTTTCTAAGGATTAGTTCATTTTTGCCTAGGCTAAGGTGGTGAAAACCCCTAAAGCCTTGATTCCCATCTCTTGATTCCAATCACCGCTTGTTTTACTTCCTTTAATTCCCATTCTTTCATTCATAATTGTTTCTTGTGCTAACAACAATCTTGATTTTCCATGTGACAGGGCAAAGTTATATTCTTGTTAAGTGCATTTCCATTCCTACAATTCTTTCTTAAGTGTTAATCGTCAACCCCCAAACTTGACTTTTAAATTTTGTTCCAAATCTAAAAATACCAAAAACAAATAACAAAGTTCTTCAAAAAACAATTGGGTTTAGATTTAACAATCTTAATAAAGTTGTCATGTGGATCGACCCTTTCTATACTAGACTTAATCGAAAAGTTGAAAAAAGGATTAAACTCTAAGATGATTATCCTAGTGATTGTAAGTGCACTCCGACGCATTAACAATTTGGCGTCATTGTCGAAGATCAAACCCGGGTCACCCGCGGGGACAATGGATTGGTTTCTCAAACCCTAAAAAAATTAAAACTTTTTTTCAATTTTGTATGCCTTTCAAATAACATTTTGGAAGTGCTACTCCCCTTTTTGCTGAGTTTCCATTCTAGCAGTACGTGTTTTCTATGCAAATGTGCTAGTATGTAAAAATATATAATTTTAGTTAGTCTTGTAAATTTTAACCTTGTGTCATAATCTTTTAGCTTATTCCATTGTAATTTATGGTCTAGTACAAATCCTTAGTTTTCTTTTGAATCATAAAAAAAACTTTTCAAATGGAGTGGTTAACACACAATGGCTCACAAAACTAATCAAATGCTTATAACAACCATCAATCACCATATTGTCCTAATGTGTCCTCTGATTACAGTAGCACCTTATATAATTTCGAGTCTTCCTATCCTAGTAGGTATGTTGAAAATCCTAACCCAAACTTTTCGAGAACCATCATCAGGAACCTTTCTATCCATATTGTAATGGGGGCTATGGCCAATAACATTTTGGGGAATACAAATCTGATTTTGAAACCCAAACGGAACTAGACATCCATCAATTCTTGATAGTGGCTTTGCTAGATGCCCAGTCAAAGAGTCCAAATTGTCAAAATGTGTCCCCTCATGTTATGGTGACACCTTGTAATTTCAAGTCTTCCAGCCAAGGTGGATGTAATGGAAATTTTAATCCAACACCCCTTGAAGACTATTATGAGGAGCAATGCCACAATCAATATGAGGGGTACTATGACCTAGATCCTTATGGGGGTATGGTGCGGGTAACCAACAAAATTTCAGGGGTTATGAACCTTATTATGAAAATGAATATACACCTCAATAGGAGGAACGAATCAAATCCTTAGAAAAAATAGTAGCAGAGTAACAAAAAAAATTAGAAAATCATCAAGCCCTGTTAGCTACCTTACCAGAGGCTCAATCACAAACTCCCCCTATAGAACTTGAGCAACCCAAGATGGTTCTTCCCGACGATGATGATGATGATCCTATTTTTGTGTCATATATGTCAGATCCTGAAGAAATAACACAAACAATGGAGCCATATTTTGCATGCAGTGAGGATGTTGGTATCCCTATCTTTCCTTTATAGACTTTACTACTTGAATATGAAAAGTCAAAGAAGAAGACTTAATATGAAAATCCAACAACTCCCTCCACCACTTACAACAATCCAATTGACATCAAAGACCAATACCCTTATTTTGAGTCTATTTTGGATAATAAGCATCCAACCCCCTTTGACAAAATGATTCCTCACATTCTGTCACAACCAATTCCCATTCAATGCACAAGTGATTTAGAAGAAGAGACACAAGCCTTAGAAGAAGTCTACATATCCCCTTCCACTGGCTACAAGGAATATGTCCCCATTTTTATCCCTCATGAACCCCTGGGAACTCCTTAAACAGAGGAACTAGAGTTACATGCTATATCAATCATGAATCCCATCTATCCCAAGGTTGATTGCATGAATTTTGAGCAAAGCAAATATTCTTATCATGCTGATTTAAAAGTAGTTGTCCCTTTCATATCACCACCAATTCTTCTATATGCATGTCAATATGACCAGGGGAAACCTGAGCCAGATCCTCCGCCAGACTTTGCACATCTGGCATTACATGTGTTACCAGTTGGGTACCCACCAACCTCCCCCATTCCACATCCATGTTCAACACTTCCTTCACTATCGATGGAAGATTTATGGATCCTATTGGAGGGACTATGAGGTGAAAGAAAATATGCCCATTGAGCTTCCATAATCACCCTATCATAGTGTACACTATGAAACTTCTCTGATAAAGGTCCCAACTCTCATACACATCCCCTTCAGTTAGATATTTTTTGATCTACCAGGTCCACCTGGATGACCTCTTCTTCCCTCCATCTCAGATTTAAGTTTTGCTCGGGATGAGCAAAATTTTAAGTTCGGGGTGGAGGTGGGTGGTACGTACTCCTTCCACCCACTCTATCTTACTTTTTTGCATATTCTCATCATGTTATGTAGTTTAGTTTTAATTTTTCAAAAATTTGCTAAAAGTTTCAATTTCTAGTTTGGCTTTTATCTAGTTAGACAATTTGAATAGATTTTTATCATTTTAACCCCTTGAATTTAGTAAAACTTTTTGCAAAATTTATCACAAATAGCCTTGTCTAAAACCACCGTGTCACCTAGGACCCCTAAATAACATCACTCCTTGGAATAGTTGGCAAGTCATAAGGAATCGATTAGAACCAAGCATAATGTTTCCCTATAATTAAGAAATGGATTATCTTGTTATAAAATTTGTATGATGTTATTTATAGGAATACACTAACTAGCGCAATGAAACTCTCTAATTAAAAAAATGTTGAAGTTATAAGCTCAAGAACATCTCTTTCTTCCCTCTATTTTTTTTTCTAAAAAAGAGAAGTGAAGAATCGCCACCGGACAAAAATCAAGTCTGGGGTGGCATGCTTCCCAAATAAAAACTCCATACTCCACAAAGGCGCGTATCATCAAAAGATGCCAAAAGTGTACATGAAAAAAAATTGTGACCAATGTAGCCACAACTCCACAAATTCATATCATGAGTCAAATAGAGGAGGGATTAATATTTTTTCATCACTTCCTTATTTGTTTTCACACTCTCAAATTTGTCATGTTCTTGTGAAACAATTTACAAAAAAAAAGAAATAAAAATTGAGAGTGTCAAAGTGAAAGTAAGACGAAGCCTATTTTTCTACAAATTCTTATTTTAGAAGCCACATTTGACAATTGTTTTGATAGGGAATATAGAAATTTATGCTATGTGGTTCTAGGAGATTGGGTCACTTGGCCAAATTTTGGAGGTGAGGACTATAGTGATGTTATTAAGGTGAGGATGGCATTTTGGAAGTATGAATTGGAGTTTATTTGTAATCTAATTTTCTTGAGGACAAGCAAAGATTCAAGTCTGGGGTATTTTGATAAATGTGTTTTCATCATTTTTATTTACATCTTTTAGATATCTTTTTAGGATAGTTTTGTTATTTATATTCTTAGTTTTATAATTAATTGCATTATATTATATTTTTCTCTTTAAGAAGAATTTTAATTATATTTTCTTGGATTTTTGTAGGAAATGGGATAAATATTCTTGGAGTATAATTGTACAATTTGCAGTAGTCATGTAATTATTGTATACCCATCATCAAAAGTGCCATAACGCTTGAATCCAAAGTCCAAATTGAGTGTACAAGTGTTCATTGGAAAGAAAATTTAATTTCCTAAAAGAATATTTGATTATTTGGACCTCTTTTATGCTTTTTACGGGATCAAAATACGTTTGAAATCACTATTGTGGGAATCTACATTGACGAGAGTTACATGGTCAAGACAATTAAAGCCTATCAAATTTCTATTGACCAGATCTAGAAAATTCAAAAGAACGACTTCCTCTCTTTTTCCCCCTATTTTTTGAGTAGCCTACCCGCTCCTTCTCCTATAAAAGGAGGGACACTTCCTCCTCCCAAGTTCATCTTTTGTATCATCTTTGTACGAGATTTTTGAGCAATCTTCTTGTGTTCTTATGTTATTGCGTTCTTTCCATCAATAAAGATTAGTTTTTACAAGATAAGTGTTTCCTTCAATTGTTGTTCTTTTACTTTGCTCATTTAGATATAGTTTCTTCCTCCTCTTCTTCTTCTATGGACTGGAGTAAGGGATTAAGTATCGGCCATTTCATTGATGCTAGCCTAAGGAACTATCCTTTAGTAAGACTAGACTATGACTAGAACCCTTCTTCCCACCATCTCCCTTTTCTCCACAAGCATGAGTGAGTGGTTCTCTATCGAGTCAAGGGGAATAACCCATTAGCCATGGCTTTATCGACTTTTCCTTAAAAAATATCCTAGATGGCTTTTGGGTTTGATAACTAATTGATCTATCAAAGTAATTAATTGGATTGATCAAAAGTTAATCTGGATGGATATGACCGTAGAAGTTCAAATTTAGAACAACAAACCCAATTTCATAGGAGTTTTGAAATGACCGCGGATCTTCTTCTTTTAGGTTGATAAATGAGGAAACATGAGCACTAGGACCAATGGGCTCATGTGGAGTTCATCTTTAGTGGGTTTTCATTAATTCACTTTCCTTCATCGAATATGTAGTTTTTTAAGGATTAGTTCATTTTTGCCTAGGCTAAGGTGGTGAAAACCCCTAAAGCCTCGATTCCCATCTCTTGATTCCAATCACCACTTGTTTTGCTTCCTTTAATTCCCAGTCTTTCATTCATAATAGTTTCTTGTGCTAACAACAATCTTGATTTTCCTTGTGACAGGGAAAATTTATATTCTTGTTAAGTGCATTTCCATTCCTACAATTCTTTCTTAAGTGTTAATCATCAACCCCCAAACTCGACTTTTAATTTCTGTTCCAAATATGAAAATACCAAAAACAAATAAAAAAGTTCTTCAAAAAACAATTGGGTTTAGATTTAACAATCTTAATAAAATTGTCATTTGGGATCGACCCTTTCTACACTAGCCTTAATAAGAAAGTTGAAAAAGGATTAAACTCTAGGATAATTATCTTAGTGATTGTAAGTGCACTCTGACGCATTAACAGTTTTCTAGTTTTACCAATGGGTATGTGGTAATAAAGAAGTACATACTGTGGTGATGTGTGAATAAATTTGTACATCTTATTTTCACTGTTGGTTGAAGATTTGTCTCTAGATTCTCCAAAATAATTCTATTCTAACAAACATAGAGAAAATCTGAAGGCATACAAACCATAAAGGGACCTTCCTAACATGAAATATTGCTCAAAACACCCTCATGTGTTGCCTATGGGATTGTCCATTCAATAATCCAATGTAGGTGATGCTTCATGGCAAGGCCAATTTCCTTGCTATGCAAGAAGACGAGTGGGTAAACCACATTACCATGACAAACCGTGACAATGAGAAAGGTACTCATCTTGTCATAACATGTTGACACATTTGGGGGTTACAAAATGAAATGATTCACTCAGGAAAGAAGCAGAGTGTAGAAGCTTGCACTGCATTTATCAAAGATTGATCCAAAGTAATTCTCAACCTTCATGGACTATCTCTAAACCCAAGACTTTAGGTGACTTCAAAAGGCCATCATCTGCATGTGATTTGATTTTCTTTGTTGTTATGGCCATTTAAAACCACTGAAAAAAGGCAGTTGTTAGTATTCATGTTATTGACTATAGAGGAATAGGTGTTATGAGAATGGGCTACCCTAGCCAAGCTACATTAGCACTTGAAGCTGAATTGTAAGGTATCATTGACGTGTTATGTCTATGATAAGACTTGTATCAGTAGGACATAGTGATTTATTTTTATGCAAGCATAGACATAAAGCTTCTTTCTGAAGCACACTTCTCAAAAAAATTATAACAGAGTGCGAAGGTGGTTTTCCACATTTTCAAGAGATATGGGAATGCCACATTTCTTTTATCCCATACAAACACAACAAAGCAATTGATAACATTGCAAGAAACTCTATGCATACCTCCTATCCTAGTTTTGTGCATGTTAAACCCCACTGGCTTATGATAGACTTAGATATATATTGTGACAACATTTGTCCTGCAATAGAGGACATGTTGAATAATAATTAAACACTTCACTGTTTGCAAATATACAAAAGTTTGAAGTCCATTTTATGTTGGACTTTTTATAGTCCCTTGTTAAGGATGTAATAAGACACTAAGTGGTTTATTTATTTTATTATGTGGAATTTCAAAGTAATAATATCATTATAATATTTTTTCATGATCTATATTAGGAATTATTTCTCTATGGTTGTGTTAAGTTAGAATGAACGTTGTCACACCCTATTATGTACTTTGTGTCTTTATTCTTTCTTCATGTAAATCATCTACGATGCGAATAAAGGAACACCCAAGTTGCCATAATTTTTTTTATTGTGACTAATGCCATTTCAATATTTTTTATCATTCTAGGTGTTCTTAGAATCAATGAGATCTTTGGTTATGGAGGCTCCATATAATTTTTTATAAGCTTCTAGTGACACAACTGTGATGGATTCTTAACTTCTACTAGGTACAAAAATTGTGATTGTGGATCTTTGATTGAGTGTTTAAATTTATTGATGTCTAATGCTGGAGAAAATGACCTACTCATATGTTAGATGCATGGCTCAAACTTGTGAATAACAAAAACATGTGAAACCTAATCACCCAATTATAGCCAGCTTTTTGTTGCTTTTATATCTTCAAGAGTGATGTTAGTAGGCAAAGTGGTTAGCTAGTGTGGAGCAAATTAAATTAGATAGTAAATTTCAAAACTAAAAGCTAACGGTATTGTCAATTTCTTTGAGCATCCCATTTCCCCCCTTTGGTTTAATATATTTTACATGCAATAAAATGACGAGTAGAGTTGTGGAAAGAAAAAAAGCATAAAGGATAAAAATATCTACATGGTAAACATTTATCATTGTTATGAAAATATATAAGAAACCAAAAAATAAAGAAGATGTATATAAATATATCAAGGGAATGCATTTAAGTTACATGAAAAATATGCCAGAAATAATCTCTATTTGTGATGGTACAATGTAAATTAATAAAAGCACTAAAATTTATCTTTGACCCAAATTTTAAATCTACATATAAATGTTGTGATTATTAGGAGTAAGTATATATAGAAATTTTCACTACTATAAAGATGACTTAGAACTTTGCATAGTGTTTGGTTGTTTATCAATTAGTTAAGAATACAAAGATTGACCTGACAGGTGCTTGAAAATTGATATATTGCATTTTTTCTATGGAGTGAAAAAAATACTATGTGTAGTTAAAATGGGACTCATTTGTCTCCATATATGCATAAAAAATAGAAGGAAGTAATTATCAACTGATTTCCCTCCATGTTTTAATTTATGCATAGATGAAGACAAATGGGTCCCATTTTGAGTTCTATTTTGACTTTATATGGCATGACCTTTGAAATAATTGTGTCTATATCGAATTGAATATCATAAATCCATTGCATTGAATGGTTTGAAATCTTCACATGTGACAACACCTTGTTGTTATTATCGATTCTCTATTTTTTCTAATAGAAAAATTATGAAATGGCACCATGTATTCGTGTTCAAATTTTTGAAATGGAGGTCTCATGTACAACATTATATACAATTACTAACATGGAAGAAAATTTGAAGAAATGAATAGAAAAGAGATGTCATATCTCGAGTTAGTTAGATTTATTAATATGTGAGAACGATTGGCATATCACCTTATACGGAGCAATGTAGCTCTACCCAGTGGAACGGCTATGTAAGTATATATCATTTAGATTTTTTTCAAGAACCTCCCTCTTAATTGACATTCTTTCAAAATACTTCATGTCCTTTAAGAAATCCTATTCACCTCCTTTTTGCTTCTTAGTTCCAACTACCTCAAACTTAACATAAAGGCTATAGAAGTATCTGCATAATGTTACATAGTTAATGTAAGAATAAAAGTAACTAATATTAGCTACATGAATAAATAAATAAAGAATAGAATGAACTCGGTTCAAATGAATGCATGCCCCAAGTATATGTAACTTTCAAATAAATATGACATGCAACTCATAGATGCACATATCTATTCATTCAATATGATTTTTCCATTCCATGTTTAAATCTAAACACATGATGGATACACTAAATATGGATTTGTTCACCCAACAAAACTCAATCAATATCTCTATAATTTAATCTATACATACATTAAAATACACAATCTAAAACATATTGTTGCTTACATATATCTAAAAATATTGTGATCAAGCAAAAGTCGACGCACTACTAGGGTTTAACGATGACGACCAAGAGGATGATTCTTCCAACTTTGAGGAGGGGAGGATATCCTCCCCTCTCAAGGCCATGGCAACCAATTCAGAAGGTAAGGCAATGGAGGGAGGAAGATGAACCCAGTACCAGGTGGTTGGAGTCACTGACTCCTTCAAGGAAAATGACTTTGCTCCCCCAGAGAAGATAGATGGGAAGAGATTTGTGATCATTGATGATTGCACATATGAGGAAATGGAAAAGTTTTGGGAACTTACAACCATCCTGTATGTGATGGGTAAGCATCCTTACTACCATCATCTACTTGCCTGGATTTGATGAGTTTGGTAGCCAAAGGGGGGGTTTCATTTGATCTCCCAACCAGACCAGTTCTTTCTTCTTTGCTTCAACTCAGCTGAGGACAATCGTTCAATCATTCATGAAGGACCTAGATGGTTTGATGGGAGGTTGGCGGTGGTCAAAGACTATAAAACTAGTGAAGATCTCCAGAAAGACCTCTTGGAGGTGTTGACTCCTTCAAGGAACAAGACTTCACTCCCCCATAGAAGATAGACAGGAAGAGATTTGTGACCATTGACGATCGCACATACGAGGCAATGGAAAATTTTTGGGAACATACAATCATCATGTATGTGATGGGTAAGCTTCCTTACTACCATCATCTTCTTTCCTAGATTAGATGAGTTTGGAAGCCGAAGGGTGGGTTTGATTTGTTCTCCAAACCGGACCAGTTCTTTCTTCTTCACTTCAACTCAGATGAGGATAAGCATTCAATCATTCATGGAGGACTGATGGGTAAGTGTCCTTACTACCATCATCTACTTTCCTGGATTAGATGAGTTTGGAATCCAAAGGTGGGGTTTGATTTGTTCTCCAAACTGGAACAATTCTTTCTTCTTCACTTCGACTCGGCTGAGGACAAGCGTTCAATCATTCATGGAGGAACTAGATGGTTTGATGGGAGGCTGGTGGTGGTCAAAGACTATAAAACTAGTGACGATCTTCAGAAAGATCTCTTTTGCACCCTCCCAATTTGGGTTAACATACCTAGCATGGGGAGAAATTGGTCTCCACATGTTGTTGGTATTGTAGCTAATGATGTTGGCAAACTACTAAGGTTTGATTTTTTATTATTAGGTCAAGAATCCCTTGGTGAAGCCCATGCCTTGGTTGAGATTGATGTTGATGAGGATCCTCCTAAGGAGGTCTGGGTCAACACGCCAAATCATGGAGCATCAACAATGTCAATCAAATACGATCATGTTCAAGCGAGATGCCCAAACTATAAGGGTTTTAGACATAGCATCGATGATTTCCCATTGAAGAAGATGACTGAAGATCCAAAACTATTAGAAAAGTAAGACAAATAGATTCAGAAAGTCATTAGCAATAGAAAGAAGATGAGGAAGGAAACCAGTAAGGGAGCCAATGCAGTTGGGAAGTCACCAGTTCCAGTTGGTAATAGATTTGATCATCTTAAATCATAAGACTAGGTCACTGAGCATAATCTTTCCAAAGTTGAAACCAATGTTGATACTACCATTGTATCAAGAGAAGCCAGAGATGATGAGACTATCCTGATTGCAGACGAGATCATACCTGAGGTTTAACTAGGTCCTAAAATGCTGGAAGAAGGAGAAATCCCTAGAATACCTGGCTCAAGGAAGAAGGAAAAGTTTGCTAGAGTGGACGGACCACGTAGAACCCAATCATGTACTAAGGGTCATAAATTACCTTCCTTATAATGAATGTAAATGGTTCTGGGAAACCACTTAACAAGAGGGAGGTTAGGAAATCTGTAATGGAATTTCAAGCTTCCATAGTCATTCTTGTTGAGACAAAAATCAAAACTCATATGAATCATCTATCTGAAAAGCTTGTACCCAGAGGATAGAAATGGCTAACTAATAATGACTTTGATGACAATGGGTGTATTTGTGCTGGATGGAATCCAAAAAGTTGGGACATCACCAACTATGACATGGATGATCAATAGATCAACATGAAATGCATGAATAAAGGAGGTCTAGAAACTTTACTCACATCTGTCTATGCAAGGAATCTATCTCATCAAAGATCTGACTTGTGGGAAGCACTGGTGAGAATCAACGGTTCTATTAGTGTTACTTGGTTAGTCATTGGTGACTTTAATAACATAAGGAAGAGGGAGGAAAAAATTAGTGGTAGAGAGGTCCCTATCTAGGTTCTCGGATCATTCAACACTATAGTAGACAACGCCAATCTCATTGAACTCCCTACTATTGGTAATGAAGTTTTTAATTAGTATAACAAGAAAGGTACAACAAAGAGAATTGCTTGTAAGCTGGATCGGGCCATAGTTAATGACAAGTGTCTTAGTAGGTTTCTAGGTTTAAAAGTGAAACTTAACACCTGCACCTTCTCTAATCATAATGCTATCAATTTTAATCCTAAGGAACTTCCAAAGAATAGGAGACCCTTCCTCTTTCTGAACTTTTGGATGGACTAGCCCGGTTGTAGGAATATCATTAACTCTGCCTAGAATCAACAATGCACTATTAATCCTCTTTATAGGTTCACGCAAAAGCTTAAACATGTCGAATAAAATTTGAAGACATGGTCAAAGAAGTATGTTAATCTAAAGAACTTAATTAGCATAGAAAAAATAGAAATGAATGATATTTGTTCTGCCTTGAGGAGGAATCCCTTTGATGTCGATCTTATCAATGATGAGAAACTAACCTTTGACAGGTTGGGGAAACTTTCTAAAGATGAAGAGAGATACTTCTGGCAGTATAGTAGACTGGACTGGGTAGCTAATGGTGACAGAAAAACCAAGCTATACCACACCACAATCAAGCAATGTGATGTTATCACCACCATCACTGAGCTATTTGATTGTGCAGGTAATTGCCTCAAAGATGAGAGATGCATTGCTAATGAAACCTTGAACTTCCTTGAACGCCTTTACAATCAACCCCAACTTATGGAGCCAATCCTTGAATGTGACTAGAACAATCGAGTTTCAAATGATGACAACATTACCCTCTGCAAGGTCTCTGACATCTAAGAAATCAAAGATTCACTTTGGAGCATTAGATCTAACAAGATCCCCGGTCTTGATGGCTTCAATGGATTCATTTATAGAGCTAACTGGGATCTAATAAAGAAGGATCTAAGTCAATATATACAATGGTTCTTTGGAGGAGGTAATATGGTTATCCAGGTTAATCATGTTGTCCTTGCTTTGATTCCCAAGAAGGATATGATCGCTACATTAGCTGATTTCTGCCCAATCTCTTGTTGCTCTATGTTATACAAAATCATCACGAATATCATCTCTAAAAGATTGGCTACTATCCTACCTACACTGATATCTAAGTATCAAGGGGCCTTTGTCAATGGACGTTGCATTGAGGATTTCTCAATGCTTGCTTCTAAGTTTATTATCAACTTCAATACAAAGAATATCCCACCTAAAGCATGTGTTAAGCTCAATATCACCAAGGCTTTTGACTCTGTCAATTGGTCATATCTTTGGAACCCTCTCAAGGAACTTGGCTTCTGTGATAGATGGATTTCCATGATACAACAGTGTGTTGAGGACCCTTCCTTTTCAGTTATGCTTAATGGTAGCTTGATTGGCTTCTTCAAGAACTCCAATGGTCTCCATTAGGGTGATCCACTATCACCCGTTCTCTTTTCTATCACAATGGAAGGCCTAAGCAGGCATATAGATAAGGCTCATGATCTGGGCAAACTGAAATTTTATACTATCAGAAGAACTAGAGTCTTCAGCCATCTTCTCTTTGCGGATGATGTTCTCATTTTCATCGAAGGAAGGACCAAAAGTCTACAGAACCTTAGAAATATCCTCCTAGAGTCTGGGAAGGTATCTGGCATGAAGTATAGTCCATCCAAAACCCACATATACATGTCTAAGTCCTACAGAGATAAAGAGACCCTTACCAACGCCATTGGTATTCAAAGGGGTGAATGGCCTACTAAGTATCTTGGTTTTCCCCTAGAAGGTGTGAATCTTTATCGAAAAAACTTCCATGACTATCTTGACAAATTAAAGGATATGATATGTAAATGACCTGGTTCAAATATTTCTATGTCATGTAGATTGATACTTGTTAACCACTTTGCTATGGGTCTGATTAACTACTAGCTTATACAAGGAGAGGTTCCTTATGCTATCTTACATCGAATAGAGATCATGTTAAATGATTTTAGTTGGTGCAGTGAAACTCATCTAGCAAGTTGGGACAATCTAGCTTATCTGTGGGAGGAAGGTGGTCAAAATTTAAAGCTTGTTTTGGACCTTCCAGATTTCCACACCCTTAAAAGAATCAAGAAATTCCTTTATAGTGATTCAACATGGATTGTATGGATGAGGAAGAGATATGGCTTGAATCCTACATCCATTCATTCTTGGGGTTTCTCTACTACATGGAGGAGGATGATGAAACTTTGGCCTAAATTCTACCAGGATGATGATAATGTGATATGGGAGAAATTTAGACATAATTTAATTTCTAAAATTCTTTCAAACGCTTGTGGTAAAAAATCCATCAACCTAGATGGATCCTTATAGCCTTCAAAGATATTAAGAATATCCAACCGACCATGGACAAGATCCATAGATGGAACTCTACTGTGGATACTACATGTTGTATGTGCCTTTCTGAAGCTGGATCATCTTTGCACTTGTTCAAGGACTGCTCTTACTAGACACAAATATGGGGTTGCACACAGCTTAAACTTAATATCAAGAAGTCTTATGACTTGTTCACCTGCCTTGGCGAACATAGCAGGAGAAGTTCAACTCAGGAAATAGTGGAGTTATGGACTATTACAACTTGTGTTCATACTATCTGGCAAGAACACAACAAAAGGAAGCATGGTGCCTCAGCTACTGATTCCTTCAACTTGTTCAAGTGAATTGATAAGGATATGAAGTTCCTTTATAACTTATTTAAGCCTAATCTCTTAAACCTTCATCCTATTATTAGTATAAATTAGGACTTCGTTTGAAGCCCAATTCTAGCCTTTCTCTATGTAAGTAGCCTTACTTTTTCTTTCTATTTTGAGAACTACAAGTCATGTTTGTAGCTTGTATCGTTTCCCCTTTTGAGGGTTGGAATATAATTACCAAGATATTCCAAAAAAAATGTTGTGCTCCTTCAAGTCATTTATCAACATCTTAGAAACACAAAATGGAAATAGCAAATCATATAATTAGATAATCAAATATAATCAGAGTTGTAAAATGATAGAAACATGTATATATATGGCATTAGAAAGAAAAGAATACCATGTTAAAACATTAATATGGACACAAACTATGCTATCCTATTGACTAATGATTGTGTTTCTGCAAATCATATAGCAACATTGAAGACACACAATAAATGCAACCACCACAAAGGATATAGAGGAGACAATTGAATATAATTGGAATTGTACAATTATAGCAACATATATATTTCAATAGAAATAAAAGCATATCATCTTCACAAAATATTAGACTTTTTAGAAAAATGATAGGATTCATTTCATATATTATATATGTTTCAAAAAGGCCATTCATTTTTTTTGAAAACAAAAAACTGAAGAAGAGATACATACATGGATTTCTTAGACATATATAGAAATCCCGCCAACATCAAAGAAAATTAAACAACATGTGTTGTTATCCATTCCATGTCTATGCTTTTCATCTCCAATTAAGAACTACAACATGACTTCTGGTCGATTGACTATTCCCAACTTCACTCCATGTATCTTTTGACATGATATATACTAAAAAAGGGATTACACTGATATAATATTTCAAACCTATAAGGATGATTACATATCACAATCATGATTCATGTTTTACTTAAACCACAAAGATGTAAGTTGGTCCAAGCAAGAGATAGTGACCAATTGTAAAATAGAATTTGAGTATATCACCACATCCAATGCAGTAAAGGAAGTAGTATGGATTAAGAAATTCATTAATGAACTTGGATTGGTTCCAACCATTTAGTATGTGGTACATATTTATTGTATAATAATGGAGCCATTACACATGCTAAGGAACTCAGTTTGCATCAAAATTCCAAGGACATACTAAGGCGATATCATCTCATACTTGAGATTGTACAACACAGAGATATAAAGATTCCCAGAGTACCAACTAAGAAAATATTTTTGATCCATTGACAAAAGCACTTTGATATAAGAAGAATGATGGCCATGTTAGATCATGTGGAACTCGATTCATGAGTGATGGCCCTAGTGTAAGTGGGATTTGTTTTGTTGCATGTCATGAGAGCCATCTCGTGATAATTATAATAGAGATACATTGTTTGTGATTTGATTATTAATAAAACCACTTCAAGTTATTATGGTTGTTTCAGTATTGAGTTAATGCAAAAGATATAATCATGTCTTAATTGTGTTAACCTGATGACATGTGGTTTGGGTTGAGGATATAGGCATGAGAACACATGTACACTCAAGAGTATTCATTCTTGTTGTGTCTCTACTAATATATTATTGCGGGTATTATACAAAAATAATAATACATAAGGTTAGTGTGTATATTGAATGATACCTATATCTCTTCTCTTGGTATTGAATATCATTTCAAATATATGGGTACTTGTTAAAGAACAAGTTGTAGTGGAAAGCCCCATTCTGCAAATGACAAAGGGGAGCTTTGTTATGGTATTAAAAGTTGTTTCTCAATGTGACAATGGTGACTGTGATTCTTAGACCTGGAGTCAATACAATGACCACATGTTGTCATGTGTACTTTAAAACCACCCAATTTGAATATGAATAAGGGTTGCCATGCATTTAGTGATTGGTTGCAATATGACACTTATAGATTATTCTAAGTCAATTATATTTAAGTTTTCCCTCTATTGGAATGATATCATGGCCACTTCATAAGTAAGATTCTGAAATGCATGACGTAGTTCATGTGAGTAAACATATGATACACAATCTCAATGGTCTTCTCTCATTCAAAGAAAGTTGATTGAATTCTAAGAGCATGAAAATCCATTCTTTAGTTTTATTTAAAATATCTATGAAAAATATATTATGTGGTCATGGTAACATTGGTCACTCTATAGGTTGATATTCTTATCAAACATATTGCAATTACTTGGGTAGAAATGATGTTTTTTAGATACCAATCTCTTTCTGTGAGGCTTTAAACATCATTACCAACATAACAAGAAACCTATGGGAGCAGAGGAATAAGGATACTTAGTGAAATTAAAGTTCACTATCACACATATGATTAGAATTATAGTATAATTTCTTTCTGATGGGAGGTTTGGATCAACTGGTTATATTTATTGTCAATTGGCTAGTTGATCGCCAATTTGGTAGGTGGTCAATTAACTGACTAGATAGTTCAATTGGGAAACTTGGTTAAATCAAGGTTGAACAAAAATTGGAAAAAATGGTTGATTTGTAATAAATTTAGCAATTTATATCAAAACATGACTTACTGAATAACTAAATTAGGAGATGGATGATCTACCTATCCAGTTGGGTTAGTGAGACCACAGATTCATAAATGAACCATCCCATTGGGAATTCTAAGAGAATATTCCAGTTTTGATTCTAAATTTGAGTTTTAGTTAGGAACGTGATTGATTTTATGGATAACCCAAGACCATGACACTCCTATATAAAGGGGTGGATGCCCAAGGGATGATACATACATTGTGAGACAAGTTACCTAAGATTGTTTCCTCTTAGAGAGAGAAAAACTTACATAAAAGGCAACAATACACAATAGGAGGAGAAGGAAGGTGAGAAATGCTAGCACATCAATGTATCCAAGTTTTGTTTCCTCTTGGAGACCAAAGTGGTACACCAAGAGTACCTACATCCACATGGGTTATGTAGAGGTTGAGGCCCTTGGGCAAATGATCAAAGAAAGAAACTTCTTCAAGGAGAATACAAGGTATTGTTGTGATGATAAGGTGACTCAAAAAACAACCACTTCGGTCATGATCCATATGTCTAAGGGCTACACCAAAACAAGGTGTGTTTGGTTGATGGAAAACTGGGGTGTTTCAAGATATATGTGCCACCCCTTCTATGTCATTAACACGCTGATATTTTATGGCTATACAAATCCATTATCTAAGAGTTTTGTTGGGGTTTTTGTATTTCTATTGTGCCCCTTTCCAAAAAGTGTAAAACAGCATACCATGACTCCCACATGACGTGTTTTTGAGTATACCAAAAAATGTTCTATTGAAGCTCAATCAGAAGCACGACAAGGACAAAATCTATTCAACACCACTCCATTCATGCTATTTATTATTGTACTATTTTTGTATTTTTCTTCCTATATCATAGATAGTCATTTCTCTTGGTATCCATCTCATTCGGGATCCTCACTTAACTTCATTGCTCTCTTGTCCCTCGTTCATTACGTACTTGAGTTCCTTTACCCAGGAAACTTCCCCCACATGGAGTTGACAATAATTTCATTCCTTCAACCCCAACAATTAGTCTGTTAAGAAAGACCCATGGCCAAGTACAAGGTGTAGATGGTTATTCATCTTGGCTATTCACTTAATCATTCATCAAATCATGGCATGAAAAATGGAAATGTTGGGAAACATGTATAATTATTTGGATGACTCTGACAACCTAACTTTTTCCATCTATAAGTAAGTCATGTTAAAGACAAATGGATACATTTATTTAGAGATAGTTGTATAATATTCATTATTTTAAAAATATATATACTCTCCTCATTCTCGTATACTATTTGCATCCTTTGATGTGGCATGCTCATGACACTTTTAAATGCATTCATGTTAATAATATTCTAATGCCTAAGAATATGGTGTTTATATAACTAAATAGTGTTTTCTATCTTAATTGTATTTTTTCTTATGGTAAAGTCTATTTCATTATAAAATTTGAAGATATACCCATTCTATAATAGATGATGGTTCTTAGTGAATATTTTCACTCAAATTATTTCACTTTATTTTTTTGGATTATTTTTTAAAATTGTATTAGTTTAGAACATGTTAATGATTATGCTACTTGTTTCACTTTATTTCAAGGAGAAATATAGTTTATTTAGTTATTCATTTGTTGAATATTATATGGACACTAATGTTAGTTTCTAAATATTGTCTATCTATTTTCATTTGTAGATGGTGATTTGAAACTAATATTTTTGGTTTTTATGTTGTAATTGTAATCATAAAGCTATTCGATGGAAAAACTCAGATGGCCACTACATGTCTAGTTTGAATTCTACCTATCTAATATAGGAGGGTCCTCATTCTTATGACTCACAAAATAGAAAACCATCTTGCTAGAAGTATATGTGACATACTCGAGAGTTGTTTTAGTTTTATTTTATCACTTTATGTATATGACATGTGCATGGGGTCTTCATAAGATGTACTAAACATATCCACAAGATGTTAAAATGATGTATGTTTGTATGAGATGCACATGTGCTAGCACATTTCACAAGAACTGAGTCCATTTGGCTGTGTTTTAATCAAGAACAACTGAAGTTACATTATTTTTTTAATGTAGTTGATCGTGAAAGTGAATGTTTCCATGTGATAATGTGTAAAGGAATAGTTTTTAACAAATTTTCAAAAAGTATTACAAGGTACTATGACTCAGACAAATATATATATATATATATATATATATATATATATATATATATGTATGTATGTATAATAAAATATAAGGTGTAGATCAGATTGGATGGTTGTTGCAGTTTATTTTGACCAGAACATCCAAGTTGGTAGCATCTGTAATAGGGTTAGGGAGTATGGGGTAAATTTGATGGTTAAGCTATAATGGACAGTTGTATCCTCCATATTGGTGAAGAAACAAGAGGTTTGATACTATTTTTAGAGTCTTACCTACTAGGCTATGTATCTGAGGTTTTTTCCAACAAGGTGAGTGGACTAATTGCTTTCAGATATTTTAGTTACATAAAATCCTTAATAATAGTGAATAAAGATCAATGGGTTGATTTCTTGTATTTTTTTAGTGTGGCATGGTAATCGTTTGGAAATTCAAGGGCAAACTAGATGTTATATGCTTAAGTTCATTCCTTGATTAATAATACTTATTTATAATTACATCATGATAAATTGGATCCATTAAGATCACGTAGTGAAAAATTCACTTTATTTTAAGTGTAATATTACCTAAGTTAAAATAATTAAATAAGATGGATAGAAAGTCAATTTCCATGAAAAAGAAGTGGTATGTTTGCATTTCATACTGAGTATTTCATAAGTATATTAACTTTTACAGTTACGACTACTAATTTATGAACTGACATGAATATATTCTGTTTGGGGGTTAGGTTGACCAGATTGAATTAACAAAAATATAATTGGATGATGATCACTTGAAAATGATGAATTTAATGTTAAATAATTAGTTTTGTGATATTCACATATCAGGACATACATTACTATTAATAACCTCATTAAAGGTTATTTTTTGAAGAATTCTTCATAATGATGATGCAAATCCAATTGTAAAATGAATCTAGTTAATCACTTAAAATCCAAGAATATATTCCAAGTGTAGAAATGAGAAGTAAAGGTATATTTTTTTATTACATTGTGTAAATATATAATAATACTTCTATTTGTGTATTATAAATTAATATGAAGGTAACAATATGCAACACATTAAGATGTTATTATCTAAATCATTCTCAATTGTGTATTTTAAATATAGTGTGGAAACATCTCATTGATATGTGGGTCCTCTTTTACAGATCATAGCAAGTTGAGTTAGGAATAAATAATTACTATGTAAGTGTAAGTATCCTTAATCATTTCTTTTAACTCTAATCAAATGTAAATTTATAGAAATGTAGGTGATTGTAATTAACAAAATCATAATTGTGATCCTAACCAAAGCACTAGAATTACATTTACAGTAAGTCTTTTCCATTATGAAATAGATCATAGTTGGATACCCATACCTTAACACTGAAGATTCTCGTTTATTGAGCTCTCTTTGAAGTAACCAAAAACATCCCAATATAAACTCAAAAGACCATTACATATTTTCAACTACTTGAAATGATCTTACATTTTATAAAAAATGACCTTTTTTCAAATATATCTTTGTCAACTTTCCTAACAAGTATCATCTTTTATAATATTAGAAATGTTAAAAAAACATATATATTATAAAAAGTAACACATCATATAATATGATCTTTATAATCTATATGAAGCACCCATTCATTTTTTATAATATATATGTTGCTTCATGAGTTGGATCTAATGCAATCTTTTACATAAGCAATAAAAATCAGAGACAAGTGAGGCGTGTAGGTAGAGGAAAGCAAGATGGAGGAGTTTGGATATGTCAGACCATCATGATCCTCTCATGGAAATAGAGTCTACACATTTTCATGAGCATCAATAACGAGAATTGTCACCAGTTTTTGCTACCTGAACAATAGAATAGAAAAATCAAATAACCCAATCACATGGACAATTTTGGAGTTAAACATAATTATCACATATTTTGTGAGATGTGGATCAGTAATCACTTAAAAAGTGTATCTGTTGCACCCCTCCAAGCACATATATGACAACAGAAGCAAACCCCACGTTGTCCATAACATGTGTCACTCAATCATGGAGGAGCATCACATACATGATAATCAAATAACAACAATATAAATGAAACACAATGCATTAATTTGAAATATAGATTGATACATTGTTCTTAAAAGGGAAAATATAAATTGTCTCATCTTGATTTAAAACCTAATACATGTAGGCTATGCAAATATAAAACATGAAATAAAAATTGAACTAGATAACCTATTGAGTGGTAGATGGCACCCCACCAAGCTAAAATCTCCTTGATGTCAGGTACGCTAAAGGCTTTCTTTAGTTCTCCTTTTTGTCTTGATCTAGGGACATCTCGACCCAAGACCATTAAAAAACAAATATATACATTAATAAGTGTCACTATACACATTATAAGAAAAGAAAGTATATATAATTGACTTGATAAAAAATTATGAGATGTGTTTGACTTAAGAATTCTTGAAATAAATTATTGGTATGAATAATAATTGAATAAGTAAAATATGTATTATCTATGATTTAACCACTTAAGAGCCCATAATTGGCATGAATACCCATGATTTGGCTAAAAAGTCCATAAGGACCCCTTGAGGTCTATGAATGGCTATGAAAGCCCATAATTGGCATGAAAGCCCATAACGACCCCTTGAGGTCCATTATGGTGAGAGCATATAAAACCTGATTAAATTCTTGTAGCATGATTCTTAATATGAACATTAGTAATAATCTTGAACATTTAATCTTTAACAATGATGGGATTTCTCCCTCTTATTCTTGAAACTAAGCATTACATGATTTACATGAAACTTGCATAATGTCTTAATCATTACATGGTCATAGAATTAAACTAATGAGCATCAATGATAAAATAGGACTTTATAAATATAACAGACAACATGAAATAGCATAATAAGAGGGATCATCATTATCTTGATTTCATTCATTAACTTAGGATTTAAAGAATAATCATAAATCATACTTAGCATAAAATTCAACCAATGTACATATGTATAATGTCATGACCCACTTACCCGGAGCAAAGCAAATACTAATTTAGTCCCATGATATTGGTGAGATCCTAAGTTCTCAAAATTACATGATTTATGTTAATTATCACCTTAAATAACATCATAAACCCTAGATTGGGTATTTTAAGGAAACATGGTTAGAGACTATTGGGGTTCTGAAATACTAAAATCATATTATACTTAGAAAATGCTTTCCAAAGGCTATTTATTTAATTTTTTCTGATGATCGATTAATTTGTTATGAATTTTATAGTGTTGACCAATCAAAATCCAACAAACCTAATGTGTGGCATTGATTAAATCAAAAATAAAATCGATGTATGTGATATGCAGAAAACATAGGAAAGTTCATGGCTCACATTACAATCAAATTGAATCAGTGGGGGTAAAAAAGCCCTTCATGACAATTGCATTGTGTAGTTTGATAAACCAAAATATGTGTGTTAAAACCCAAATGTATCCTTGTGATATGCATCACCCTATATGATTAACATGGGTAATAAGGTACTTTTACCCCTACCTTTCTTCTTCTTACTCAACCCAAGGAACATCCTTACACACCCAAACCTCTGAATAAGGTGGAGATCAGTGAGTTTTTGCAAAATACAAGATCCATTAACCAACTCATCCAGTTTGTCGAGAGCCAAAGAAACCAGCCCTACACCTGTGGGCATGAATGGGACCCTCGTTGCCCTAGAACAAGTCACTGGAGCTACTAGAATAGGGGAGACTTGTTGAAGTTGTGCAAAGCACCAAAATAGTGAGAAAGAATAAAAGAAGGTGTAGAACAAATTTGTCTGTCATGAGTAGCCCGTTGGTAAGAGCTTGGTAAGTACCAATGAATGACCTAGGTTCCAACCACACTGAAGGCACTCTGTGAATGGCAACCCATGTTGATGTGGTGTGGGAGGGGGTGTCCAAACCACACCCTCTCATGCATTGAGAGTTTACCATGTTGGGCTCACTTGTAGTGGATTCCCTTAGTCACCAAAAAAAGGCTTGGAACACATTCTCATAGATCATAATGACTCCATCGATGCCTTACAAAGGTTGGGTGACTGGTAGATAGCCAGGGTAGTGAGCGACGGTATGCTTCAGACGGTGAGGTAAATGTCCTGGTGATTGGAGAACTCATGAGACAAAATAAACAATAAGAAAGAATTGTGGAGGTCCTAGATTCTGACCCATATCTCAATAGTACGAGAGGTGTAGGAGATGTCTATGGAGAACCCAGATTTACCAAAATAGTAAACCGTAAAGGGTGGGGTGGCTCAAAACACTAAATATGAAATTGGAAGAAGTGGAGAGTTTATGTAACCCTGGAGGTCATTTTGAGTCCCAAATATATAGGTGCGGGTGACGATAGAATTGTCTGTAAACCTGGGTGGGAGGAGTTGTTTGAGCCCTAAAGGGCCTTTATTGGATAGGGCATGAAGTCTACTCAAAGCAGGGATTTTTTGATTTGGGTGGAGGTTGTGATTGCATCAATGAAGATATCTTAGAGTGGCTGACTCTACAAAGAGAGATTGGAGTTGGGAAGGAGGATGACTGATGTTGATTCCACAAAGGATAGGACTCGGGTGGAGGGGAAAGTCCTTGGGATCTGCAACTCCCATTTGGAATAGGACTCAAAGGTCGGTGTGATAGTTTTTATAAACTAGAACTTTAGGTTCCATAGAAGAATAGGGAAATATTGATTTAATCAATTGAAACGATATCATATTTAGGTTCAAACTATATGATAAGTCTCTAAATTTATTAGAGGGGTCAAATGAAGTCGTAAGGACCTCAAATTTTGAGCACAAGTAAAATAAGAGTCTAGAACCTTCCCATATGATTAGACTTAGGTTTTACATATCTTTTGTTCCTCAATAACATAAGGGTCTTATCCTAATGCATATATAACTAAAAGGTGAGATGAAGTTAAGTATCCTTTCTGTAATGAGTTGGTTGATTCAAAATTCGAGGTTGAGATAATAATTCATTATATTTGGGATTTAAATGTCACATTAGTTTCTATTTGATAAATGAAATCTTAATTTTGCAAATTAGGGTTTCATAATAAGGATTCATTTATGAGTTTAAATTTTGAGGATGTTACAATTCTACCCACCTTAAGTAAATTTCATCCTCAAAATCTCCTCATACTACCCATCATAGAGTTTAACTTATTCTATGTACTATTTTTATTAATACAGTCTTAAAGTCTCATTCTCACAATAAAACATTATCTAAACCTCATTATCTAGACCAACATGTGGGTATACTAATGAATTTATTTCACATTATCATTGACATGAGAGAGGAACTATCCTCCCTCTTCTCTACAAGTTCTAGTTATACCTTGGATCTTACATAGCTATGTCAAATTATCCACCCTTTGTATGCATTGTTGGTCTTACTACATGTATGATTAGGTTTAGGTAACTATATGTTTCAAACTCTTAATTCCAACTCATGTATTTATTTATCTCCTTTGGATACATGCTGGTCAGGTATATATTCAGAGGTGACATATCTTATTACACCTATCTTAGCAACTTCCTCGTATACATGTCCCATACCACATGCACTTGAAAGGGAAAGACAAGCATGATGCATATAACATCCTCTCTATAAGACCCCATAATCTTATGTCCCATACCACAAACATGTGGGAAAATGAGAGATCATGATATATAGAATTCTAGATTTAACATAAAAGTCCAAATCATTTAGGCACATGTCTCTTTACTAGACCTTTATTTTAGTTTCTATTATCTTTCTTTTACTCCTTCAATACGTAGGGTTAGAACATATGTTAGATTGTTTCCTTGTCGCCATCTACTTATTTGCTTTGATACCATATTGTAATGCCCCTCCAAGCACATATATGACAAAGGAGGCAAACCCCAGGTTGTCCATAACATGGTTCACTCAATCATGGAGGAACATTACATACATGATAATCAAATAATAACAAGATAAATATAACACCTTGTATTAATTGGAAATAAAGATTCATACATTTTTCTTAAAAGGGACAACATAAATGGTCTCATCTGGATTTCGAACCTAATACATGTAGTCTATGCAAATCTAAAACATTAAATAAAAACTAGACTAGATAATCTATTGGGTGGTATATGGCACCCCACCTAGCTAAAGTCTCCTTGATGTCAACTACAATGAAGGGACCACTTCAGTTCTCCTTTTCTCCTTGATATAGGGACATCTCATCCCACAACCATGTGAAAACAAAGACATACATCAGCAAGTGACACTACACACATTATAAGAAAAGAAAGTATATATAATTGACCTGATAGAAAATCGTGACATGTATATGACTTAAGCATTCTTGAAAAAATTCTTGGAATAAATAAGAATTGAATAAGTATAAGAATTGAAAATGTAAAATATACACTCTCTATGATTTTCCCACTAAAAAGCCCATAATTGGCATGAATGCCCATGATTTGGCTAAAAAGCCCATAATGACCCTAGAGGTCCATGATCGGCTATGAAAGCCCATAATTGGCATGAAACCCCATAATGACCCCTTGAGGTCCATGATGGTGAGAGCATATAAAACTTAATCAAATTCTTGTAGAATGATTCTTAATATGAACATTAGCATAATCTTGAACATTAAATCTTTAACATCGATGGGATTTCTCTCTCTTATTCTTGAAATTAACATTACATGATTTACATGAAACTTGCATAATATCTTAATCATTACATGGTCATAGCATTAAACGAATGAGCATCAGTGATTACCATAGGACGTTATAAATATGACAAGAAACATGAAATAATATAATAAGAGACATCAACATTTTCTTGATTTGATTTTTTAAGTTAGGATTTAAATCATAATCATAAATCATACTTATCATACAATTCAACCCAGTGTACATATGTACAGTGGTATGACCCGCATATCTGGAGCAAACCAAATCCTAATTTAGTCCCTTTGATCTTGTTCAAATCCTCAATTCTTGAAATTACATGATCTATATTAACCATCACCTTAAATAACATTCTAAAGCCTAATTTGGGTATTTTAAAGAAACATGGCCAGAGACTATCGATTTAGGGTTTGAAAATACTGAAATAAGATTTTATTGAAAAATTGCTTCCCAAAGGTTATTTATTCATATTTTTCTAATGAGCGATTAATTTTTTGTGGATTTTATAGTGTTGACCAATCAAAATCCAATAAACCTTATCTATGACATTGTTTAAATAAAAATAAAATTGATATAAATGATATGTGGAAAGGACAAAAAAGGTCATGGCTCGTATTACATTCAATTGAATGAGTGGAGGTAAAAATATCCTTCAGGACAATTGCATCGTGTGGTTTTCTAAACTAAAAATTTGCATGTTAAAACCCAAAAGTATCCTTGCAATATGTAACCTTGTCTGATTAACATGGGAATTAGGGTACTTTTACCCATACCTTTTTTCTTCTTCTTACTCAGTGCCAAGAAGATCCTCAGGCTCCCAAAACTCTGACCAAGGTGGAGATCAACAATTTTTTTCAAAACACCAGATCCATTAACCATCTCATCCAGTTCGTGGCGTACCAAAGAAACCAATCGTACATGGGGCGTGAAAGGGATCCTCATGGCCCTAGAAAAAGGCATAGAGCTACAAGAACTGGGGAGACTTGTTGAAGGTCTGCAAAGCACCAAAATAGCGAGAAAGCACAAAACAAGGTGTGAAACACTTTCTTGGAGGTCAAAAGGACTTGGTCGTTGCCTCACAAAGGTTGGGTGACCGTTGGATAGCCACGGTAGTAAGTGTCGACGTGCTTCAGACGGTGAGTTACATGTCTTGGTGATTGGGGAAATTGCAAGACAAAACAAACAACAAGAAAGAATTGTGGAGTTCCATAGATGCTTACCTAGATCTCAATTGCACGAGAGGCATAGGATACGTCTGTGGAGAAGCTGAATTCACCAGATAGTAAATTAAGAAGGATGGGGTGGCTCAAAACATTGGATATGAATTTGGAAGAATAGTATAGTTTCTATGAGCCTGGCGATGGTTTTGGGTTCCTAATATACAGGTGCAGGTGACAATAAAATTGTTTGAAAACCAAGGTGGAGGAGGAGTCCGAGCCCTAAAGGGTGTTTCTTCAATAAGGCATGAAGCCTACACAAACCAGGGATAGTTTTCTTCAAGTGGAGGTTGCAGCTACATTAGTGAAGATATCTCATAGAGGTCGTCTTTGTAGAGAGAGGTCCAAGTTGGGAAGGAAGACGATTGTTGTTGCATCCACATAGGACATGACTTGGATAGATGGGAAAGTACCTAGGATCTGTGAGTCCCATTGAAAACATGACTCAAAGGTCTACTTAATAGTTTTATAAACTATAACTTTAGGTTCCATAGGATATTAGGGAAATATCAATTTAATAAATTGAAACAATATCATATCTAGGTTCAAACTATATGGTAAGTCTCTAAATTTATTAGAGGGGTCGAATGAAGTCTTGATGACCTTAAATTTGGATCAAAAGTCAAACAAGGAGTTTAGATCCTTCTTGTATGATTATATTTATGTTTTGAATATTTTTTGTCCCTCAAACACATATAGGTCATTATCCTAATGCATATAATATTAAAAGGTGAGATTATGGGAATTATCCTTTCCTCAACGAGTTGGTTGATCCAAAATTTGAGGTTGAGAGAATAGTTCATTATGTTTGATATTTATGGCTCATATTAGTTTCTAGTTGATAGATGAAATCTTAATTTTGCAAATTAGGGTTTCCCGTTAAGGATTCATTGATAATTTAAATTTTGAGGGTGTTACAGTATCACATGTTATGGATGTCTAATTAGTAATACCGGTATGGCCAATAGTAGAATCAGTTGTATGTATATACATATAAGTGTCCAATTATATAAAATTGTATAATACTCCGTTAAGTCGAATACCTCTTTTCAAGGTCTATGGTTGTTGTATTTCCTTTTTCACTTATCTCAGCATGTTTCTTACAATTTGAATGAGATTCCTACATTCCTTTATTTTAAAAAAAAATATGTGAAAACTCTACTCTCTGTCACAATTGGACACACAAATAAATGAATATTCTCTAACAAAAATTAATGTATATGAATATAAAATGTATGGCACATGAGAAACCTCAATTTGTGAACTAAAGATATGCAACAAATCAACATTTTGTATAGAGACTTTTATAAAGTCCAAGTATTACAACCTATTTTAAACAAACTATCCACAAAATTGCAAATATAAACTAATTGATGAACAAAAAAGATTTTTTATGAAAAAACCCTCACGTTTCCTTATATTCCAAAAAAACCCCTCATTTCAAACTAATTCCTACAAAACCCCTACAGTCGTACATTACCGTCAAAAGTTAACAATTTCTTATCCTCTCTTCTTTGCTATTGTTACTTTTACTTATAGGCAATTATCTCCTTCAACGTCAAAGTGTTTATAAAAAATCCAAATATGATTTAGTCATAATTTGGACCGTAATCTAAATTACTATGTGAAATTGGGCCTTGAAATGATATTATGACATGTAAAATTAATGCAGTAAGAACTCCGTTAAATTTAATTTGGCATTGAGTTGAAGATTTGGTCACATTTGGGTATAGAAAATTTGGCTCCCAGTCACTTTTGGGTTACACTAATTGATATTACTAGTTATGATGATTTGGAATTGTGGCACATTGATAACACTTTATTTTACGTACTTTCTATGTCTATTTTACAACATTTTTAGTATATCTTTTGTTAGCTTTTCACATAATTTTTCTACATTTTTTACTAAAGCCTCACTTACATGTTTTCAAGTATATTCACAACCCAATTCACGGTCCTCGACTGAGACCGCGACCCTCATTTCCCTCAACCGCAACTGTGGTCCACTTATATCTCAACTGCGATTGCGGTTTTAGAATTCTCTAGAGATTGAGATCATCAGGCATCAAGGATGGATCGTATCTAGTTTATAGACCACAACCATCACTCAACCGTGACCTCAAGGATGGTCACGATCGGAACATGTGCCCCAAAGATAGACCAAGGGTTGCGGTATGGACACAGACCACGATCGAGAAGGAACACGACCAGCTTGGAAACCGCAGTCACTGATGAGTTCTTGCAAACCACGACCGAGTGGGAAGACCTCGACCTCGACTTCCCGGACGCAATGTACAAGCATACCTCGATTGTGGTCGTCACCAGGCTGCGACTAAGCTCAACCACGGTGAAAGATGAATAAAGATTGTACTGCGACCGCGGTCTCACCCTTTACTTAACCAAGATCGCGACTGTGGTCCAAGCCTAAGTCGGTGGAATGTGCCTATAAATAGCACACCCACCTATCTTGTCAAATCATCAGATCATATTTCAGATCCCAAGGACCAGGAAGTGATAACGCATTCCAGATTCATCCCAGACCATCCCATCCATCGGTTTTGGATCTCTAAAGGTAGAAGTTGAGGAGAGAGAAGACCGAAGACTCCTTCTTCAAGAGAAGAAGACCGTCCGAGCCATCCATATGTTAGATCCAGATCTAAAGAAGTATTGTGTTTTATCACATCTCTTCTCTCTATATCTATCATTTCCATCTCACTATACTTCTCTCCTCTCTTTGTGGGACTTCATGTATCCATCTTTCTATAATGTCGTTATGTTGTCTACAAGCATGATCGACTAAATACCTTAACTCGGGTTGGGAGTAGCCACTAAGGCTCTCCCAACATGTATATTGTCTCTGTCTGTTGAATATACATACTCTTATCAAGATTATCTTCATGCAACCGTTTTAATGCTTCACTTGTATGCTTAGCTACCATCTTGTGATGTTTGATTGTTGATATCTCGAAAGAGTAATATCGCTTTATCTTGTGTCATGGAGTAGTATGAATGCACGAGAGTGTTGCAATGCTAAGGCTTTAAACCCATATGTTATGTTGCGAGGTTTATGTGTGGTCACCTCGAGAGAGGGACCACCCTTAGACTTAGATCTATCCTCATCTTAAGAAAGAGTGGAATAGATGCTTTTGGTGGTTGCTTGTAATCTTGGTAAGAGTATGCAAGAGAAAGAGATGATGTTGCATGTTGGTGAGATGTTTTAGTAGGTGAACCCAGCCCAGGTTTCGTCCCATATACCTATTTCCTCTCATTTCTTTTGCTTTCTTTTCTTCTTCTTAGTTTTGTTTTTCTTGACCTGCTTCAGTTTGTGTGCTATCGTTCCTAAGGGAACACCCCTTTTATATACCCTCTTTGGCTGGAGTACACGAGTGCTAGATTATGTGCGCTTAACACTACCAACCTTGTCTTTGTGTTTGACCCCGATTGCTACATCAGACCCCATTTATTGTTGTGAGGGCCTGAGAGTCGGGTTATCTAAAAAGTCTGACTACTCTAAATCCACTCCTCTTGGACGTGCGATTTAGGCAAGTCAACTTTTTGGTGTCGTTGTCAGGGACAAGGAAAAATGGCACTATTATGAACCCGAGTCCGCTTACTATACTCCTATGCCTCAAGCTTAGCAATAAGCTTGACAACACTGTTACTTTAAGCTTGCTACCTTGAGTTTGTATAAAATAGTTTGTTTTGACACGTCCAGTTTGCTAAGTCGACTGTGCGATCTATTTAGGCACCCAAGAATAAGAAGTTGTTCGAATTTACTCATTTTCACCATGTCGCCTCGTGTGGATGTTACCCTTTCAGGAGATGAGTGGAACGCAAGGAATGAGCACCACCCACCTCCGCCAGGCACGGATGAAGATAGAGATGGTTGTTACAATGACGGTCATCAATATGAAGAATGGGAGGAAGAACACGAAGATCAACAAGATGATGATTGTCGTGAAGATGATCGTCACTACGAGGAACATCATCATCGCCATAGGCATAGAAGAAACAATAACAACCATAACCGCAAAGTTGAGAGGAATCACAACTGTAGGGACAATGATAGCAACGACGATGAGGAAGGGAAGATCCTTCGTGAGCTGGCAGCAATGAGGGCCAACGATTCATGATGTTTGATCGTTGTACTGAATTTCAACGCAACAAACTTCAAGCTAAAACCAGCTGTCATATCTATGATCCAGAACAAACCCTTCTGAGGGAACTCAAGGGAGAATCCAAACCACCATCTTGATGCTTTCAAGAACATTTGCGACACCATTAAGATGAGGGGTGTCCCACAAGAAGTGATTTACTACAAGGGTTTCCTTTTCTCCTTGGAGGATAAGGCTTTCTCTTAGTATCTATATCTTCCCCACCAATCTATAGATGGATGGAGACCCCTGGTAGATGCCTTTGTTACTAAGTTTTATCCTATTGAGAGGACCATACGTAACATGCATAAGATTACATCTTTTGCACAAAAGCCAGGAGAAAACCTGTACGAGGCATGGGAGTGTTACCTAGAATACTTGAGGGATTGCCCACATCATAACTACCGTAAGTGATTCCTGGTGACCACCTTCTATAATGGGCTGACTCATACGGAGAGGACTTCTCTGAATGGTGCCACATGCAGTGACTTCTTGGGGAAAAAGCCAAGCAGGACTATGAAGATTATCGAAAACATGGTTGCGCTTCAAGAAGGAGTAGACTATGATAGGAATGATAGAGGCACATCAAAGAAGATAGGATATGAAGGACCATCCATGGAAGCTAAGGCTTTAGAAAATATAACTGCCCAAATCTAGAAAATAGCAACTGACGTCAAACAACTAAAAGATATTGGGGGAAAGGGAAAGAAGCACACTGAAAAGGTGATGAAGTTTGTCACATGCGGTGAAGGAGGACACAGAGTCGATAACTGTATCTACACCAGACCTAAAGAGAGTGAAGACAGTGAAAGAAAATAAGAGTCTGCACATAATGTTTCCTATGCCAACTTCAAGAGGCCAGATCACCCTAGTTTCAACTATGGAAACAAGGATGTGGGTGAGAATTCACAGCAATAGGGGAATTCACAAAAGCCACCATCAGGATTTGAAAAGAGGAGCGGATAAGTGTCGTATACTCAAACAACTATTTACCAGACAAATAAGAATAACTACCCAACATAAGGTAGGAACCAAACTCGCTAAGGGGTAGGACCAAGACAAGGAACAAGTCAAGGTCAAGGTCAAGGATAGGGGCAAGGAAAAGATAACAGCCAGCCAGACTTGGTAACTTAATTGTTCAATTTCGCTAAGAGACAAGCTACTATGTACGGCCAACTAGTGCAAAGTGCCATTGCCAATTTTGGCGTCCTAACAACTATGCAAGTCCAGATGGTAGATATGCAAACACATCAATGCCAAATCAACCAACAGCTCGCACAATTGGCTGAGTTAGTGGAGAATCCCTCAGGAAAGATCCCATGAAACACAGAGACTGAAAAAATGGATACCCTCTAATCAGGGAGGACGTGGATCCATTCTGGAACAGGAAATGACAAAGAGGAAGAAAATTTTGAGGAACCCCAATAGGACAAGGAAGTTTCTTCCAAAAAGTCTGTTGATAGGGAGAGGCCTATTGAAGAAAGTCATGAGAAAAGTGGAGGAGCTAGGGATCCAGATCCCGTTGAAGAAATATTTATGAAGAAAATCCCATATGCACTAAGAATCCCATTTCCATACAAGCTTATCAAGGCCCACCTAAAGAAAAGATATGAAAAGTTCATGGAGGCATTAAGGAAACTGCATATATATGTCTCATTTCTGGATGCTTTGGAGGAAATGTCGGCATACGCTAAGTTTTTCAACGACCATATCATAAAGAGGAGAGGAAACCACGTCGAAACAGTGCACTTGGAAAACATGACCAGTGCATTTGTTCAGGCTGAACTACCTATCAAGAAGAAAGACCCAGAGGCTTTTAACATCCCTTTTTGTGTTGGAGACAATGTCAAAAGGAAGGGACTGGAAGATTTGTGAGCCAGCATAAGCCCGATGCCCCTAAGTTTAGCACAAATATTGGGATTGACTGATATGGTAAAGATAAGTATGCAGATAAAATTAGCTGATCACACTTTCAAGAGACCAGTTGGTATAGTGGAAGACGTCCTGATCCGTATGGGATGATTCTTCATACCTTGTGATATTGTTGTGATAGATACTATGGAGGACTTGAAGTGTCCAATAATCTTTGGACAACCTTTTCTAGCTACTGGAAGAGCCCTAATAGATGTCGCAGAAGGTGTCATAACCCTCTGAGTCAGAAGTGATCACATTAACTTCAAAGTGAAGGATGTTATGAAGGGGTCATCTCTTTCTGAGTCAGTCTACTTCATGGACAGCTATAACCAGTATTGTGAAGAGATTCAAGAAGAGAAAGCCATTGTGGACCCACTTATGAGGGCCTTAAACAACCGAAATCCTTTGATAGAAGACCCAAAAGTGGTTGAGATACTAGATTATTTTAACTAAGGTGAAGAAAGTCTCAGCGATGATGAAGAAGTGATAGAGACAGTGAAGTATGCTTCTTTGGAACAGTCAAACAAAGAGTTAGAAGCTTCAAAGCCAAGGCCAGAACTAAAGCCACTACCAGAAGGGCTTGAGTACGAGTTCCTGGATGAGGAAAGAAGGAATCCTGTCATCATCAATGCTAACCTCACAAAAGAACAACGGGAAAGACTCCTAGAAGTGTTGAGAGAGCATAAAAGACCTATTGGATATTCCGTTGAGGATATCAAGGGACTGAATCCAACTCTGTGCATACACAGGATAAACTTAGAAGAATCGACAAGACCGTTGGTGCAACCTCAAAGGAAATTGAACCAAATGTTGAAGGAAGTAGTCATGAAGGAGATATTGAAGCTACGTGATGAAGGGAGATAATGGTGATGCATTCAGCACCAGAACTGTCACATGCTGGAGAATGTGTATTGATTATAGAAAGCTAAATTTGTCCACGAGGAAAGACCATTTTCTCTTACCATTTATCGATCAAGTTCTTGAAAGACTTGCCCACCATTACTACTTCTGCTTCTTAGATGGATATTCTGGATTCTATCAAGTCCCGATACACCCAGACGATCAAGAGAAAACAATGTTTACATGAATCTATGGCACATACACCTTCAGAAGAATGCCCTTTGGCTTATGTAATGCTCTTGCAACCTTACATCATTGCATGATTGCCATGTTCTTTGACTTCTTAGAAGATATAGTTGACATGTTTATGGATGACTTATCTATTTATGGAAAAGATTTCGATGCTTGCCTGAGAAATTTTTCCTTGGTTCTGTAAAGATGCGAAGAGAAACATTTGGTCCTCAACTACGAGAAGTGCCACTTTATTGTTCAAATTGGCATTTTCCTAGTACATAAGGTCTCCAAGAAGGGCATCGAGGTGGACCTTAGCAAGATCGAAGCCATCTCCAAACTCCCGCCACCAAAATCCATGATAGGAGTAAGAAGTTTTCTAGGTCATACTGGATATTATAGGAGGTTCATTAAGGATTTCTCGAAGATATCGAAACCCCTTTCAAATTTGCGGATTAAGGAGACGGTGTTCGAGTTTGATGATGAGTGTTCAAAAGCCTTCGAGACCCTAAAAGAGTATTTAACCTTTTCACTGATCTTGCAAGCTCTAGACTAGGAGCTACCTTTTGAAATAATGTGCGATGCAAGCGACTATGCCATAGGTGTAGTCCTAGGGTAGAAGAAAGATCGGAAGCACCATGTTATATGTTATGCCAGTCGTACACTGGATGAAGCCCAAGTGAACTACACTACTATTGAGAAGGAGATGTTAGCAACTGTTTTCACATTTGATAAATTTTGATCTTACCTTATAAGAGCTAAGGTTAAGGTTTATACTGACCATGGGGCTATATGCTATCTCATGTAAAAGAAGGACATAGAGCCAAGACTGCTAAGGTGGGCCCTGTTGTTATAGGAATTTGATCATGAAATCATTGATAAGAAAGGAAAAGAAAATATCGTCATAGACCACTTGTCTAGAATAGTTTTCGATGAGGCAAATCAGTTACCAATGAATGACAATTATGCTGATGAAGCCCTACTAATGGATTAGTCCGACGAGCCAAGTTTGCCATGGTTTGCATATATTTGTAACTATCTGGGTTGTGGCCAGCTTTCGGTAGACATAACATACAACTAGAAAAAGAAGCTCTTCTTTGATGTTAAGAACTATTACTAGGACGACCCACTGCTATTTAAGAGGTGTTTAGAAAGTTTGTATCGAAGGTGTATACCAGAGGAGGAAGTCTCATTGATCCTAAAAGAATGTCTTTCTTCGACGTATGGAGGACATCAAAATGGAGAAATGACTGTTGCAAAAGTGCTTCAGTTAGGGTTTTACTGGCCCTCCCTATTCAAGGACACAATATCTTTCGTCAAAGCTTGCAAGGAATGCTAACTTACAGGAAATATCAGTAAGAGAAGTGAGATGCCTATGGCTGACTGGGTCGAAGTAGAAATCTTTGATGTTTGGGGGATATACTACATGGGTTCTTTCCCCTCATCAAAACATTATCATTACATTCTAGTGGTCATTGACTATGTGTTGAAATGGGTAGAGGATGTAGTGACCCAAACTTGCGATTCTAAATCTGTTATCAAGCTTTTTGAGAAAATCATTTTTCCACACTTTGGAGTACCTCACACTGTCATAAGTGATGGGGGTCACATTTAGGAGAAAAGTAGTTTGAGGCTCTATTAAAGATGTATGGGATAAAGCACAAGGTTGCTACACCCTATCACCCTCAAACCTCAAGACAAGTAGAAGTATCCAACTGACAGATTAAACAGATTCTGGAGGAAATGGTCAACCGCACTTGAAAGGACTAGTCCATGAAGCTTGATGATGCTCTTTGGGCCTATAGGATAGCTTATAAGACACCAATAGGCATGAAGCCATACAGATTAATCTATGGCAAGTCCTGCCATCTACCTTTGGAGCTCAAACATAAAGCCCTTTGGGCGATCAAGTTTCTAAATATGGACTTGGAGAAGGCAGGACAAAAAAGATTTCTACAGCTAGAGGATCTCGAGGAGATGAGATTGCACGCCTATGAGAATGCTAGAATCTACAAACTAAGGACTAACATGTGGCATGACGCCCACCTAAAGAACAAGGATGTTCTTGAGGGAGATAAAGTACTTCTCTTCAATTCAAGCATTAGGCTCTTTCCTAGAAAGCTTAGAACAAGATGGTCAGGCCCCTTCTCTGGGTGAAGATTTACCCATCAGGAATGATGGAGATTAAAGGAGAGAAAATTGGGATTTTCAAGGTCAATGGCCATAGGGTAAAAAGATTTTATGAAGATGAGGCTTTTGTGCGAAGATCTGAGATCAATTTGGAGGAACTAGGTCAGCCACCTGAGAAAAGGAATGAAGAGATGCTATATCCAGGTGAAGGACCCAAGGAGTGAAGAATTATGAAGTCTAGCTAGAGACTTTAAAGCAAGTGCTTCTTGGGAGGCAACCCAAGCTTTGCTATTTTCTTAATCTTTGTTTTCTCTTTCCTTTTTGCTAGATTAGTTTTCTGCCCTTTTAAGTGATGTACACATCTATCTTCTTTTGAGTAATTGATGATTTAACTAAGGAAATGAGCTTTGTCTTGATCTGATCACGGTATAGCCTTGCATCACGCAAGACCATGACCCACGGTGCTCACGACCAGGCACCTCGACCGTGACCCAAGGTCAACTTTGGAACAAACAAAACCATGATCGCAGTTGAGCTTCCTTTGCACCATGACCGTGGTCTTTCCCTTTGTTTGTTTGGTCATAGTTACCAAAGTATATATGTTCCTGAAACCCCACCTCTTGCACTCTTCTCACTTCTAACTTCCCCGAGTCTAAGTTAAACCCTAAATCTCCACCCCGCCACAATCGACGACTAGCCACTGCAGTGAAGCTGATTGTCGCACCCACCTTGTTCAATTCCGACATCGCAACCACTGTAACGTAATAAGAACCCCCCCTTCTACTCTTCTAATCACCGAAACATCGTGTCACAACTGATTTAGACCACTGCCTGAACTGATTTTTCCCTATTTTCCCTAAACCACCCTAATGGTGGCATTTGCAAACAACACCTAAAAACCCTAAAAACATCAATAATGGGACAACTACCCATCGGCGTAGCAAAGAGCAGATGAACAAACACATATAGGAATCAGAACAGTTGGAAGAAGAAAGACTACGGCTCACGATCATGACCTCTAAAATTGTGACCATGATGTGCTCAAAAACCCTAACCAAACCACGGTGTTCACTCCAACTATAGGTTCCACCACAGGTCGTAGTGTAGGACAGTGCTATTCGAGGTCACATTCCCCTGAACTGTGACCTGGCCCTAGTAAGGAAGAAGATCACGATTGCAGCCCCAACCATGACCGCGATCCCTTCTCAGTAAACTGCGACCGCAATCTCCTTCAGAGACCGTGACCACGGTTTCCTCTGAGTTACTAACAAGACCGCGGGTCGCAGTCCCTATATATATTAATAAAATTAATAATTAAAACTCTACTGAATACAATCCTAGATAATTGAAATAAGATTATAAACTAATGCATTATTGAAACCATGCAGAATGTCTTCTTCAGAGAATAAGTGACCTCATCTTCAAGAACGCAACATCCCTACAGGAGGTGGAAAGGATAGTGGAGGGTTTGACAGCATCACTCAAGAGGAATACTTCTCTCCCAAAGGCCAAATGAGTTGAGGTGCAGCTAAGGTTAGAATAGTACCAATGAATACCGGGGAACATGACAACGAAGGACTATACTCACGAAACAAAACAAACTGAGCAGACAGAGACCTCTGAGTATCAACCTGGAGAGTTAGAGGGCCGAGTTCAGAAGAAGAAGAGAAAGTCTTCACCAAAGGGGTCCCAGAGCAGCAAAAAGATAAAATCACTGAGTGTTGAGAAGCCAAGGGAACAAAAGACAAGCAAAGCCAAAGAAGTCAAAGGGGAGACATCTGCACAATCCAAAAAACCCCCATTCATACCCAAGAACGTCGTGCTCCAGTCTATGTATGACTGGATGTAGAAAAACAAGGAGTTCTTCCCTACCCATTACCTGGACGTAGAAGATTTCAAAAAGATGGGAATCTATGAAAGGATGGTGAATTTCCTAAAAGGTGCAAACTTATGCATCTTATGCACACCAGAGGTGAAATCCTACAAGAAGTTGACCACAGAATCCCTGTCTTCACTAAAGAAGGTCGCTACCAGTAGTGAAACCAGAACGGCAAGAGGAGGAGACTATAAACTGCATGTGAGGCTAGGAGGTGAGTCTCACATAATCATGGAAGCAATGCTGAACAAAATATTTATAGAGCCAGAGGAATAAGCCAAATCCTGCTATGCCTCCCTGAGCGAAAAAGAAGTGATAACCTATGAGAGCAACCAGATGTGGGAAGAGTTGATTGGGGAGGAGGAGCACAACTCAAAGAACTCCATGGCATCACTGATCACATCGTGCTTTATTCGCTCAATGCAGAAAATCTCTACCTACACGATCTGCGTGAGGTCAGAAATAGGAATAGTTAGCAAAGGAGACATGTTCCTCATCTACTCAATGATCAAAAGAAAGCCAGTTAATAGCGGGAAGATACTAATCAAGCATATATCGATAGTAGTAGGCGGGGATGCAAAGAGGAACTCTACATACTGTATGGGAGGACAGATAACACGAACTGCCAAATACCTAATGAATGAAGGAGAGGACTAGATGTATACAGAAATGGAGGGACAACAAAGAATAGACATCAAGTCCCTAATCAGCACGGGTATTCTGGCATAGAAGGGGGAGAAGTTGTACTTCAAGTAAAGAGGGTCAAAAAGACTCCATCCCCTTCTTAAAATGGAGTTCTATGACACCCACAAGCTATAGCCAACCCACGACAACATTGAAAAGATGTGCTCGGGGGCATTGAAGGCCAGCACGAGTACATATCCAATAATTACAGCTGGAGAAAGTAGTGCCCAAGCTGCATTGAAAAAGGAAAAGAGCATAGAGCCACAGAAGAAGTTGGCGGTGTAGAAAAAGAAAATGACAGATACAACTGCACCACCCACCGACAGACTGCCAGCTGTAGAAGAACCAACCCCCATGGCACCACCTCTACAAGAACTAGTGGAAATTCTAGAACCCACACCTCTCGAACCACACAAAGAAGCTGCTATTGTGGAAATAGAGGTAGAGAAAGAGGGAGGTGCAGCAGCCGAATCACAACCTGACAAAGAATCAAAGGCAGAGCCAAAAGGACAAGGCTCCTAGGTCATATTGGATACAGAGTTCAGTGGAGCAGATATGGACCCACAAGACAGGCCAAAGGAGAAAGAACAAGGTCCACCGCCACCGCCCCCACAACCTACGGTGCCAATCTTGTCAATGACGCACATAGAGCATCAGTTGCACCAGCAGCACCAGCACGCACCTTCCTTTGGAGGTGCCTTAGGTACAAGGTTTGATGCAATGTGGGAACACATGCATCAAACCAACACAATAAATACCACCATCTCTTCTTCTTTGTCTACACTAACAACATAGGTACAAGTTCTTGATGAAAGGACAAAAGCACTCCCTGACTTTGTCCAAGAAGTTATAAACAAACTATGGATGATGTTGGGAATGCAAAAGAACATGAAGGATGAGATGGAAGATCTGCAAAAAGAGAGGCATTCCATCTGGGCGACAACGAGCACATGCATCGGAGCTACAATGCAGTAATGGCTAACCTCCAAGAAGAGTGCCTGCGCTTAGAAGAAGACCACCGAAAACTCAAGAAGGAATGCCAAGAACTCGAGAACATGTAGAATAAGAAGAAGACCAAGTGCTCAGTAAGCCCAACACACTTCTCAGCTAGCCCCTCCAGCCACAACGACAATGGCGACGACAACGTGGGAGGAACGGGCACGGGAGAAAGCAAGCTAAAAGAAGGAAGTGCCAACACAATGACGACACCAGCAGCTGAGCCAAGGATAAATGAGCCACCATAACAGTCGAGCTCCCCCAACGACAAACAAACAAATAAAAATGTGACATTGTTAAGGGAGCTCGACCTTAATTGCAATCCAAAAGAAGTTCATGAAGAAGTTGCTAAAGACAGTGGGAAACTAGCAGAACATCAATTCTCCCCGCCTACACATGTAATGATGCTAGAAGAGTAGATTGCTACTTCTCATCATGAAGAAGTGGTCATCGAACTCAACGCAATAGGAGCGACAGAGCTCGACAGAATGTTAGATGATCTGGGGGCTAGACTCAAGGAGAGCAATGAGTTCATCCTATTCCAACCACATCACGAGCATAATGACTATCTCTACGATGGGAAGATGGAGGCAACCCTGGCAATGATGGCGGATGCCAAGCTAGGGCAAACTTCTGAGGAGAGCCATGTCAAAGACAACATAGCTATTGAAGCTTCCTCAAAAGTAGCCAAACCTAGGGCCACTGCACAACTGTTGCACAAGCTGGCTGAACAAGTAGCCAAGGCAATGCCAACAATTGAGAAAACTTTGACAGCCTTGGCACAGGATGGAACATCTGATGATGAGGATGGCGGGATGGCAACCTTTTTCACAAATGAGCCCGCTAGGGAGCAGAGTGCACCAACTAAAGCAAAAATGCTTGGAGCAGCTCCCCCTCTGCCTTGCAAGGTGAAAGAAATGGACATGACTATGGTATCACAGATCACATGTAGAGATGTCCACATCTTGGCAGATGTCCTCAGCGATGATCTACCCAGGTCAGACATACTATATACCAACAAGGGTAGACGTCTGTCCAGAGACCACTTCCAGGGTATATTCATGAAGAAGGCGCGAGTACATAAAAGACTATTCAAGATAGTCTATGCAACCCTCCTGGAAGAGTTCCTACATCTAGACAAGCCGCAGTCGGTCATCAACGGGACAATACTGACATGGCTTTTATTGTCGCACTAACAAACTCACTTAGGGTTTAAATCTCTAAGTTTGTAACCAAAACAACGTGCAATAATACCACCCGCTAGCGGACGGGTCTTATCATAGTATAGTTGAGGATCGAATCCCAAGGGACAATGTTTTTAAGAATCTTCTTTCTAGTCGAATCTAGTCGAATCAAGACTAATATTTAGAACAAGGTTGGTTGAATTGAGTTTAATTAAACTAAATGCAAGGAAAGTAAAAGAGCATGATTAAAGTTGATTAAAGATTAATGATGGAAATCACTGGGATGGTCCCGGGTTTCACCACCACTACACATGCAATCACATCCAAACATCAAACATCCAGGCAAGATATGACCATTCAAATAGAGCTGCTACAAAACCCCCCATACGGGCGTTAGGTTTGCGTAAGCATCACCTTAGGTATCAAATGTCTGGTCACCATCCAGATCACATACTTACGGCTCCGAAGATACAGAAATACAAATGAAGTTGTGGGCCCCCTATACAGGCGTTAGGCACACATAAGCATCACTGTGGGCTAGATGGCTCGACACCACACGGATCATACACTGACGACCTCAAGGAATCCCATTCTATTTCTAGTTTGAGAGTCAAGTGCATTAATCGACATTCAAAACCTACACAGTGAAGTTCTCGCAACATAGGAAACGAACAAGATAAATGCAAGCAGGTGATCAATCCACAAGAACACATCGACGATTAACAATAAAATGAAGGATTATATACATGCCATGGAATGTTTAACAAAAAGATATGAAAGCATGGACATCGGGGCTAGTCTTCACACCCCAGCGAAAGTAAACTACTCACTCATGGTGAGAGAAGCAAGAATAACAAGAGAGAGAGAAGTTTTTGTCATAAGCATGGTGAAGAAGATGATCGCAGCTCAGTGGAGAAAGGTCTTCTACACGATGTCGAGGCAGATCTGGAAGAAGAGAGAAGAACACCATGACAGACGGGGTAGGTCTTCTCTCTCCACCTTCTTCTTCTTCTCGTAGTCCTCGCTCACCACAAGAGGAGCAGCTCGTGGACGAGATGGTGGCGTGGAAGTGGTGTAGATGCAGCAGATCTAGATCTAGATCTAGATATGAACGAGGTGGCTTGCAGATCTAAGTCTTCACTCCAGATCTGGGTGAACAGGTCACAGAACCACCACGGGGGCAGGCTCTTGGCTATGGAGATCCTCTCTTTAGGCCCAGGACAGACCTGCAGCCTAACGGCGTCTGGAGATGATGATTTTACGGGCTGGGTTTGCCTTCTATTTATAGGCATGCATGCACCGACTTAAAGCCACGGTCGCGGCTTTTATGCAGATGTCGCTGTCGCGGCTAATTGACAGTAGGTCACGGGGTTTTCTATATGTCGCGGTCATGGTGTTTGGTTGTTAACAGGTCGCGGCTTTTCTGTGCTGTATATGGGTGTCACGGTCGCGGCTTTGGATGACACGGTCACGGCTTTGGATGACACGGTCGCAGCTTTTTGCCCTGCAGGTCACGGCCAGTTGTAGCGATGGTGGGTGTGAGCGAGGGCAGAGCGTGGAGGTAGATGGGTCGTGGGCATAAGCCACGAGATGCAGCAGGTCAAGGAAGACCTTGGGTTAAGGTAGAAAAGGTGAAGAGGAAGGAGCAGTAGAGAGCAGAGGGTGGAGGTGACAGCAATCTGCTGTGGTAGGTCGTGACTTTTGCAGGTCACGATCCTTGCAAGGTCGCGGCGTCGTTGCTCGATGGGTGGACGCGGAGGATAGGTGGTCGGGTTGCAGATGATGGAGGAGGCGTCGCTATTGTCGAAGGGAGTAGCAGCAAGGGTGATGAGAGGGACCCCGAGCATGATTAGAGCAGAGCAGAATGTGGAGGTGAGGTGTGGTGTAGGCCACCGCAGGTCGCGACACTTGCACTCAACGCCGCGGGTCACAGGAAGTGTCGCGGTTGCGGCATGTAGATCTGCTGGTCGTGACACGTGCAACCGTGGGTGGAAGCAGTGGCGACGAATAGCTCGGTCTCCGGAGCAGGCTACGGGTGCAGAACGAAGCCACGATCGCGGGCACTCGTCGGTCGCGGCGTCGAGGGTGTCGGATCCTTGGAGGCAGGCAGAGAGGTGTAGAAGGGAAGAGCAGCAGAGAGTGGTCGCGATGATATTGTCGTGGTCACGGTGATAGGAGGGAGGTCGCAGTTGCTGGAGTGGAAGTAGGCCGCGGCAAGTTAGTTCACGATCACGGGCGGGAGACTTGTAGTTAGTGTGTTGATCACGGGTGTGTGGAGTGAAGCCGCGGTCGCGGGGGCAATGGGTATCAAGTCACGGCTACTTAGGGCAGAATGCCGCGATCACGGGAGTTGGGGTAGGTGTCGCGGTCGCGGGAGTGGCCAAGGAGGTGGGCCCAGCAGGCACAGGTTGGTTATAGGCTGCGGGTAGCTATTAGGATAGATAGGTGAACAAGAGCCGGCTGGGCACTGTGGCTGCAAAGGAAATAGAGTCTCGACCCCACTTGTGGGCCTTGGTGTTGCTTGGGCCCAAGAGTTACAAATTAGCCTTAGGCAAGATCTGACCAAGCCTGATCCAAGGCTAAACAAAGGGCCACAAGGTTATAGTTGCATTGGGATCAGGCCCACGAGCTCCAAATAGCCTGGGCGTATCCACACCTTGGGCATAGAGAATGTTGTACTAGAGAATCAGGAAGGAAAAGATCATGATTGCATGATGGCAAGTGATTTGGCCCAAGTGCCCAATTCATCCTGCAAAACAAAGATAAAATCCATTAAAAATAGGGATAAAATCGATTGAACCAAGATAAGTTGAATATAAGAAGATATGGCCAATAAAACCTCATTAAAGCAGTTAAGCCAAGTAAATGCACAAATGCAACCAAAATTGGGCCAAACGAGGCGATTAGACTCAGATGAATATGCATTCATCAAATACATCTAACCAGCCTCCTCTATAATGAAGACTACAAGGTAGAAGATGTAGTTGAACTAAAGACAGCTGTTCGGTGGAAAGAAATAAAATATTTGGTGCTACCCATAAGGAATGTATAGCATTGGGCATTGATAGTCATCAATTTGTACCAACGGCAAAATGACGGTGCTCAATTGCTATGCAGCTGAACTGGACATCACCTCGCTGGTCTACAAGAGGAAGGACACCAGAGATGCCTTAAAAATACTTCTGCACCTACAACGAGCAATCAAGGATGTAGACAACAAGTTTCAAGGGTCCTGGAAGCTCTTCTTGATTAATAAGAAAGTCCCCTAAGAAGAGGTCGATTCGGGGGATTTCACCGTCATAGTACTACAAATGATGGAGGACATTAATAAGGGCATCCCCCTGAAGGATTTAGACAATGAAGACATGCATGGACTGTGGGGTATGTATGTTGTGGAGGTCATCTATGATCGTCAGTTCTTCAATGACCCGGTGATGCCTGCAGAAGCTATACCCCGAAGGATTCACATGGATATCCCTCTACCTGAAAAGGTCACCTAGAGGGAGCAGCTAAAAACCATGTGGGTTGATCCAATTGAGCCAGCCAGAGCTTTGGTATGGAAAGAAGGCTGGCATGAAAGCTTTGGAGAAGCTACACAATAGACATCAGACTATGAAACAAAGCAACCTCCAGTAGCAGAAGTCCCTAAAAATCAACCTCCAAAAGAACAGCCTAAGGAAGGAGAGGTTGAAGAAGAAGATCTGGTCGATGATAGACCAGATGGACCGGTAGGAGAAATTGCACCTTTTTCAAAAATTTCGACAGATGGAGCTTCTTCAATCTATCTCTAGAAGAACTAACTACAATTATGAGTTCTTTGAAAGAAGACGATTCGCCGCGAGATGTCAATTTTGAGAGAGATGGTATTTGCGTGCTAAAGGATGACCTCTGAGAAACACTGAAAATAGGAGGATATCTTTCTATGAGTACGATATCAGCTTACCAGGAGATACTAGGTGATACCATGCCAAATGCCCATATGGCATACTTGTTACTGGTGGATGACATCCTAAAAGATAAAAGATCAGGAGAGAAGGAGCAGCTACAACAACGCTTGGTGACATCCCCACCAGACCACATTTTCCTGCCTATTCTTCATGACAATCATTGGACTTTACTGCATGTCAACCTCCTCAGAAGGACTACAGTCCTCTATAATAGCTCTGACACAGCCTTCGCACTTAACAAGAAGACTAATATGATAATAGCAAAGACGCCCACAGAAGAAAAGGAAAACACATGTGCCGAAGGTATCTTCGACATGATAAGAAGTCATTGCAGAGGGTACTACCAAACAACATGCAAGGACTTCAAGAAGATTCAATTCTTCCATAGGAGCCCCCAGCAGGTTCCCCTTTCAAATGATTGCGGCTTCTTCTATCTATCATGGATGGTGGCCATAGCCACTATTGGCTTCAAGGTGGAAAACATGCAATATGAACAATACCACACGCTAAGAGGCATATACGCAAGCATGCTCCTCGAGTCCAAGTGGGCCTCCACCAACAACAATAAAAACAAATAAAGAAAGCCCGTTTATACATCTCACTCAAATTTTAACACCTCGAGACGTGGTGTAGGATAAGTTTGGGGGAGGAGTCATAAACGAGCTACAGAGGTACATTTACCATCTTTTTTACCTCTAAAAATTTTGATGAAAATTTTGAAAATTTGAGTTTTTGCTAAAATTACCTTATAATTTTAAGAAGCTCACCTCCTCTCTTGCTAAATTTTCTGATTGTAGTGTTTCTTTCCTCTTAGAGAGAAATGCATGAGCAACATATACATGTATATACGAGTAAAACAAGTCATAGAAATACTACTCTACCTCATTCTTGCAATAAGACATTGTAAATGTGACAACCTTAACTCATGAAATCCTCGGAAACTAGAGAACTTCACCTAGTCATACTCCTAACCAACCACCCTCACCTGATGCTTTTGACCAGAAAATCCTTATCTACGTAGAGGGGGAAACAACTGCCCTCTTCAAAGCATATCTAAAAGAGGCTTGGCCGCCCAAAGACCAAGTAAAAAACCCTCACACCCAAGACTGAAAGGAGATGTAAAAAGCCAAAAAGAAAGAAAAAAGTAATGAGAGTTGTGCCCAAAAGATGCCAAAAGTTTCCACACGGTCGGTATATTGCTGCACTTATGAATGCAGATATGCTGTGCCCGTAAGTGGAATCTTGAAGCCAAGCTTATACACTTTAAATCCTGAATGAAAACTCACAAAACCACCTAACTTAAAGTCAGAAACCCAAATAGGGAAACACTATTCTTATGATAGTTGTGGGTGAGGAGTTCAAAAGGAAGAGGAAAACACATAAAGCCTTAAGCCTACCCAAACACATTAGCATAGGGCCAATTGAAAAATAAAGAATTGGGGTGAAAGCTACCCCTCGAAAAAGATCTTGTATTAGTATGGTCATTGCCTAAGGGAAGGGGTGACAAGTTGAAAGGGAGAAGCCTTTTACAATTGAAGGCAATGGCAATAAAATGAAGTTATGCAACTCTAGTTGAAAAGGGGGAGGGAATGAGACGTAAGGTTTAGAAAACATGCTACAATAGTCTAGATGCAAGAATGAGATATTTCAGTCATGTTATAATTTTGTCAATTAAGATTGCTTTCTTCTCTCTCTGAGTTCTCGAACCTACACTTAGCCTGAGGATAGGCTTGATTCTAAGTTTGGGGGAGTTGATAACACTCTATTTTACATACTTTCTATGTATATTTTACAACACTTTTAGTATATCTTTTGTTAGCTTTTCACATAATTTCTCTACCTTTTTGACTAAAGCCTCACTTACATATTTTTAGGTATATTCACAACCCAAGTCACAGTCCTCGACGGAGACCACGACCCTCATTTCCCTCAACCGCGATCGTGGTCCACTTATATCTCAACCGCGATCGCGGTTTTGGAATTCTCTAGAGATTGAGATCATCATGCGTCGAGGATGGATCGCGTCTAGTTTACAGACTGCGACCATCACTCAACTGCGACCTCAAGGATGGTCGTGATCGGAACATGTGCCCCAATGATAGACCAGGGGTCATGGTATTGACACAGACCGCAATCGAGAAGGACCACAATCAGCTTGGAAACTGTGGTCTCTGATGAGTTCTTGCCAACTGCGACCGAGTGGGAAGACCTCGACCTCGACCACCCAAACGCAATGTACAAGCAGACCTCGATCGCAGTGATCCCCAGGCCATGACTAAGCTCAACCACTGTGAAAGATGAATAAATATCAGACAGGGACCGATGTCTCACTCTTCACTTAACTAAGACTGCGACCGCAGTCCAAGCCTAAGTTGGTGGAATGTGCCTATAAATAGCACACCCACCTGTCTTGTCAAATCATCAGATCATAGATCGGATCCTGAGGACCATGAAGTGTTGCTGCATTCTAGATTCATCCCAGACCATCCCATCCATCAGTTTTGGATCTCCAAAGGCAGAAGATGAGGAGACAGAAGACTGAAGACTCCTTCTTTGAGAGAAAAAGACCATCCACGCCATCCACATGTTAAATCCAGATCTAAAGAAGTAATGTGTTGTATCACGTCTCTTCTCTCTAGATCTATCATTTCCATCTCGATGTACTTCTCTTCTCTCTTCATGGGACTTCATGTATCCATCTTTCTTTAATGTCGTTATGATGTCTATAAGCATGAGTGGCTAAATACCTTAACTCGGGTTGGGAGTAGCCACTAAGTCTCTCCCAACATGTATATTATCTCTTTCTGTTGAATATACATACTCTTATCAAGATTATCTTCATGCACCCATTTTGATGCTTCACTTGTATGCTTAGCTACCATCTTGTGATGTTTGATTGTTGATATCTCGAAAGAGTAATATCACTTTATCTTGTGTCATGGAGTAGTATGAATGCACAAGAGTGTTTCAATGCTAAGGCTTTAAAACCATATGTTTTGCTGCGAGGTTTATGTGTGGTTACCTCGAGAGAGGGACTACCCTTACACTTAGATCTATCCTCATCTTGAGAAATAGTGGAATAGATGTTTTTGGTCATTGCCTGTAATCTTGGTAAGAGTATGCGAGAGAAAGAGATGATGTTGCATGTTGGTGAGATGCTTTAGTAGGTGAACCCCAGCCCAGGTTTCCTCCCATATACATGTTTCCTCTCATTTATTTTTCTTTCTTTTATTCTACTTATTTTTGTTTTTCTTGACCTGCTTTAGTTTGTGTGTTATCATTCCTAAGGGAATGCCCCTTTTATATAGCCTCTTTGGCTGGAGTATATGAGTGCTAGATTTCATGCACTTAACACTACCAACCTTGTCCCTGTGTTCGACCTCGATTGCTACATCAGACCCCATTTATTGTTGCGGGGGCCTGAGAGTCAAGTTATCTCTTTAAAAGTCTGACTACTCTGAATCCACTCTTCTTGGATGTGCGATTTAGGCCAGTCATACATGTAGTTTATATGTTTATGTTTTGATGAAATTATGACGATATTGAAATTGGAATACACATTAATTCCAAGCTTTACATTAATAAAATTAGGTTGATTTGTTATTTGGATATAGTGTCTTAAACTTTGGATTGTGTCAGCTATGGATCTATCTAGTAGCATATGTGGTTAGCCTTTTCTGAGACATAATCAATAGGGCTGTCAATTGGGAAGGTATTACTCATTTACCCTTTATCCATACCTTGTAGGTTAAGGGTAAAAGTTTTTGTTACCCACTCTATGTTTACCATTTCTCCATTTCCCCACCACAATAGAAGTGGAGGGTAAGGTATGGAATTTATCCATACCATTTTACTTGCATATATTTAACAAAAATATATAATTATATCAAAACTTCTAGTCAAATTTATGTTGGTATATATATGCCCATAGAGTCATCCCAAGCGATTGCATGGAGTCGGATATTAATTAATCAATTAATGTGATTATTTGGTTAATTAATAAATTCTAGAATATTCTAATTAATCCACGAGTGTTTTAATTAACGCAACGTTTCTGTTTACCGATGGGTTTAGGAAACCCTACTTCCCTTCGTATCCTATTTAAAGGAGGATTGACGGACGATATCTATATAAGATATCGAGAGACGCTTTTAGTTTACACTCACGCATGTAAACCCTAGCCATCACCATCCTTAGGAGAGGAAGGAGAGCAATGCGCCGCTAGCACACCTCCGCACAGACATGACTCCTTCCTGCCAGCTTAGGAAGCACGACGTGGAGTTCCATTCCATCCGTGTGGACGAAGTAAAGACGTAGATGTTGAGACGCCTGCGTTCGGTGGACACAATGACCATCCGTGCATGTAACGAGCGGCGCACATCATCGCACAGGAGCACCGCCAGATCTTACTGCGACAGTGAACGGGAGAGAAGTTCCATCCGTGTAGGTCAGCAGCGTTGCACCGTCATGCAGCAGGGCATCGCCGAACTTGCTCCGCGATAAGGTATATCCCGCAAATACTCCTTCCAAATACGTTGTTGTCGATGAGATCTTGTTTCGGGTTGCGTGAATTTTAATGCTTCCGCCACACATGTTTTTCTCCATAAAACCCAATAGTGGTATCAGAGCAGTGTCGATCTACGGCGTATTTGGATTTGTTTCAATATGATCGAATCACTGTATACTATTTTTATGTTGCATACGATGTGAATTAAACCTGCTAATGTGCAAATCTAAACCTAATTCCACATACGCCATAGGCTTCTATTTTTTATGTTTTGGACGGGGTCGACTATGGAAAATATTGATCTTCCTAAGTGCACAGAAGTAAAATTCCATAGATCTTTCAGGGGCTCTACTCATGTGTACCCCGCATAGTCTGTGTGGGAGTCAAAATTTTATTTAATGGGGAATGTCCTGCATTAAAAGTACTACAATTTTAATATGTATATACGTATATATAGATATACCTATGATAACATACATGTCGCCTTTAAAATATGTTTTATATGGTAAATGCATGCACGGTTATGGCCTCGTATCCCCTTTTGTGAATGTTGTGGATGAATGTGGATGTCAATCTTGTGGATATGTTTGTTTGTGAATTCTATGGATGTATAATGGTTACATATGGATCCTTTGTATAAAGTATTCGGCTTGCATGTCGAGCCTCATTTCTTATTTCAAAGTGTAATTAATTCTTTCCTTTTATATTTCTACTCATATGATGTAATAGAGATAGGATTAGTTTTTGTTTTTGTAAACTTGATGTAAGGAGGCCACTTGAAGATCCAACTGCAAGGAGTGTCCATGGAGAAGCACCATGAAGATCTAATTCCAAGAAGCAACCTGAAGATCCAACTCCAAGGAGTGTCCATGGAGAAGCAACAAGAAGATCCAATTCTAAGAAGCAACTTGAAGTTCCAACCTCACGAAGCATCCATGAAGTTGTTCATTGTAATGTTGATCATTACAGGCTTACAGGTTGATTCACAGGTGTTGCATGAGATGCATAAGACCATAGGTGGACCGTAATCCTTTGTTGCTCCAAAGGATTACAATAGTATGGCCATAACTGATGTATTTGTGTTTGTGATTTCATGTCTATCATTTGTGGTTGTGGATATAGTAGTATATGATACGTACTATAAGTATGTGGTGTTTGGATATGTATATGTATTAATAAAACCCCTCAATTAATAATATTAAATTTTAGTTTCCTTCCATAAAGCAACAAACATGAAAAGCTTGATCGACTATGTGTGGGCATGCCTCTGCGTGGTACACTGTCTATCTCGTGGAAGTGTGATGGTGGGTGTATGGGTCTGCCTCCGCAGGGTGCACACTCATCATGTTGGCTTATGGGTTGGACTTAACTAGGGAACCTTGATAGGATCAAGTACCTAGAGGCACACAGATGCATCATGGCAAGGATTTTTGTATGATCATCTATCCAAGAGTTGCATATGATGCAATTGGAAAAAGTTGCCTACCTTAGTATTTGGTCTTTGACGCTGGCGTTAGCTGGGCATTGATCCAATTATTTTGGGTCTTGGCTCACTAGAAGGTTGTGCGTTGCAATCTTCTGAGTTGATAGTGAGGGCTATCAATTTGAATAAAATAGTGGGAGTGTAATTAATTAAAGGCCTAATTAATCTCGTTTATCAAATCTTTACAAGTCAAAATGTTTTGAACTAAATGCAAATTCTTCTTTTGTAGCAATCAAATGGAAAACAACACTCACACGTTCTCATTACGATCAGTCTTTGAGAAGGACAAACTTACCAGAACCAACTTTCAAAACTAGTTTAGGACGCTGAGAATTGTTCTCACACATGAGCGTAAGCTCTATGTCCTTGAAACACCAGAGCCAGCAGAACCCGCTGTAAATGCGCCCAAGGCTGAAAAGGATGCTTACAAGAAGCACCTTGATGATGATGTGGATGTCAAGTGCCTGATGTTGTGCTCAATGAACTATGAGTTGCAAGAGCAGCATGAGAACATGAATGCCATGGAGATGGTAACACATCTCAAGAACATGTATCAACATCAAGCAAGACAGGAGAGATATGATGTCTTAAAGGCTTTGCTCAAAAGTAAGATGAAAGAGGGAGACTCAGTTGGCACCCATATACTCACCTTGATTGGGTACGTGGAAAGCCTATCCAAGCTGGGATTTCCCCTAGGTAAAGAGTTGGCCACTGATGTGATTCTACAATCGTTGCCTGAATCATATAGTCATTTTGTCATGAACTACAACATGAACAATTTTGACAAGCCGTTGTCAGAATTGTTGGGCATGTTGAGGACAGCTGAAGCACAGATGAAGAAAGACAAGCCCAAGTCTGTGATGGTGATCAGCAAGGCAAAGGGAAAGTCAAAAGGCAAAGGCAAGGCTAAGAAAGGTTCTAAAGCTGGGTAGAAGACAAATTCATCCGCACTCAAAGCTAAAGGTGGGATCTCCAAAGAAGGCAGTTGTCACCATTGTCACCAGCCTGGACATTGGAAAAGAAACTATCCTCTCTACCTGGAGGAACTGAGGAAGAAGAAGTAGGGGATAGAGATCTCTACTTCAGGTATATACGCTATTGAGATAAACTTAAATACTTCTTCATCATGGGTACTGGATACCGGATGTGGATCTCACATATGTTGTAATATGCAAGATCTGATAAGAAGTAAGCCTTTACGAAAGGGCCAAGTCGAGCTATGGGTCGCTAATGGAGCAAGAGTTGCTGCCACCGCAGTTGGAGTTATTAGTTTATCTTTGCCTACAGGCCTTGTAATAGAATTAGAGAATTGCTATTATCTACTTGCCATTAATAGAAATATTATTTCTGTATCTTGTATGGACAAGAGTGGATTTGAATTTCACATTAAGAATGGAATTATTTCTATTTCTAAATATGAGATCTTTTATTGCAATGCCCCTAAGTCTTATGGTATCTACTTGTTAGAACTTGAGACTAGCATATACAACGTAAATACTAAAAGGTTAAAACTTGACAACTCAAACAAAACATTCTTATGGCATTGTCGTCTTGGGCACATAAATGAGAAGCGCATATCTAGATTCCATAAGGATGGTTATCTAGACTCTTTTGATTTTGAATCATTAGAGACATGTGAGGCATGTTTATTAGGGAAGATGACCAAGACTCCTTTCACTAGACATAGTGACAGAGCCAGTGATCTCCTAGGGCTCATACATACTGATGTATGTGGACCTTTTAGATCAAATGCTAGAGGAGGCTATCAATACTTCATTACCTTCACTGATGACCTCAGTAGGTATGTCTATGTTTATCTTATGAAACACAAGTTAGAAACTCTTGAAATGTTCAAGACTTTTATGAATGAAGTAGAGAAGCAACTTGGTAAGAGTATTAAAGCACTCCGTTCAAATCGAGGTGGCAAATACTTAAGCCAAGAGTTTGAGGACCTTATGAGAGACTGTGGTATTGTATCACAATGGACTCCACCTGGTACACCATAACATAATGGTGTGTCAGAAAGAAGGAATCGTACATTATTAGACATGGTACGATCAATGATGAGTTCAGCCGAACTTCCAATATCGTTCTGGGGATATGCTCTTGAAACTGCAGCGTTTACACTTAACCGTGTACCTTCCAAATCAGTTCAAAAGACACCATATGAGATATGGAATGGGAATCGTCCCAATTTGTCTATGTTAAAGATTTGGGGATGTGAAGCTTATGTTTGGAAACAATTTCCTGAAAAGCTTGGACCCAAATCAGAAAAATGCTATTTTATTGGATACCTCAAGGAAACTCGTGGATACTACTTCTACACACCAACTGACAACAAAGTGTTTGTTGCTAGGACTATTGTATTTCTTGAAAAGGAAATTATTTCCAAAGGAATTAGTGGGAGGAATGTAGAGCTCAAAGAAGTTTGAGACCAACAAGAAAGCAGAGAATCTGAGGAGGTACACAAGGAACATGAAGACTCACAAGTTTTTGTGGAATTTCAAGTTCCAAATGTAACACATGAACCTTGTAGGTCTAGTATGACACGACTTGAGCCTGAGAGATTTGGATTTCTCGTGACTCAAGACAGTGACGAATTGGGCATAGCAGATGAGCCAACTTCCTATCTAGAAGCCACTAAGGGACCAGAATCTGAGAAATGGCTCGAAGCCATGAGATCTGAGATGGAATCCATGTACACCAACAAGGTATGGACCTTGGTGGATCCACCCGAAGGGGTAAAACCCATAGGGTGCAAATGGGTCTTCAAGAAGAAGACTGACATGGATGGAAATGTTCAAACCTATAAAGGTAGATTAGTTGCGAAAGGATTCTGTCAAATTCAAGGTGTTGATTATGACGAGACCTTCTCACCAGTTTCCATGGTTAAATCCATCAGGATCATGCTTGCCATTAAAGCTTATCATGACTATGAAATTTGGCAGACGGATGTTAAAACAACATTCCTTAATGGGAATTTACTCAAGGATGTGTACATGACACAACCTGAGGGTTTTATCAATCCAAAGGAAGCCAATAAAGTCTATAAGATACAAAGGTCAATCTATGAATTGAAACAAGCATCTCGGAGATGGAATCTACGTTTTGATGAAGTAGTCAAAAAGTTTGGCTTTAGTCAAAATGAAGATGAACCTTGTGTTTACAAAAGGGTTAGTGGGAGCACAATCGTATTTCTCATATTGTATGTGGATGACATACTATTGATGGGAAATGGCATCCCTACTCTTCAGACAGTAAAAGGTTGGCTAGGGAAGACCTTCTCTATGAAGGATTTTGGCGAAGCATCCTATATACTAGGGATCAAGATCTATAGAGATAGATCTAGAAGGCTTCTAGGCCTAAGCCAGAGCACATACATTGATAAGGTGCTAAAGAGGTTTAGCATGGAGGGTTATAAGAGAGGTAACTTTCCCATGTCCCATGGGGTTACAATCTCTAAAGCCCAATGTCCTAGTTCATGTGATGAATGGGCACACATGAGTAAGATTCCATATGCATCAGCAATTGGATCTATCATGTACGCAATGTTATGTACTCATCCTGATGTGTCGTATGCTTTGAGCATGACGAGCCGGTATCAATCAGATCCAAGTGAATGTCACTGGACAGCCGTAAAGAACATCCTAAAGTACTTGAGAAGGACTAAGGATCAATTCTTGGTATACGGTGGTGAGGAAGAGCTCGTGGTAAAGGGTTACACCGATGCTAGCTTCCAAACTAACAAAGATGACTACAAATCGCAATATGGATTTGTGTTTTACCTGAACAACAAAGTTGTGAGCTGGAAGAGTTCCAAGCAAGAGACGATTGCGGATTCTACAATAGAGGCTGAATATATTTTCACATCTAATGCTGCAAAGGAAGTTGTGTGGATCAAGAAGTTCATTTCTGAACTTGGAGTTGTTCCAAGCACTGGCGATGCAATTGAGTTGTTTTGCGACAACAACGGAGCAATTGCACAAACTAAAGAACCAAGATCGCACCAACGTTCCAAACATATTCTATGGCGGTTCCATCTCATACGAGAGATCGTACAACAAGGAGATGTGAAGATTTGCAGAGTACCTACAGAAAGCAATGTGGTTGACTCGCTCACAAAAGCACTTTCACAACAGAAACATGACAGACATGTTCGATCACTTGGATTGAGATTCATGAGTGATTGGGTACAAGTGCAAGTGGGAATCTGTTGGTATGTATGCCTATAGAGACTATCATTCGATGTTTGTAATGGGATACTATGTAAACGATTTGTAATACTACATTGATCATATCAATAAAGGCAAGTTTCCAATCTATATGTTTGTGTTTTATATTGTGAGATGACCATAAAACTTATAGATGTCTATAGAATAATATACCCAATGACATATGTCTTCGGGTTGATGACCTGAACAGTGAGATCATATGTATGCTAAGAGTATGTATTCTTGTTTTGTCCCTAATCGGTTGTTATTGTGGAAATATCCATAGACATCAATAACACATAAGATTAGAATGTATGTTGGTTGATGGAAGAATCTCATTATCCATGATATGGAGATATCAAAACAAATACATAGATACTTGTTTGAGAACAATGTATCTGATAGACCCACCTTGAGAGTAACACATGGATACCATGATTGGTAGTTAGAGTCACATCTCATAATGATGGTGGTGATTGTGGTTCTTAGACCTGAAGTCACTACACTTATCACATGTCGTTCGGTGTACTTTGACATCATCCACTGTGGTCCTGAATAAGGATTGCCATAAAGATGGTGCTTGGGTGCACTGTGACACATGGGGATGACTGTGAGTGATGTAAATGGAATTTTTCCTTCCTAGGGGAGTTTGATATTCCGACCACTTGATAAGCGAGACTGAGAAATGCATGGCCATGTTGATGCGAGTCAATATGTGATATTGAGCTTACATATATCTCAGACGGCATGATTTAGTTCAAGGAACATGGATTGAATTTTGAAAAGGATAACAATTCCATGACTCGAGTTCAATCCGGATATCAGCAACAAAAGAACTATACAATCACTGTAACACCAGTCATGAATGATAGGTCAAGTTGTTCTCCAACTTCTCCAATTACTTGGGTGGCAATGAAGTCTTGCTAGATACCAATCATTGCTTGTGAAATCATAATATGATTATGGATATCACTGCCAACATAATTTGGAGCCTACCGGGTCACACACATAGGATGTGTTGGAATAGGAGTATAATTGTGGATTTAATTGGAATTTCTCCGAATCACATTGATTACTAAAATGTTTATGTAATGGATTAGAATAATATTGGAGTGACTAGCTCTAAGTGCAAGTGGGAGTCTGTTGGTATATATATGCCCATAGATCCATCCCAAGCGATTGCATGGAGTCGGATATTAATTAATCAATTAATGTGATTATTTGGTTAATTAATAAGTTCCAGAATATTCTAATTAATCCACGAGCATTTTAATTAACGCAACATTTCTATTTACCGATGGGTTTAGGAAACCCTACTTCCCTTCATATCCTATTTAAAGGAGGATTGACAGTCGATATCTATATAAGATATCGAGAGATGCTTTTAGTTTACGCTCATGCACGTAAACCCTAGTCATCACCGTCCTTAGGAGAGGAAGGAGAGTAACACACCACTAGCACGCCGCCGCACAAACATGACTCCTTCCCGCCAGCTTAGGAAGCACGACGTGGAGTTCCAGTCCATCCGCGTGGATGAAGTAGAGACGCAGACACTGAGACGCCTACGTTCAGTGGACAAGACAACCATCAGTGCGCTTTACGAGCGGCACACATCATCGCACAGGAGCGTCGTGAAATCTTACTGCGACAGCGAACGGGAGAGAAGTTCCGTACGTGTAGGTCAGCAGCGTTGCACCGTCGTGCAACGGGACATCTCCAGACTTGCTCCACGATAAGGTATATCCCACAAATACTCTTTCCAAATGCATTATTGTCGACGAGATCCTATTTTGGGTTACGTGGATTTTATTGCTTCCGCCGTGCATGTTTTTCTCCACAAAACCCAACAATTTCTATCCTATTTTTACTGATAGAAAAACTTGGGTTGTGGATTGCCTCCCACCTCCACTCACACTCAAAATTTTGTAGTACATTATTATGAAATATTGAATCAGTAGATAGTGACATGAAATAATAAGATAAGGATGACCTCATGCTCCGTTATCCTCTGCTTTTCTTACTTAATCATGTGGCTTTTCCATTTTTTTTTTCTTATCCATGTTTTGAAATTGCCTAGGCATCCCTTGATTTGGTTTTTCCCTATTTTTTGTTGATACATTCCTCATCTCTGTCCCATTATAAGTAAATGGTTCGCAGTGTGAAGAGAAGTAGTGGCAAGAAACTTTCTTATGGAATCCGACCATACAAAATAGTTCAACACATTTTATAACAACTTTTATTCTTGGCTTTTGTCAAAGGCTGAAAGCAATAAGAGAGCTTTCTCAATATGCTTAAATATAACTGCATTAACTTGATGAAAAAAATGATGTTTGTTTTTTATTCTTGGACCAATGTCTAAACATATTAGCAAGAAGCCTATTACATTGGCTTGTTTATATTCACATTTGTGGAAAGTGCAAGTCAAGGAAGATGTGACTTAATCTTTAACACCCTTGGCACCATATCAAAATTATTTTAAATTATTTTTATATCAAAATTAACTTTTTACCATTTCTCCTCCCCATTTACCCTATGTGGAAGAGGGTACGGGTAAGGGAAGGGTAAGGGGATTGTTGAGAAGGGTAATTACCTCGATCCTTACCTACTACCCTCTATAGGGTAAGTGTAAGGCTAGAGCATTACCCTCAACATACCCTCCCCATTGATAGTCCTAATAATCAATCCAGATCGACTGTCGTAATTCAAATAAATGATTGTAGATACTTGTGGACCTATTTGGAGTTTCTAGGACTTTGTAATTTTATCAACATAAATAATTCAAAATTTGTTCTACATTCTCCTTCTTCTACGACCATAATGGTTTATCAATGAAACATTATACATGGGTTATGATTTCTACTCTATTTTCCTATGAATTTGATCATCGTTGAACAGGTTGTGTTACATTTTGTTGACCAATTTGACACAATCTAATTGGAAAGTTCAACATTTTAATCGGTATGTTCAGGCTTCGGTCATTTCAGGTTGGTGGTCAGATAAGTCTAGCTTGGGTCTGTTATAGTTTTTTCTCATATATATTATAGAGAGTATGTTATCATGTTTTAATCAAGAGAGATCCATGTTAGAGTCTGGGGTAGAAGCGGTCGTGGTGGCATCCATGGCCATGACGGTTGTTGATCCACACAACTTGTTGCATCCAGTGATGTTCATGAGGGGCAACCGAAGCAATAGGTGTCTACTAACAATCATGTTGGAAGCCATGGTGACAAGAATATAGACTTGGATAGCAACACTGATACGGCTATGGCCCTGGGCGCTACCAATGGAACAAACCCTAAACCTTCTTACAAGGATGCAGTGGTCAAGACCTCATAGGGGTCTCTAACCGTGACGTCCCTGTATTTTCTAAAACTTAATCTGATGTGTGACATCTAAATTGAAACCTCACCTCAGTGAGCATCCCAATTTAAACACCACACACTAGGCTAAGAAGAAGAAAATCAGAGAAAGTCAAAAGGAAACAATTAGTAGCACATGTACATAAACAATAATAAAACCATACACACATGTTCACCATTCTACATATAATTAAAACATGAATTGTTACAACATTTGATATTACATATTGAACAACAAACTATACATATACATGTACTACCACTAAACTATAGGATCTTAAGACAACAAGTCCACCTGTACATTAGCTCGCCACACAACTCTCAACTATCCAGGATCTTCAAGAGTATAACCACAACCTAAACAAAAGATTACATGTACTACACGTCAGCACAATATTCAAGAATATTGTACTGAGTATGCCTATTTGTCTTTTATATACCTCCCATCATATCTTGGCAATAAGATAAAACTAATACTTGGCAGTAGTAGAAGAATATAAGAAAAGCATACTTGAACAAGAATGTTTATTAATAAAAGAGAACACATGTCTTTTAGGCATATTTTCCATTATATCATCCATGCATTTACTACCTGAGAGTTGAATGCATTAAGGCCTTTATGATCTACTACCAAAGAGTTGGATCATTTCACAATGTGATCTACTACCAAAGAGTTGGATCACTTCCAAGTACTTTACTACCAAAGAGTTGAATTACTTCTTTTACAGCACTTTACTACCAAAGAGTTGAAGTGCTTGGATATAATGGAACAGATATATTATGTTTCATGTGTTTATAACAATAAGTACAGAAAATCAAGCAACATATCATACAAGAACAATCATTTCATCCAATACCACATGCCAAGTATTTTACTATGCATATAACACAAGCATATTGTATAATAAACCAAGTAAGAGGTAATGGCATACCTTGATCAAGAAAGACAAACCTAATCACATTCCTAATGTCAACTATATCCTTGGTCAAACCCTGATTAAGACAATATCATATATCACCATTAGGTTCTCATCATCTTAACCCTAGTCGTGTTCATTTTAGGGTTTACTTAGATCATTATGTTATATACATTATTACTTGTCTTATCTTCATCCTTATGTGGGATTTATGTTATTGATGTTATGTTCTAGATTAGGATACATAATATGAATATCAGGTTCCATATCATTATTTATACATTTTAACCCTAAGTTACATGCATTACTCAAATTAAGGTTATATCACATGTATTATGGGTCATCTTCGTATAACATGAACTTTAAGCATCTAACATATATCCGACTTACATCTTAGCTTCAGATTAGTGATATGAACATATTATATAAATTTCACCATTTATTGAGCATGTATGCATTTATAACATTTTTCTTTAGGGTTATTAGCCTTAATTAGACATATAAAGAAAATGACATAATTTCATGCATCAACATCATAATTACTAACATCAAATGGATTATAAACATGATTTACGATCTACTGGTATTTTCTCATAATTTTATGCCATCATTTGGTATTTATTATCCATTAAACAAGCATTACACATCTTACATGATAGCACTACTATTTAAGCATAAAAAGTCTAATATCATCATTCTACTGTGTTCTACTCATTTTCCTGAGAATTTAGTACTTTATTTGCATTTTTATGATAACAGAGCTAATTGCTATGCATTTTCTAAGATCTGAGAATTATTGGCATTTTTACCTTTATTGGTCAATCGGAGGCCACCACCTGGCCCTGAGGAGGGTGCACCTCCTTGCTTGTTTGGCCTACACTGAGCCAATTCATTAGGTAGGTCATCGAATCCTTAGATTTGTTAGCCCGATTGGGCTTATTCTCTTTCGCTCGCGCTAGAGAGAAGGCGTGTGATACGCCTAGCCGTGAACTGCCTCCATCGGGCATCTTGCGACTGGGAACAGACGAATCTGTAGCTCCCTGTCCTTCCATGAAGCACTAGGGTCGTCGTTGGGCTCTACTCGGCGATCTCCTACAAGCTGTCTCTGTCCAGTTGCTTCCTTCCTCCAAGATGCTACTGCTACAGATCGCCCTACTTCTATCTCAGTGCTCCGTCCACACCTGCTCTTCACTGCTGTAGTGAGGTCATCCTCCTCAACTGAGGAGATGTGCCCCTCAGATCCACTGACGATATGCGACCGCTCTGGGCCACAAAACTACAAGCCAACTAGTCCTGAGCTCCATGGCCACAAGCCTGCTAGCCGTTGCCACCGCCACCGGCTTCTTCCGCAAGAGGTCTGCAGAGATGGACCCTCCCTCTCCTTTCTTTCTTCTCGCAGCCATCCGCATGATGCTCGTGTGAGTCTATTGCATGCCTTAGTTCTGGAGGCCACGATAGTCAGTTTACCTGGGCAGAACTACCTCCATCACCTGGGCACAGCCACCTCCATCGCTAGGCTCTCCACTGGCAAGGTTGCCGCTCACATGGCCTCAAACCCAATGTGCGATGGTCTCTAGTTCCTGACCGTATGCTTCTCCTGGATGACTATGCACTGGTGGCTTTCAAGCACTCACCAACAACCTATCTTACATCGTGATAACCCATGATCTGGGTCATGGAGACCATTGATATTGTGACTTACTTCTCAACATAACTTTGTATCTCATAGTTAAATTAGGCTATTCAAATGGTTATATGTTGCCAATCTGCGAATCCAGTCTCTTCACATATGCAGCTTCTATAGCGATGGGTGTGCTGTGTCACAAGCTTTTCACAAGACCTAAGTTTCTTAACATGAAGCATTGATTCAGAACTCATCAAAATATTAATCCCTTTAGTCTACTTTAAAATTAGACTTTAATCATAGCTTCCTAACAACTCAAGCTACCCTATACACGAATTTGGTATCAAAACTCAATTGTTCGATCATCCACTTAAAAACTTCAAAAAGCATAAGATTAATATCCTAATCATGATATACTTATCATTTGTCCTGAAAACTTTGACAAAACACTAAGGACTGTCAAACAACTCAACATGCATGACTTCACTTATGTCATTGGACATTTTAGGATTCCAAAAGTCCACTCCATCACATCCTACACACCTTAAAAGAAATTCCAACCTCGAAATTAAGCCAAAATCCACTTTGTCACATCATACACATCTTAAAAGAAATTCCATCCTCGAAATTAAACCATACTTATACTTCCAGTGAAAACCTTATCTTGCCTTCATCCACATATAAGGCACTATTCTAGGTGCAACATATCTAAAAACAAATCTCCACAGTCATATCTAAACCACTTTTAGGAGGTTTTAAAACATCTAAGGTGAAACCTCACTTCATAGAAGGCTCAAACAAGGGTTTAGAAACTTAGGTTAAGTCATTACATATCTCATATATTAGGGTTGCTACCTTGCCCTTACCCATGAATTAGGGTTCCAACATCGTATTACCATGTTCTTAAGGTATTGACTAAAGTTAGCCCATTATATCAAGGTGTCATTTTATTATTATGTTGTGCTAGTTGTCAAACTATATTTTACCTCTTTATTAAGCACTAAGATTAACACCTCATGTAACATGTTTCATTCATATGATCTTATTTCATTGCTCATAATAAATTGCAACATTTACTACTGATTTCATTGCAAGACTAGCCAACACTTTCACATTATCAACATTATTCATGTATATGGTTAACCATTTATGAACTGATGTCTATTAAACCATCTCTAGGTTTCCATCATCTGATATCCATATCTCACGATTAGATCACCATCTTACATATATTTTATCATGGTTGTGCTAAACAAACTATGTGAGTGGTTAATCAAACATATATCAAAACTTTATCTAGTCCAACTGAGGTTCTCCTGACCCATATCATGAGGATAGTTCCATTAATAGTCCCTCTGAGCTAAATCAACTCTATGAGTATCTCATATGCATATACTTTTATCTTTCCTCTCTTAGTCTAGGGTTCTCGGATTACCGCATTGGCATTAGTGATTGCCTTACAAGTTCTAGCCACATAGGCACAAACCAAACCACAACATGACACTCTTTTCATAGGTCTCTCTCCATGAAACACAATACTTCATCTCTCTGTATATACACCACTAGAGTCCTACATGGGAAACCACCAACCCGAGCATGAGGCTTTATGAAAGTAACACAGTTGTCTCCTCCAGGGTCTTGGGACTCTCTCTCCCTCACCTAGATGGTAGAATCTCATATTCATATTCACATATGCACATATAACCAGCCTCTCTCTCTATCTCTAGGGTTTGGTCCCAGGGACGTCTAGGGTTCAACAAGACTATAGGAATCACACATAGAGAAACTCAACTCGTTCACTTAGGAGTAGTCTAGTTTAGGACATATCATATCACATATCTCATAATCTCATATCTTGGAGTTTAGGTACTCTAACCTTCTCCCTCTAGGTCTCACTCTCTCTGGATTTAACCCTATAACTGGTCCCAACACTAGAGGTCCTCCTTTGTAAAAGAGCTTGAGGCTCATGCTGACTCACAACCTTGTCTCATCTTATCTTATCTTATCTCATAAAAGCCTAGTTACTTGCATCATCAAAACTTATCTCAAATCCTCAAAATCGAACTTAAGTCCTCAAAGACAAACATTGATCATCATGACCATCTTATGTCATCTATATAAGACTTATATCATATCATCAAAACTTATTTCATCTATTCCATCTATCATATATTCCAACAAGGCTCTGATCTAATCTAGAACTACTCTCTCTCTTCTAGGCTGATGTCATTCACTTTCACTTAGGTTGCATGACCACCTCCTACTCATACATTTGTGGGAACACATTTTTATAATACATATACATAATAAAATATTATATAGCTTTTCTCCGATAAAACAAGCGTTAGAGAAAACTTATCGAGGTTCGATTCATTTGGAATAAAAAACCAAATCCTGAACACGAGTGTCCCACACATAGTAGAGAGTACAGTGTCATGAAAACTAGTGAGAAGGGTGAGAACAAGGGGTAGACTAGTGTAGCTACTCTAGACAATGTGCGCAATATGTCTAAGTTTTCTCTTCCCTTGATGCACGTCATTTCCAAATAGTACAACGTCCCATACCATTGTACTACAAGGAAAGAATGAAATCTAAGGACTTGCTACTCAGAAAGCACCAATCTAGACCTAGTTCTCAGACATCTAGGTGCTAACCTAGAGTCTAGGTCAGATCTAGTCTCTAAACGATGACTAATCTAACCCTAAATATTATTGAGTTCAAGGTTCTTTAGTTTTGCATTGCATAATGAGAAAATGTCAGGCTTTGCTATTGTTCATGCTCTGATACCACCTGTGATGTCCCCATATTTTCTAAAACTTAATCTGATATGTGACATCCAAATTGAAACCTCACCTCAGTGAGCATCCCAATTTAAACACCACACACTAGGCTAAGAAGAAGAAAATTAGAGGAATTCAAAAGGAAACAATCAGTAGCACATGTACATGAACAATAATAAAACCATACACACATGTTCACCATTCAACATATAATTACAACATGAATTGTTACAACATTTGGTATTGCATATTGAACAAAAAATTATACATATACATATACTACCACTAAGCTACAGGATCTTAAGACAATAGGTCCACCTGTACATCAGATCGCCACACAACTCTTAACTATCCTGGATCTTCAAGAGCATAACCACAACCTAAACAAAAGATTACATGTAGTACATGTCAGCACAATATTCAAGAATATTGTACTGAGTATGCCTACGTGTCTTTTATATACCTCTCATCATATCTTGGCAATAAGATAAAACTAATACTTGGTAGTAACAGAAGAATATAAGAAAAGCATACTTGAACAAGAATGTTTATTAACAAAAGAGAACACATGTCTTTTAGGCATATTTTCCATTATATCATCCATGCATTTACTACCTGAGAGTTGAATGCATTAAGGTCTTTATGATCTACTACCAAAGAGTTGGATCATTTCATAATGTGATGTACTACCAAAGAGTTAGATCACTTCCAAGTACTTTACTACCAAAGAGTTGAAGTACTTCTTTTCCAGCACTTCACTACCAAGGAGTTGAAGTGCTAGGATATAATGGAACAGATATATTATGTTTCATGTGTTCATAACAATAAGTACAAAAAATCAAGCAACATATCATACAAGAGCAATCATTTCATCCAATACCATATGCCAAGTATTTTACTATGCATATAACACAAGCATATTGTATAATAAGCCAAGTAAGAGGTAATGGCATACCTTGATCAAGAATGACAAACCTAATCACATTCCTGATGTCAACTATATCCTTGGTCAAACCCTGATTAAGACAAGATCATATATCACCATTAAGTTCTCATCATCTTAACCCTAGTCGTGTTCATTTTAGGGTTTACTTAGATCATTATGTTATATACATTATTACTTGTCTTATCTTCATCCTTATGTGGGATTTATGTTACTGATGTTATGTTCCAGATTAGGATACATAATCTGAATATCAGGTTCCATATCATTATTTTTTTTGGTGTAAAGCGGCGTGTTACTCTTCTATTAGGCTAAAAAACTATACAAAATGGGAACTGGACAGAGTGTCCAAGGACCACCAAAGATCGATGCCCACATAAGGGCGAAAAACTACCAACCTAACTACCAACAAAGCTCCAAAACTGTTGTCTATACAAAAAAAACTACTGTAAAAAACAACCATGCTAGCTAGCACAACCCAAAACCCCTTCCATCTGCACAACATTTGATGGATTATAAACATGATTTACGATCTACTGGTATTTTCTCATAATTTTATGCCATCGTTTGGTATTTATTATCTATTAAATAAGCATTACACATCTTACATGATAGCACTACTATTTAAGCATAAGAAGTCTGATATCATCATTCTACTACGTTCTACTCCTTTTTCTAAGAATTTTGGTACTTTATTTGAATTTTTATGATAACGGAGCTAATTGCTATGCATTTTCTAAGATCTGAGCATTATTGGAGTTTTTACCTTTATTGGTCAATCAGAGGCTGCCACCTGGCCCTGAGGAGGGCGCACCTCCTTGCTTTCTTGGCATGTGCTGAGTTGGTTCATTAGGTAGGTCCTCAGATCCTTAGATCTGTTAGCCCGATTGGGCTTCTTCTCTTTCACTAGCGCTCGTGAGAAGGCGTGCAATACGCCTAGCCGTGAACTGCCACCGTCAGGCATCTTGTGACTAGGAACATATGGATCTGCAGCTCCTTGTCCTTCCACGAAGCACCAGGGTCGCTGCTGGGATCTGCTCGGCGATCTCCTCCAAGCCATCTCTGTCAAGTTGCTTCCTTCCTCCAAGACGATGTTGCTGCTATGTATCGCCCTACTGCTATCTTAGTGCTCTTCCCATGTCTTCTCGCCGTCGCTACAGAGAGGTCCTCCTACTCGACTGAGGAGATGCGCCCCTCAGATCCACTAACGATAGGCGACCGCTCTGGGCCGCAAAACTACAAGCCAACTAGTCCTGAGCTCCATGGCCACAAGCCTGTTGCTCATTGTCGCTGCCACCGGCTTCTTCAGCAAGAGGTCTATAGAGATGGACCCTCCCTCTCCTTTCTTCCTTCTCCAGCCAGCCGCACGACGCTCGTGTGAGTCTATCGCAGGCCTTAGTTCCGGCGGCCGCGACAGTCTGTTCACCTGGGCACAACTGCCTCCATCACATGGGCACAGCTGCCTCCATCGCTAGGCTCTCCGTTGGCAAGGTTGCCGCTCACGTGGCCTCAAACCTGGTGTGTGATGGTCTCCAGTTCCTGACCGTATGACAGTATGCTTCTCCTGGATGACTATGCACTGGCGGCTTTCAAGCAGTCACCAACTACCTATCTTACATCATGATAACCCACGATCTGGGTCATGGAGACCATTGATATCGCGTCTTACTTCTCAACATAACTTTGTATCTCATAGTTAAATTAGGCTATTCAAATGGTTATATGTTGCCAATCTACGAATTTGGTCTCTTCACATATGCAACTTCTATAGCGATGGGTGTGCTGCGTCACAAGCTTTTCACAAGACCTAAGTTTCTTAACATGAAACATTGGTACATAACTCATCTAAATATTAATCCCTTTAGTCTAGTTCAAAATTAGACTTTAATCATAGCTTCCTAACAACTCAAGCTACCTTGTACAGGAATTTGGTATCAAAACTCAATTGTTCGATCATCCACTTAAAAACTTCAAAAGGCATAAGATTAAAGATCCTAATCATGATATACTTATCAGTTGCCCTCGAAACTTTGACAAAACACTTAGGACTGTCAAACAACTCAACATGCATGACTTCACTTATGTCATTGGACATTTTAGGATTCTAAAAGTCCACTCCATCACACTAACCTACCTGAATCCGATCTCACCAGATACCCTCAAATAAACCAACAATAACATCAACTTATCTGATGCTCTCCCTGACTTCTTCGTGAGGCCTAAAACGATATGACCTCTCCTTGATCCCTGGGAAAATGTTGTAGTGACTAAAGCAATCACATGAACTTGGGTTTTAAGGTATTAGTCAATAGAATCTACAACCTTTGGAAGACCTCTGATCAATTTAGAGTTATTGACCTCAAAAATGACTATTATATAGTACAATTTGCTAGCCATGATGACTATGTCGCTGCAATGATATGTGAACCATGGACGGTTTAAGAAATTATCTGTCCATCTGATCTTGGACTCCATCCTTTAGGCCTTCTAATCCAATCCCACAATGATTGGTAGTGTGGGTAAGGGTACCAGATATGCTCGTCTACCTATACCAAACCCAACTCCTCTGGATGGTTGGCAATGTCATTAGAAAGAACATCAAAATAGACACAAACACCTCCCAAGGCAACCGAGGTAAATTTGCAAGAATTGTTGTTGAAGTTGAGACTGCTAAGCCTCTCCTATCATAGATCTTCATCAACAACAAACATTTCAAGTTCCATTATGAGAACCTCCCAACCGTCTATATGAAATGCGACCACTTGGGAAATTATGATATAGAATGCAAATAGGTCCCAAAGGTACCCATGACATCAACTTCCTCATCAGTAACCATCCCCCTACCAGGAATCACATACATTGTGGCTATCGATGTGCAGAAACCTGAGTGGTAGAAGCCGCCACCGCAGCCTGTCCCAACAACAAAGACACAACCCAAAAATTGGGAGCATCCAACAAATCAAAGAATCAAGAAGAAATCCTGAAATCTGACTTTAATGGTGAGGCAAAGTTTTACGATGATGATTTGGACTGGGAGGAAGTCATAAACAAAAAAAGAAGGCACATGTTGTAAAGAGTGAGACCCGATAGAGGATCCACTCTTCACTGAATTGAAGCATTATTCCATCCAATCCCAAAAATACCAAAAAGGTAAGAAGGAAAGTAGTAATTTCATTCATTTCTCAAATGGTACATATTACATAGCATGATAATAAATAAGCAGCGGAAACAAAATTATGTGATGATCATTTACAGTTGTTCCTCACCCTAAAAGGTGGCATGACACAAACAAAAATATACACTTGAGGCCAGTTGCACAGGGCAACCCAACTAATCCAAGCTATCCTTAATGTCCAAGTCCATGCATATGATCTTTTAACAACTTTGTCTTCTAATGTACCTAAACCTGGGTGGAAGGGAACATCACCCAGAACATAGGACACAAGATAGAGGTCAGCAAAGAGCTGAGTATGTACATATAATAAATACTTTGGGCATTATATATGGTTATAAGTGCAAAAAGAGATGTTCCCACAAGAAAGGGGGCTATTGCCAATTAGGTATGTTCAAGAGAAATGTAACAAAAGAAATGAGGAATATTAAATTTCAGATTTCAAGCATGATAATAAAAGAGTTTCTTGCCATAACAATCATCCAAAAATTTATATTAAAACAACAAACATTTGCATGCATAACAATGTAGACTAAATATATCTAAAATAGGGCCATAACACCATAGGATCGTGGCCTAAAAGATATAAGGGTGGAAACGCACACCCCGGGCGGAATACGCAGGCCCTATATAAATATGGTTGTACATAAGTACCACTATTCTAGATATTCTAGTCAAACACGTAGCATGCATAAATAGAGTGGCAAGACTAACATTTTAGTCAATTTCACATAAAATGGCAATCATAGAAGGAGGGGTCCAAAGACCCATTATAAATGAATATTCCAGCATTCACATGAATTTATATGAATCAAAAGTAGAAAGTATGAATGTCCAAAAATTGGATTTTAAATAAAATTGATAGTTCAAGAGATGCCTCATTAAAGAAATGTAGGTTCAGTCAAATAATGCCCAAATTAAATAGAGAATGTACATACCTGATGTTGACACTTAAGGTTATCTCGATTGATATACTTGGTCCCCAAGGTTGAGTATTCATCCTAGGAACACATCAAGTCTATTAGTCAAACCAAAATTAGCATGTGTATACATTTTTGTTGTAGATTTCATATTGTTCTTATTCAAGTCCTAATCACCTAATGACATATTAGGATTTTTAAGTGAATATATAATCCATTAGATATCTATTTTAGTTTTAAGGTTCATATTTAGTCACATAACTCTAGATATGTTTAAGTTAAATATGGAATCATTCAATTTGGGTCTTGTAATTCATTTCTCTCTTCATATCATAATTCTCAATTTGGTCAACTAGGTCAAAATGTGCTACATGATACTATTTAATCAAAATACCCTAATTAGAGGAGTCTAGGGTTTAAATCTAACACATTCATATATGGGTTTACTATTCCCAACATAAAATAACCCATACATATACTTATAAAATTAAGCTTCCTTATTCTTTCTATCATATGCCAATTTATTCAAATTGGACAAATCTAGTTAAATGCATTACTTAGATCCCTAAGCATCATAATCATCACCGAATATTGATATGTTCATTTGGGGGGCTTGTCTCTCAAAAGCTATTGAGAGTTTCGTATGTAGTTCTTAAAATTAGTAATATTACATATTGTACTCAAATATTTGTACTCCAACACATATATGTTAGCACACTAATTATTAGGATATTCAATCAAAACATATAGCTCCCAAATATGTTATAACTACTATAAAGTTGAATCATTAGGTTTACATGAATCGAATATACTGATATGCATATTTGTGTTACACATGTTGGCTAAATGGACATCTATAAATCCCTTTGTTTTGATTATGACAAACATTTCATTCTTATTGATCTAACGAGCTACTTGAGTATGCAGGATTAAGGTGGATGCCAAAGCAACTAGGGAAATCCATATGCTTACATATTTATGTTTTCATGCAATGTAATCGCTTTGTAAAAACTTGTACAAATATATAATGTACAAGTACTTAGATTGCATGTAAATCAAGCGTTAGATCTTCCCTAGCTAAACATCACATTTAGATAAGTCATCCCCTTCAAATAGGATCACATATGCAAACTCATACATATAATTAGTGCCTAAATTGCAACATTGAAACAGGATCAATCTCGATCGACAAACTCCTCGACTGAGACACTCTCGGTCGACAATCTTCTCGACTGAGAAAGATCCAAAGTAGCCGTTAGACACTACAGACAAGTTAGTTGGCAGTTGGAGAAAGACGTTGCAAATCACTTGTTCCAAAGTGCATGTCGGTCGACAAAAGTTCGACCGAGTAGGTGTCTCGGTCGACCATTCCTCGACCGAGATTGTCTCTGACAGCAACTGCAGAATTAATTAATTAATTAGTCATTGTTAAAGCAATAACTTTGTACCTAACGGCTAGTTAAGCACTTAGAAACCCCTAGAAGTTGTCTAGAACGTCCTTAAGAATCCTTAGGCCATTCCTATAAATAGGACAAGCCATAGGACACTCAAACTCACTTGTTACACTTGAGAATTCTTTGAGCATACTTTGAGCAATCTGTTTGTGAGAAAATTGAGCATTGTGAACATTGGCTACTTCCTTCCTTAGCTCATAATTCATGTCCTATAGGCTAGTATCTCCTACCCAGTGCAATCACAAGTTCACACACTTGGTTAGGAGATATATACGCTTGATCTAGGCAAATCAAGCCTTGGGCTACAAAGGATAAGTTGTAATTTCCTTTTTCTTTCTTGTTCTCTATTATCATTTGTACTCTCCTTGCTACTCCTAGGTTGGAGGCTGCTGATTGGAGAGGGTGGAGTTCTTCTTGGCGAAGAAGGTGACTTTGAGCTACTTCAGAAGGCTGGTGCAACGGGAGGTTACTTCTAGAGAGGAAGGCTACTTCAAGGGGGAGCTTGGAGTTACTTCAAGAAGGCTACCTCAAAGTTGGTGCACCTACTTCAAGTGAAGGCTGCTCAAAGGGTGTAAAGGAAAGTATTGTATTTTGTATAAATCCTTGAGAAGGTAATAAAATAAATACTTTCAAAATCCCGGTTGGGTAAGCAATCGGGTAGTGGACTGACAACTTTAGTATTTACTAAAGTTGGAACCACTCTAAACACCTGTCTCCTTCTTCTAATTTTTAATTGTGGTTGTTTGAGTTCAATAAATTGTTAAAATTATTTAAAAACTCTATTCACCCCCCTCTAGTGTTTTTTAATTGGTATCAGAGCAGGCTTCAAGGAACCCTAATCAGGTCTTGAAGAATGGAGGGTAATGGTGATTACAATCACAACAAAAGGTGTTGCTTGGACAAAACTACAACATGTTGTAATTGGTGCTTAGGAACAAGCCACACAACAACTAGATGCCCATGGAGATCAAAGAAGGAAGATGAGAACAAAGATTGTCTCATTGCTACAACTAGCGAGGAAGAAGAAGAAGAGGTAAGTCTTTTTGATTTATCCAAAGAAGAACTAGTTGCTAGCCTTGAAGAAACACATATTAAGTATGTTGAATGCAAGAAGAAATTAAAGAAATCAAATAAAGAAAATGATGAATTACATGCTAAGCTTCTTGCTATTACATCTGAAAACGAAGATCTTAAAAAGATCATTGAAGATCATGATATTGAGATAAAATCTATAGAGGCAAATTGTAATCTACTTTCTTTAGAGAAGAATAATTTGCAAAGTCAAGTGAATGATCTTAAAAAACAACCCATTTTATGCAACCATCTAGATTATGATTCTATTGTCAAAGAAAAAAATTCATTGTCATCTAATCTAGATCAAGCAAAACTAGATATCAAGAAGAGAATGGAAGAGATTGCCAAGTTACAACAAAAAGTTAGTAATTTAAATAATAATGGCATTCTTGATCAAATCTTAGATAATTCCTATCATCAAATTGGGAGAAGAGGACTAGGTTACAAGCCTAAAGGGAAATCCTATCAACAACCTAGTTGGAGAAAGTCACAAACCCATCAATCTATATATGTACCTAAAGGAACATCTTCACCCAAGGACAACATAGAACACAATCATAGAAAAAGATATGAGGTTGACTCGATATGCTGTCATTATTGTTTGCGCCTTGGTCACTATTCTTTTTCATGCCCTTACAAGAGAAAAGATGTCGAATTAGTTTGGGTTCCAAAACCTCCAAACTAAATGAACAGAATCAAGTTGAGATATGACCAAGGACCTTAGTTGCATATTTCTACGTCTATCTCAACTCAACATAATGGGATAACCAATAAATTTAAGTATCTAAATATTTAACTTGCATAGTTATGTTTTATTTGGAAGCAATTAACAGTTTCAGAAATATTGTCGGTCGAGAGACTGTTGACCGAGACACTGTCGGTTGAGAAATAGTCGACCGAGCATGTCACTGATTTCCAGTCTGTTGCAAAAATTGCTAAATTTCTTTGAAATTGATGAAATTGCTATCTATTCATGATTAATGATTGGATATTTATTTTGGAAATCATCCATACAAATTTAAATTAATATTAGTTTATTCCCTAAATGATTTAAACCAAATTATGCTTAGAAAATTTCTATCATTATTCACATGATTTCCTTATTTTCTGGTCTATCCATATAGAAATCATGTGATTAAAATCATGCAATTATTTACTGTTATTATTACATCATGGATATGCTTTCACCATTTGGTACTGAGATTAGCTTGATAGATAATTGTCTACATGGATCCATGATAGGCAAGCAAATGCTTTATTGGTAATATGTTATGCTTACAACACATAAGATAAAATCTCTCAAAAAAACTTGAGATATTTAGTGCTTTTCAATTGAGATATTTAGTGTTTTTCAATTGATATTTAGTGTGCCTTCAGTAAAGAATTTTATGAGGATACTAAACGACGTGAAATTTGATATTCATATTACTACAACAAAGCCTATATTTTAAGAAAAGGAAAAATGTTTTCATATTAAGTATTATGCTTCAACTTAATACTTAATCAAATCTTATGCAGATATTATACTTCATAATGTTCAAATTGAAAAATCTGCAAATCTGCCTCTTGGTTAAAATGAAATTTGACCAAGGGGCGCTATGGTCGTAGTCAAAATCGACCTAAAATAAGTTTTGACACAATAATTAATTGAATATCATTTTATTAAAAGCAAAATCAATTTATGATCACAAAATTGTCCCAATATTGTCAATAATAAAACAAAATATTACTCCCTTAGAAAATATATATGCTCTACAAATTTAGTCTATCATTTGCATTAAAAATAAAGCTTAAAAATTCGTACCCAGTAAGTCTGTCGGTCGACAAATCTTCGACCGAAAACCTCTCGGTCTGCCCACCTCTCTCGACCGACAGAATCTAGACAGACCTAGCATCGGACACACTTCCGGTCGACAATTGTTTGACCGAGACAGTGTCGGTCGATGATTTCTCGACCGAGAAAGAGCCGTTGGAAAATGACCGTTGCAATCCGACCGTTACCGTTAACGGCCGACCGTTACAAGTCGACCGTTGGACGGCCAAGTGGCGCGTCTGGAATATGACCGTTGCGGACGCTCGGTCGACAAGTTGTCGACCGACCCGGTCACTGGATTGCTATAAAAGGAGCAAAAACGGGTCATTTCTTCACACCTTCTTATTCTTGTTTCCATAGGCTCTCTCTAGTGAATTCTTGTGCAAATCTTTAGCATCCTCATCCCCAAGACTTCCTTGCTTCTTCTCCACCTTCAAGCAACACAATGGCATCATCCTCTGCTCGTGGAAAGAAGAAGGTCGCTGGCAGGAAACAAAGGGAGGCTACTCCACCATTGACGATCATCAACGACATTGCCTTCGTCGACGGAGATGTTGGTGATCGTTATCTACGGCTCTCCTCCAAAGCTCCTCTCCCACGATGACCAGTTGAAGTTATGGACTTCCTCAACATCGTCGACTTGGAGGACCTTTTCGAGGTGCAAAAGTTAAAAGAATTCATCAACCCTTCTTTCCCTTCCTATTCCATCAAGGTAGTGAATGAATTCTATGCTAACCTCATCTCCCACTCTGAAAATGTAACCATCTTCTTCTATACTATGGTCAATGGGCATAGCTTCCGATTTACTGAAGGGGATATTCTTGACATGCTAGATATTGACATAGATGAATATCAAGACACCCTTGACCTTACTTCTGGAAACCCACTTAATCAATTCTCCCAAGATGACCATACCGTTAGTCTTAGTGTGGGGTCTGATCTCCAAACCATGACATAAACACGATTAAAACTTAGCGGAAGCGAATCGATAATCAGCGGAAGACAAAAATCACGGGAAATTAAAACTTTTCGAGATAAGAACTTGTATCCATAAAATCTCCTTTCATAAAGAGAGGTAACTGTTTACATCTCAGGATAATTACTTCTCGAGTAATTATATACATCAAGATACAAAATCTCAAGATCACATAACACAAGACTCCAAGACCTGAGAGTACAGAGGACACATAGGACTGACTCTAACTACACCACATGGCAGGACAAATCTCCACCTGAGATTACTGCTGCCCCTGGTGCTGCCGCTGTTGAGACTGATCACCTGTAGGCTGGTTCCTTCGTCTCCGACGTCCACCTAAAAAGTTGAAGTCTACGGGGTGAGACAATTATACATAATTGTCCCAGCGAGAGTTATAACTCTTCGCCAGAAGCTTTATTATAACATCAAAGATTATTTTAAACAGTAAAGTCTTCAAAGCATTCTATAACAGTTGCAGATATAATAAGATCTCTACAATTTAAGAGATATGGAGAATATCAACATTATTGCAATGTAACATCAAACAACTAACTTGGAGTCATCTCTAACAAGTTATACTACATGGTTGATTATGTTTTACAAACAACATTATGCCCTGTGGAGATGAGGCTTACCACTCATACTCCAACTGATCGCTGAGAAGCCGCATCAGTATCATACATAGGTCATTAAGAGAGCCGGATTCTCATGACCTTCATCTTCCTCAGTCAGTAAGAGGATCACTTGTAGGACTTCTTGTGTCTCTACTACTATAGCTCACCAGGGTAAACTGGTCCTTCGCTATTCTAGAGTCACAGTGGCGTTCTGTACTCTCTTCGTCATCAGGAGGTTTCATATTTACCTACCACTGATACGGATATCTGTGCTTTCTTCGTCATCAGGAGGTTTCATGTTTACCTACCACTGATACGGTATGGAACTATAGTGAAGGATGGATGGATTCCACATCTACATCACTTTCCTACACTAGGATGTAAGGTTCTACACATCCATGTACCCCACATACTCAAAAGTATGTGCTCCAGGAGTTCCCTATGGAAAACCTGTTTCACCATCACTTAATTTCTGACAATGATGGATCTATGATCAGGGCTCTACATTATACTTGATTAGTTAGGTTCATTCAGTATTCTTTAACAGCATACATTGTTCTTCAAACAATAACAATAGCATAGCAGCTATAAAAGAAGAATACTAAATGTAACAAGTCTAACTCATATCAATCATCATTTCTCATTATCCTCATCATAAGTCATCTCTAAGGCATGACCTTGATGGTATTCATGGCTCTCATAGCCCAGTATCTGCATAGGATGCCACTGGCAAGGCATCAGATTACATTACTTATTCATAAAGCTAACAACATGCCTTCAATGAATATAACATCAACATCCATACCTGGATATGATTACCTTCATATCAGAACCTGTATGATTAATACCTCTGATAAAGGTAATACAACAATAAGGAATGTACTTCCTACTCTTGTCATGAGAGTTAAATCTTTAATTTAAATCAAATAGAGTTTATTACTCAAAAGCATGCCATTACCCTTGAATTAGGGTTTACAATTCACATCAAGGTGAATTAAACTCATAACATCATCATGTTTGAGTAACACCTTCATTGGTGCTCTTGGATTAGTTAAAGGTTCATCATTTATCATAATTAGGGTTTCTATGATCTCACACAGGTGGATCATACCCTAATTATGCTCATTTCTGTGTATTGGGGATGCTTCAATTGAGTTTTCATTTAAAAAGGGTACTTTCTCTCTCTAGAAGTACTTTCTCTCTCTAGAAGTACTTTCTCTCTCATCATAAGGTTAGGTGATGTCAACATCACTCTAAAACAGGTTGGGTTGATTCATCATAGGCTAACATAGCCAAAAGCATCACCATTAAGTGATTAGAGTTACTTTCTCTCTCTAGGGTACTTTCTCTCTCTCTAGAGCACTTTCTCTTTCATCATACTAATAGTTGATGATAACATTAGACTAGATCAGGTTATATAGAGTCATTATGACTAAAAACATCATTCTCATGTAATTAGGGTTTGAATTGAGCAAGGTATAACTCAATTGACCCTTCAGGGGTATCTTGGTAATTCACCCCATTGATCATCATCACAATCAAAAACCTTAGTCAAATAACTCCTCACTATCTTAGATTATCATTAGTGTTTGATTTGAGCAACATTGAACCATCACATGATTGAATGTGGTCAACCATGAGTCATATTGATTAATTCCAATCATTAATCATTAATTGAATTAAGATTGGTTGAAAGTGTTGACCGATTGCTCACTTTGACCCTTCAAGTCCATGAGCCCCTTTCTAGCTCCAAGACCGTGAGCCTCCTCATGGGCTTGAGATCGTGAGTCACCTCATGGTCTTGAGGTCGTGAGCCCCCTCACGATCTTGAGGTCGTGAGCCACCTCACGGTCCTGAGGTCGTGAGTCACCTCACGGTCCTGAGGTCGTGAGCCTCCTCACGGTCCTGAGGTCGTGAGCCTCCTCACGGTCCTGAGGTCGTGAGCCTCCTCACGGTCCTGAGGTCGTGAGCCTCCTCACGGTCCTGAGGTCGTGAGCCTCCTCACGGTCCTGAGGTCGTGAGCCTCCTCACGGTCCTGAGGTCGTGAGCCTCCTCACGGTCCTGAGGTCGTGAGCCTCCTCACGATCCTGAGGTCGTGAGCCTCTCATGGTCTCAACCACAAGGTCCTTCAACAAAGGTTCAACAAATCAAACGATGATGTCAACTGATGTTGAAGCCTTCAAAAGGTCCAATAACTGTTGACCACCTATAGATTGAGTTAATTAAGGTTATGCTTAACCAAATGGTCATTCAATTGACCCTCAATTGTTGACCAATTAGGATTGAAATCGATTCAATTAAGGTCTATCAATGTTCACCCATCATCACTCAACAATGTGTATCAACACAAGGTTGAACCCTTCAATTGAGCTCCAATTGGGCCCAAACTTGACCCAAACGGTCTTGAGGTCATGTGGGTGGACCCCACATGGTCTTGAGACCATTTGCCCAAGATTTCATCAAAATCTAAGGTGATTTGATAGAGGTTGAACCATGATTGGTCACAGAATCCGAATTTTTATTATCTTGATAACTTATTTGCAATTTGGTGTTCAATTGGTCAAATTACTCAACCCTAGACCTTCAAATGGTCTTGGGTGATTGTCCTCACGGTCTTGAGGTCATGTGGGTGGACCCCACATGGTCTTGAGACCGTTTAGATCAATCAACCCTAAAAACCCTAATTAGGTCACCATAATTTCAGTACTGATTTTATCTAGGTTTAGCCCTAGTATTCACCCTTCAACTCTTAGCCCGTTTGGAATTAGACCATCAAACTTGGTGAGTTGTTAATTAACATAATTTTGAACAGTAATCTCATGGGGTCAACGCTTAGTCAACGACCTTTCACGGTCTTGAGACCTTTTGCCCAAAAAGGCAATTTCAGACCGTTTGAAAATCAGCAATTAATTCATTTAAAGTTGTGACTTAAAAAGGTCATATCTCCCGATTCCTTTGGAGTTAGTCTCCCAAATTTTGAGGGTATTTAGCCTATATAATTAGGAACAGGTTTCTTATACGGTCCGCGCTCGGTCAACAAGGCCAATCGGTCTTGAGACCGCGAGCCCTCTCACGGTCTCGAGACCGCGAGGCTCTCTCACGGTCTTGAGGTCGTGAGAGCAAACTGTTAGGACCGTTTAGGGAAAAGAAAAGCGGTGGGTTTTTCTTGGAAATCACGCCTTCATCTTCTAGCTCAAGAACAGTACAGATATCCCACGGGTTTGCTTGCAAAATAGCAGGGAAAAGTAGGGAAATACTAGGAGCTATCATTAAATCGCATACAAAGATGCACATAGTAAAGCATAGGTTTAGAGTTATAAAACCCGCCTAAAACTTGCTTCTTGAGCTCCAAGCTTTCAAGCTCCAAGCTCTAATGGCGTCCTTGAGTCCCCACAGGTTGGCCAAGGTGAAAACTCCAAGGAAGGATGAAAAGAGACGGCTAGAAAGATAGGGTTTCGAGAATTAGCCATGAAGATGACCTTGAATTCGAATTCTAACCATGGAATTAGGCAAGAAGAGGGGTTTAAACCTACCTTGCACCCCTTGTTCGTCCTCCTTAGCTCCAAGGCAGTCCTTGGTCGTCTTTGGTGAAATGAAACAGTAAAGGGAACGAAGGTTAAGTTTCCTTGCAACTAAAGGAAGGATGGCTAATATACATGGGGTAGGATTTTCAACATTAGTTCATAAGTTTCCTTTAATTCCAACTAAGTCCTTCCTTTATTACTTGCTCGTCCCTTCCTCTTTATTCTAAGGACAATCCTTCTCTTAAGTTATAGAAAAGAAGGCAAGGAAGAACAATCTAATAATAAAGTTCATACTTAAAGGGTTATTGCACATATACCCTGATTATTCAATCACAGAGCCTATTTCTTAACTTGATAACTCAATTGAGGTGAATTCCTCATCATATCTTATCTAAATGATGGCAAAAGTCTAAAAAGATACTTTAGATGGCATTCTTTACAAATTGCATCCCATCATTTGGGTAAATTGCATTTTACCCCAAATTAGGGTTTCAAGCCCTGGGATTGCTTCCACAGCTGCACCTTGGTGCTCTAGCTTGGGAAATCCCTCAAACTTTGCCAAAGAGATTCTCATGATGTCTCAACATCAGAGGAACATCTCATCATGTGCAAATTGCAGGCTAACCCTTTTAACTGGGTAAATTGCACATAGGTCCCTGTATATCAAAACAATGCTACAACTTTAAATAAAAAGGAGCAAATACTGAAATATACGTTTCTGAGAAGCTTAAATACATGCTCAGAGTTAATCACAAGGATTTAATTACATATTTAGGCAAAACACCTAGGGTTAACTCATAACCCAGGTCAGGGATGTTACAAATTATCCACCCCTTACAAGGATTTCGTCCCCGAAATCGATAAAACATATTACGAGAAAAGGGCAGGATACTTCCTTCTCATCTCATCCTCTAACTCCCAAGTGGCTTCTTCAATACCACGATGATTCCAGAGGACTTTCACAAGACTTATATCTTTCTTCTTTAACTTTTTAATTCGTTTATCAAGGATTGACACTGGTCCCTCTTCATAGGATATGTCATCATTCAATTCTACTTCCATAGGTTGTAGAACTGACTCGGTGTCTGGGTGACATTTCTTCAACATAGAAATGTGAAACACAGGATGTAACCTCTGTAATTCTGGGGGCAGCTCTAGTTTATATGCTACCTTTCCAATCCGTTCAATGATTGGATAAGGCCCCATATATCTAGGAGCTAACTTCCCCTTCCTTCCAAAACGAAGGACCCCTTTCCAAGGTGAGACCTTAAGATACACTTTGTCTCCAACCTGGAGCTCTGATACCACTAATTGTGGGGTCTGATCTCCAAACCATGACATAAACACGATTAAAACTTAGCGGAAGCGAATCGATAATCAGCGGAAGACAAAAATCACGGGAAATTAAAACTTTTCGAGATAAGAACTTGTATCCATAAAATCTCCTTTCATAAAGAGAGGTAACTGTTTACATCTCAGGATAATTACTTCTCGAGTAATTATATACATCAAGATACAAAATCTCAAGATCACATAACACAAGACTCCAAGACCTGAGAGTACAGAGGACACATAGGACTGACTCTAACTACACCACATGGCAGGACAAATCTCCACCTGAGATTACTGCTGCCCCTGGTGCTGCCGCTGTTGAGACTGATCACCTGTAGGCTGGTTCCTTCGTCTCCGACGTCCACCTAAAAAGTTGAAGTCTACGGGGTGAGACAATTATACATAATTGTCCCAGCGAGAGTTATAACTCTTCGCCAGAAGCTTTATTATAACATCAAAGATTATTTTAAACAGTAAAGTCTTCAAAGCATTCTATAACAGTTGCAGATATAATAAGATCTCTACAATTTAAGAGATATGGAGAATATCAACATTATTGCAATGTAACATCAAACAACTAACTTGGAGTCATCTCTAACAAGTTATACTACATGGTTGATTATGTTTTACAAACAACATTATGCCCTGTGGAGATGAGGCTTACCACTCATACTCCAACTGATCGCTGAGAAGCCGCATCAGTATCATACATAGGTCATTAAGAGAGCCGGATTCTCATGACCTTCATCTTCCTCAGTCAGTAAGAGGATCACTTGTAGGACTTCTTGTGTCTCTACTACTATAGCTCACCAGGGTAAACTGGTCCTTCGCTATTCTAGAGTCACAGTGGCGTTCTGTACTCTCTTCGTCATCAGGAGGTTTCATATTTACCTACCACTGATACGGATATCTGTGCTTTCTTCGTCATCAGGAGGTTTCATGTTTACCTACCACTGATACGGTATGGAACTATAGTGAAGGATGGATGGATTCCACATCTACATCACTTTCCTACACTAGGATGTAAGGTTCTACACATCCATGTACCCCACATACTCAAAAGTATGTGCTCCAGGAGTTCCCTATGGAAAACCTGTTTCACCATCACTTAATTTCTGACAATGATGGATCTATGATCAGGGCTCTACATTATACTTGATTAGTTAGGTTCATTCAGTATTCTTTAACAGCATACATTGTTCTTCAAACAATAACAATAGCATAGCAGCTATAAAAGAAGAATACTAAATGTAACAAGTCTAACTCATATCAATCATCATTTCTCATTATCCTCATCATAAGTCATCTCTAAGGCATGACCTTGATGGTATTCATGGCTCTCATAGCCCAGTATCTGCATAGGATGCCACTGGCAAGGCATCAGATTACATTACTTATTCATAAAGCTAACAACATGCCTTCAATGAATATAACATCAACATCCATACCTGGATATGATTACCTTCATATCAGAACCTGTATGATTAATACCTCTGATAAAGGTAATACAACAATAAGGAATGTACTTCCTACTCTTGTCATGAGAGTTAAATCTTTAATTTAAATCAAATAGAGTTTATTACTCAAAAGCATGCCATTACCCTTGAATTAGGGTTTACAATTCACATCAAGGTGAATTAAACTCATAACATCATCATGTTTGAGTAACACCTTCATTGGTGCTCTTGGATTAGTTAAAGGTTCATCATTTATCATAATTAGGGTTTCTATGATCTCACACAGGTGGATCATACCCTAATTATGCTCATTTCTGTGTATTGGGGATGCTTCAATTGAGTTTTCATTTAAAAAGGGTACTTTCTCTCTCTAGAAGTACTTTCTCTCTCTAGAAGTACTTTCTCTCTCATCATAAGGTTAGGTGATGTCAACATCACTCTAAAACAGGTTGGGTTGATTCATCATAGGCTAACATAGCCAAAAGCATCACCATTAAGTGATTAGAGTTACTTTCTCTCTCTAGGGTACTTTCTCTCTCTCTAGAGCACTTTCTCTTTCATCATACTAATAGTTGATGATAACATTAGACTAGATCAGGTTATATAGAGTCATTATGACTAAAAACATCATTCTCATGTAATTAGGGTTTGAATTGAGCAAGGTATAACTCAATTGACCCTTCAGGGGTATCTTGGTAATTCACCCCATTGATCATCATCACAATCAAAAACCTTAGTCAAATAACTCCTCACTATCTTAGATTATCATTAGTGTTTGATTTGAGCAACATTGAACCATCACATGATTGAATGTGGTCAACCATGAGTCATATTGATTAATTCCAATCATTAATCATTAATTGAATTAAGATTGGTTGAAAGTGTTGACCGATTGCTCACTTTGACCCTTCAAGTCCATGAGCCCCTTTCTAGCTCCAAGACCGTGAGCCTCCTCATGGGCTTGAGATCGTGAGTCACCTCACGGTCTTGAGGTCGTGAGCCCCCTCACGATCTTGAGGTCGTGAGCCACCTCACGGTCCTGAGGTCGTGAGTCACCTCACGGTCCTGAGGTCGTGAGCCTCCTCACGGTCCTGAGGTCGTGAGCCTCCTCACGGTCCTGAGGTCGTGAGCCTCCTCACGGTCCTGAGGTCGTGAGCCTCCTCACGGTCCTGAGGTCGTGAGCCTCCTCACGGTCCTGAGGTCGTGAGCCTCCTCACGGTCCTGAGGTCGTGAGCCTCCTCACGGTCCTGAGGTCGTGAGCCTCCTCACGATCCTGAGGTCGTGAGCCTCTCATGGTCTCAACCACAAGGTCCTTCAACAAAGGTTCAACAAATCAAACGATGATGTCAACTGATGTTGAAGCCTTCAAAAGGTCCAATAACTGTTGACCACCTATAGATTGAGTTAATTAAGGTTATGCTTAACCAAATGGTCATTCAATTGACCCTCAATTGTTGACCAATTAGGATTGAAATCGATTCAATTAAGGTATATCAATGTTCACCCATCATCACTCAACAATGTGTATCAACACAAGGTTGAACCCTTCAATTGAGCTCCAATTGGGCCCAAACTTGACCCAAACGGTCTTGAGGTCATGTGGGTGGACCCCACATGGTCTTGAGACCATTTGCCCAAGATTTCATCAAAATCTAAGGTGATTTGATAGAGGTTGAACCATGATTGGTCACAGAATCCGAATTTTTATTATCTTGATAACTTATTTGCAATTTGGTGTTCAATTGGTCAAATTACTCAACCCTAGACCTTCAAATGGTCTTGGGTGATTGTCCTCACGGTCTTGAGGTCATGTGGGTGGACCCCACATGGTCTTGAGACCGTTTAGATCAATCAACCCTAAAAACCCTAATTAGGTCACCATAATTTCAGTACTGATTTTATCTAGGTTTAGCCCTAGTATTCACCCTTCAACTCTCAGCCCGTTTGGAATTAGACCATCAAACTTGGTGAGTTGTTAATTAACATAATTTTGAACAGTAATCTCATGGGGTCAACGCTTAGTCAACGACCTTTCACGGTCTTGAGACCTTTTGCCCAAAAAGGCAATTTCAGACCGTTTGAAAATCAGCAATTAATTCATTTAAAGTTGTGACTTAAAAAGGTCATATCTCCCGATTCCTTTGGAGTTAGTCTCCCAAATTTTGAGGGTATTTAGCCTATATAATTAGGAATAGGTTTCTTATACGGTCCGCGCTCGGTCAACAAGGCCAATCGGTCTTGAGACCGCGAGCCCTCTCACGGTCTCGAGACCGCGAGGCTCTCTCACGGTCTTGAGGTCGTGAGAGCAAACTGTTAGGACCGTTTAGGGAAAAGAAAAGCGGTGGGTTTTTCTTGGAAATCACGCCTTCATCTTCTAGCTCAAGAACAGTACAGATATCCCACGGGTTTGCTTGCAAAATAGCAGGGAAAAGTAGGGAAATACTAGGAGCTATCATTAAATCGCATACAAAGATGCACATAGTAAAGCATAGGTTTAGAGTTATAAAACCCGCCTAAAACTTGCTTCTTGAGCTCCAAGCTTTCAAGCTCCAAGCTCTAATGGCGTCCTTGAGTCCCCACAGGTTGGCCAAGGTGAAAACTCCAAGGAAGGATGAAAAGAGACGGCTAGAAAGATAGGGTTTCGAGAATTAGCCATGAAGATGACCTTGAATTCGAATTCTAACCATGGAATTAGGCAAGAAGAGGGGTTTAAACCTACCTTGCACCCCTTGTTCGTCCTCCTTAGCTCCAAGGCAGTCCTTGGTCGTCTTTGGTGAAATGAAACAGTAAAGGGAACGAAGGTTAAGTTTCCTTGCAACTAAAGGAAGGATGGCTAATATACATGGGGTAGGATTTTCAACATTAGTTCATAAGTTTCCTTTAATTCCAACTAAGTCCTTCCTTTATTACTTGCTCGTCCCTTCCTCTTTATTCTAAGGACAATCCTTCTCTTAAGTTATAGAAAAGAAGGCAAGGAAGAACAATCTAATAATAAAGTTCATACTTAAAGGGTTATTGCACATATACCCTGATTATTCAATCACAGAGCCTATTTCTTAACTTGATAACTCAATTGAGGTGAATTCCTCATCATATCTTATCTAAATGATGGCAAAAGTCTAAAAAGATACTTTAGATGGCATTCTTTACAAATTGCATCCCATCATTTGGGTAAATTGCATTTTACCCCAAATTAGGGTTTCAAGCCCTGGGATTGCTTCCACAGCTGCACCTTGGTGCTCTAGCTTGGGAAATCCCTCAAACTTTGCCAAAGAGATTCTCATGATGTCTCAACATCAGAGGAACATCTCATCATGTGCAAATTGCAGGCTAACCCTTTTAACTGGGTAAATTGCACATAGGTCCCTGTATATCAAAACAATGCTACAACTTTAAATAAAAAGGAGCAAATACTGAAATATACGTTTCTGAGAAGCTTAAATACATGCTCAGAGTTAATCACAAGGATTTAATTACATATTTAGGCAAAACACCTAGGGTTAACTCATAACCCAGGTCAGGGATGTTACACTTAGTGACATCAAAAGGACCATTTTTCAATCCAATACAACCTGTCACGAAGATAGAGGCACATACTATGCTATAAATCTCAAACCAGCTGCTAGGATTGTAAACCTTATTGTTTCAACAAACATACATCCTAGAGACAATAAGTCTGAAGTTCCTATTTTTCGTATGTGTCTAATATATGCCATTATCCAATGTATTCCCACATATTTTATCTGCATCATTCTTAAAAACATGCTTGAGTTTTCTGGCAATCCTCCATATGCTGATTTTGTATGCCAAATTACTCAACATTTCCTTAAGACCCAACTTGAAGATATGGGATATACATGGGAGCGTAGACCACAAAAAATAAGTAAGAATACTGTAGAAAAAATGGGGATTGATTTCGGTCATAAGAGGGCTAGGGTAGAAGGAGAAACATCTACACAAGATATACCACCTCCACCTCCTCCTACCAGCCTACCCTATGACCCCATCCAAAACACTCTAACCTATGTTGTTGGGTCACAATATCATCTTAGTAAACAACTAGATTATAACCATCATGCCATGACTTATCTAAACCAAAGAATGCAAACTCTTTCTCCAAACCAACCAGATGAATATCCTTATTCTTTAAATCCTGGCATGCTCAATCCATATAACCCATCTTATAACTACTATCAACCTCCACCTCCACCATCTACAGATCTCACGCATACTCAGTTTTCATCAATGCAACTACAAGATATTGCTGCTCATTTCCGATTTGATCGTGTTCCAACCTTCTTGGAGGCATATGCCTTAACCAAGACAGGTGCTCTGGAGTGGCAAACTTTGGTCCAGTATTATGGAGCTGAGCCTTTTCTTGGGAAAGACCCTGATGTTGATGTAATTCTTAAGTCTTTCCAGTGAGATGTGGAGTTGTATTAATTGTAATGGAATCTTTGCAAGATTGTAATAAATGGGTTATCTTTACATGATTTGGCTATTTTTTTCATGCTTGTAATGAAATTGGTTAACTTTATAATGGATATCTTTTTGGCATCATTTGAATTTGGATTATAAGACTATTGTAGAGCATACAAAATAAGGGAAGTAATAAATACAAATAAATAAAAAAGGGGTGAAAATATTTGCAAATACCTAAAAGTTAAAGTTATGGCTAAATTGCAAAACACTTATACCTTGGGATATCTATTTAAAGGGGAGCTTATAGACACAAATTTGATTATTTTATTGAGAAGCTTACAAAAACATTGTAAACATCATTTGGAGCTTGTTACGACCTTAGTATTTTTACTCTTGGTTATGAAGAAATCTATGAATGATATATCTTGTTCTTAAAGGGACTCTCTAAACAAATCAGGGCTTAACATCCCATGCATTTAGTTAAGAGACATTTTTATGCACTCTAAAACTAAAGGATTCTCATTTCATTTTTAAGGCTTAACATCCCTTGTAAAATGGGTGAGAAATCAATACACATAGGCCATAAACTTAAAAGAAACTCATATCATTTCAAGGCTTAACATCCTTTGCAAATGATTGAGAAACAAATTGTGGCTAATTTTGACAATAAAAATCCCTTGATTTTAATTGGATATCTCTTTAAGGGGGAGCAAAGCTTAAAAAGGAAGACACAAAGTCATACTACATGATTATATTGGATATCTTTTTGAAATGACAAAGGGGGAGAAATAATATAAAATCACAAACATAATATTAAAATGAGTTTTATAAATCTTGGCCAGTAGTCACTTGCAAAATCAAACATGGCTACAAAGGTAAATTTTCAGGTATGAAACTCATATGGTTTATATTTCCTTTATTTATATTTTTGGAAATGTTTGTCATCTTCAAAAAGGGGGAGATTGTTGGCTAAATGGACATCTATAAATCCCTTTGTTTTGATTATGACAAACATTTCATTCTTATTGATCTAACGAGCTACTTGAGTATGCAGGATTAAGGTGGATGCCAAAGCAACTAGGGAAATCCATATGCTTACATATTTATGTTTTCATGCAATGTAATCGCTTTGTAAAAACTTGTACAAATATATAATGTACAAGTACTTAGATTGCATGTAAATCAAGTGTTAGATCTTCCCTAGCTAAACATCACATTTAGATAAGTCATCCCCTTCGAATAGGATCACATATGCACACTCATACATATAATTAGTGCCTAAATTGCAACATTGAAACAGGATCAATCTCGGTCGACAAACTCCTCGACCGAGACACTCTCGGTCGACAATCTTCTCGACCGAGAAAGGTCCAAAGTAGTCGTTAGACACTACAGACAAGTTAGTTGGAAGTTGGAGAAAGACGTTGCAAATCACTTGTTCCAGAGTGCCTGTCGGTCGACAAAAGTTCGACCGAGTAGGTGTCTCGGTCGACCATTCCTCGACCGAGATTGTCTCTGACAGCAACTGCAGAATTAATTAATTAGTCGTTGTTAAAGCAATAACTTTGTACCTAATGGCTAGTTAAGCACTTAGAAACCCCTAGAAGTTGTCTAGAACGTCCTTAAGCATCCTTAGGCCATTCCTATAAATAGGACAAGCCATAGGACACTCAAACTCACTTGTTACACTTGAGAATTCTTTGAGCATACTTTGAGCAATCTGTTTGTGAGAAAATTGAGCATTGTGAACATTGGCTACTTCCTTCCTTAGCTCATAATTCGTGTCCTATAGGCTAGTATCTCCTACCCAGTGCAATCACAAGTTCACACACTTGGTTAGGAGATCTATACGCTTGATCTAGGCAAATCAAGCCTTGGGCTACAAAGGATAAGTTGTAATTTCCTTTTTCTTTCTTGTTCTCTATTACCGTTTGTACTCTCCTTGCTACTCCTAGGTTGGAGGCTGCTGATTGGAGAGGGTGGAGTTCTTCTTGGCGAAGAAGGTGACTTTGAGCTACTTCAGAAGGCTGGTGCAACGGGAGGTTACTTCTAGAGAGGAAGGCTACTTCAAGGGGGAGCTTGGAGTTACTTCAAGAAGGCTACCTCAAAGTTGGTGCACCTACTTCAAGTGAAGGCTGCTCAAAGGGTGTAAAGGAAAGTATTGTATTTTGTATAAATCCTTGAGAAGGTAATAAAATAAATACTTTCAAAATCCCAGTTGGGTAAGCAACCGGGTAGTGGACTGACAACTTTAGTATTTACTAAAGTTGGAACCACTCTAAACACCTGTCTCCTTCTTCTAATTTTTAATTGTGGTTGTTTGAGTTCAATAAATTGTTAAAATTATTTAAAAACTCTATTCACCCCCCCTCTAGTGTTTTTCAACACATACACCAACATTTGTATTCGTACAACTATTATCAATTATAATGTCACATGATAAAGGTCATTGTCCTAACCATGTCTTATACTCTAAATAAATCTAATTACTATGGATATTAGGAATCTAAGCCTATATAAACCATTGTCTCCCTGGTTGTAGTATTAATATATTGTATGTATATACCAACCGTAATACAATAGTAAATAGTGGTTTGACTTATTCAATCTGTGTTATCATTATCTTTGTTAACTTGACTTATATATAATTTAAAGGCAAGAATGAAGAGATTACTGACCTGTGAACAATCAATTAACCGTTATCTACAGATTTGAAGGTCTGCTTCTCTTTGACATCGAATCATATCCAAGGTGGCTTGATGATGAAGAGTAGGTTGAGGAGGTGGGAGAAGGTTCTGTCGGGGTAGGTTCTTGGTGGTGTCGTGAAGGAATGGAGTAGCCAACGTCACATCAATGATGGTCATGATAGCTTCCTGGATTGCAGGCCATAGAGTGGGGGAAGAAGGAGATGCTGATGGTGGAAGCATCGTGGTATCTGGCTTTGCGGTAGATAACCAGAACATAGTCCATTTTGGTGTTGGAGGTAGAGTCTTGCTACTACGGCGAATGGTGCCAAGTGATCAAGGATCTGTACTTGCCTAGGATTAGGCTACGAGGAAATAGAGGGAGAGGATAAGAGAAAGTAGTCGATGTCAGTGTTACAACGTCTGCACCACATGAGGGGTCGACGACAGTGCAACCGAGGGGAGGCGGAAGTGGTGGAGGACGGAGAAGGTAGAGGTGGTGTTAGCAAAGAAGATGGCGGAGGCTTCATAGTGTGCTGGGGAAAAGCTTCTGATATGCAGCCTAGTTGCCACTGGATTAGGTAGCAAAGAGGGGATGTTGGGATGGAAGTAAGAGGTGAAGGGCGGTGTGGATGTTGCCACGAGGGACGATGACACAGTAGACGAAACTAAAATGACTAGCAGCAGTGTGGACAAGCGCAGGAGGTTGTTGTGGTCCCGGAGTCGACGTTGGCCACATCTGGGCGTGAGGTAGAGGCGGGTGGAGGCCGGGCGCGGGCAGAGCCAAAGTCTGGGCACAGGGTGATGGAGAAGAGGAAGGCAGTACCACCATCATGGTGTCTCCATAACCTCTATCCCTAGTGGCTGTTGGAGGCGTCCTCTCAGCAAGGAGGTTGGGCGGATGAAAGAAGGAAGATTAGAAGGAAATAGAAGGAAGAAGAATCTAGTGACTTGGCGGTCGGAGTCATGTCGTTGACCACTGTGTCCAGGCCGATGGAGTCGCTGCAGGTTGCAGAGAGGTCTGATTGGAACTGGCTCAGTTCATCCCTAGAGAAGGTAGATCATACAAGAGCAACTCAGAGGAGTTCAGGGGACATTCGTGTAGGGTTCCGTGGGAAAAAGGGTACCCGCCATAGCCTCTGGTTGACGTTGTATCTCCAGCAAGGTTTGCCTCTTACAGGCAGACGTAGGTCACCATCCAAGCTGAGCGGTGTGAGGTGGAGGAGAAGAATGGTGGCCAAGGTTCGTGGATCTAGGAATGGGGAGGAAGAGGGAGAAAGAATAGGATGCAACTGAAAAGAACAAGGAGGGAAGAAGATGACACAGTCATGGCGCCGATGCTCTACATGAGCGTCGCATTGAGTGCGTGAAGGGGAAGATGCACTGGGTTTCAGGGAGTAAGGGAAATAGAAATGGCAATTAAATGTAATAATGGACTAAATTAATTAAACTTAGGTTATTTAGAAACTTTGCCTTTCTAGTTTAATCGAGGGTGGAAACGCAGTCTGATTAATTTGAAATTTTGTATGGAAGCTATAAAAGGTGTGAGGGACATGATTAATAAATAAAATTTGCCTTTGGTGGTCATGGAGTGTTCAATATAATTAGTTGTTTTTTGGTTATTTATTTAGTGTATCATTATTTTCATTCATCCAATTAAATCATTGAAATCTATATTTGTCTATTTTACTCAATTAATCATAAGGAAGCTTATATAGGCTCCAATTAGGAATAAGTTCAACAATTGACATATTTGTGACTAATTCATAAATTTCCCTTATTTATATTATTGGAGTTAATACATCCTAAGATTCCATGACTATGAGTTCTTAATGAGTCAATTAGGGTTATAAAGTCCCCAAAAATGTTTAATCTATCATCAATTAGTGAATTACGCATACAAAAGGTATGTATTCAAAAGAAGGTCAAATAGAGAGAAAGAAGGAGGTTGGATATCACACAGACGAGTAGGGGCCTAGAAGAATGGAGGATTAGCCTATGTGTCTGGAATTGAGTATGTTACAACACTCCACCCCTTAAAGAGGATTTTGTCCCCGAAATCAATCCACTGCTAGTCATGAGTGCTAGTTTGTTCTACAGATCCTCATCTTCCATCACTTAAGCATGAATGACCAATCTTAATATTCAAATTTCCCAATAGAACCATTCAGATTGTGACTGCTAAATTGGTGAACTACTCTTGCCTATAAACATTGATCCTCAAGCACCATGATTCCTATCATTATTGCTATTAAGGAAAATTTACTTATCAACATTATCATCATCATAATAAACATCATTAACATATTATTATTTATCATGGTCACTTTATGTATGACGTGCATATATGTCTTATTTTCCTTCCAGTATTAGGGTTATTTCTTAACTTCAATTTATTTATGAATTATATCAAGGGGGTCAAATAATGATGTGTTACTTGTCTAAGACAACACATACTTTAATAGACATATTAGGGTTGAGGTGTAAGTTTAGGGTTTTGTGTGCCAACGGATTTTCTCGTTCACATATGAACACTATAGTGTGTTGTATGCAACTATTTGAATTTCTCCTTCACGAGTTAAATTTAGACATTACATTACACATGTTTTGATTGATGTGTAGCTAGTTCCCTTTCACTTCTATTTATTATGGTCACCTAGGGAAAAAAATTCAGAAATCCTATCATACTTAGGGTGTTCACCCTAGCCTCTACTGTAAAGTCATCCTTACCATATGATTAGTAGTGATTTGGGGTATATAATATTAATTTGAGCTTTTAAGTGTAATTTACTTTTACCTCCATCTGACTTAAACACATCCTTAAGGGTAATTCAAAAATACATTTTAAAATCTTTTTTGATTATTAAAGTTACATTTATGATGGTATGATTAGCAAGGCTCATCTGGAATTCTCAGTTTGGTAGCCTCTACATATGTTTAACATTATTGCTAGGAGTTATCCAAGTTTTACTCAGTGTAGCTGTTATTAATCCTGATTATGCCTATTAACTAGATCATACAGGAACTTCACCCCTTAAAAGGATAAAACTATAACTTAGGGCATAGCCTAGAGGGGGAAAAGGGTGAATCCACTAGGTCTTATATATATATATATATATATATATATATATATATATATATATTTAAAAACTAGATATGTCAGTCTTAAGCCTAGGGTATTAGGGTTGAACATGTCAACCAAGGGTACATCACTAAAGAGCTTCTCTACTACTCAACTTACTTGTGGTGATGACTTGGTTCTAAAAATCATCGATGAGATCATAAAAAGAAAAATAAATCTTTTGTACATATAATTTAATAACAAAAATAAGTTTTAGCGATAAAGGACTGACGATGAAGATGCAAAATTGGCGCCAAAATTGATTCGAGAACCAAGTCAGACACCTTCCACAACCTGACACATACATTACTATCCTATAACCACTTCCTTCTACAAAATAGGTCTGATCCTCCTATCACTTAAAAAGTAATGTGAGTATTCTCTAATATGCAAGCAATGAGAGAGAGAAGGGTGTATATTACTCATAGCCAATAATCAGTGAAAACCTACCCAAGCATGACATCCACCATTTTCCACGTCATTCTTAAGCATAATCCTACCTCATCCTAAGTCCTAATCGAAACATGAGATTACCCAACATGATAGGTAGTGATTTAGGGTTTTCTCAACCGTATTTCCTTCATATGATAAGGTAACCTATATAGTCCAGATACCCATCTCAATCACTAGGTAAACCAAGTACTCTAAGAGAGGTGATCATTTAAGTATGCCTACTAAAACATTTAGCTCCATCAATCAATTCCAATACACAAGAATAACAATACCAGTGAGGGTGGAATTTAGCCCTTGAGAGAATGGCATCAGGGCATAACTATCCTAATATACTCACATTGAGGACAAGGCATGCTATAAATAAAGTTGATCTATTTTAGAATAACACTTAACATCAAAGGAATCTTAACACTAATCTTAATTTAGGATTTTGTATTTTACATTCATGCATGCTTAGTAACCAAGTGAATGTATGCTAGGCATGCTAGATCAACGTCAAATAAAAGGGGTCACATGTGATAACTAGGGTACACCTAGCTATGAGTGTCCAAGTCAACCTACACATAATGTAGTCTAGATAGCCTCCCATAAATCAGGAGATATATCACTAGAAAAGAAAATTCCAATGTAGTTTCATTACACCCCCATATGGAGGGTGGGGTAGTCTTGGTTTTGCCACGTACTATGCTTCCATAACTGATGTGTTGTAAGAAGATGTATTGACCAATTTTAGAAGGGATTGAAATACTAATTGGTAAACCACTACAAAGAAATAGATCTGACAATAACCTCTAAAAGGTCGCTTAAGCACCTAATTAAGGAACAATGTAGGATAACTTGAAATAGTCAAGTTACCGACTGCTTTTGGCTCTGATACCATTTTGTAAAGAGTGAGACCCAATAGAGGATCCACTCTTCACTGAATTGAAGCATTATTCCATCCAATCGCAAAAATAGCAAAAAGGTAAGAAGGAAAGGAGGAATTTCATTCATTTCTCAAATGGTGCATATTACAGAGCATGATAATAAATAAGCAGCGAAAACAAAACTATAACAAAATTATGTGATGATCATTTACAGTTGTTCCTCACCCTAAAAGGTGGCATGACACAAACAAAAATATACACTTGAAGCCAGTTGCAGAGGGCAACCCAACTAATCCAATCTATCCTTAATGTCCAAGTCCATGCATACGATCTTTTAACAACTTTGTCTTCTAATGTACCTAAACCTGGGTGGAAGGGAACATCACCCAGAACATAGGAAACAAGATAGAGGTCAGCAAAGAGTTGAGTATGTATATATAATAAATACTTTGGGCATTATATATGGTTATAAATGCAAAAAGAGATGTTCCCACAAGAAAGGGGGCTATTGCCAATTAGGTATGTTAACAAAAGAAATGAGGCATATTAAATTTCAGATTTCAAACATGATAATAAAAGAGTGTCTTGCCATAACAATCATCCACAGATTCATATTAAAACAACAAACATTTTCATGCATAACAATGTAGACTAAATATATCTAAAACAAGGCCATAACACCATAGGATCATGGCCTAAAAGAAATAAGGGTGGAAACGCACACCCCGGGTGGAATACACACGCCCTATATAAGTATGGTTGTAGATAAGTACCACTATTCTAGATATTCTAGTCAAACACGTAGCATGCAAAAATAGAGTGGCAAGACTAACATTTTAGTCAATTTCACATAAAATGGAAATCATAGAAGGAGGGGTCCAAAGACCCATTATAAATGAATATTCCAGCATTCACATGAATTTATATGAATTAAAAGTAGAAAGTATGAATGTCCAAAAATTGGATTTTAAATAAAATTGATAGTTCAAGAGATGCCTCATTAAAGAAATGTAGGTTCAGTCAAATAATGCCCAAATTAAATAGAGGATGTACATACCTGATCTTGACACCTAAGGTTATCTCGATTGATATACTTGGTCCCCAAGGCTGAGTATTCATCCTAGGAACACATCAAGTCTATTAGTCAAACCAAAATTAGCATGTGTATACATTTCTGTTGTAGATTTCATATTGTTCTTATTCAAGTCCTAATCACCTAATGACATATTAGGATTTTTAAGTGAACATATAATCCATTAGATATCTATTTTAGTTTTAAGGTTCATATTTACTCACATAACTCTAGATATGTTTAAGTTAAATATGCATTCATTCAATTTGGGTCGTGTAATTCATTTCTCTCTTTATATCATAATTCTCAATTTGGTCAACTTGGTCAAAATGTGCTACATGATACTATTTAATCAAAATACCCTAATTAGAGGAGTCTAGGGTTTAAATCCAACACATTCATATATGGGTTTACCATTCCCAACATAAAATAACCCATACATATACTTATAAAATTAAGCTTCCTTATTCTTTCTATCATATGTCAATTTATTCAAATTGGACAAATCTAGTTAAATGCATTACTTAGATCCCTAAGCATCATAATAATCATCGAATATTGATATGTTCATTTGGGGGGCTTGTTTCTCAAAAGCTATTGAGAGTTTCGTATGTAGTTCTTAAAATTAGTAAGATTACATATTGTACCTAAATATTTGTACTCCAACACATATATGTTAGCACACTAATTATTAGGATATTCAATCAAAACATATAGCTCCCAAATATGTTATAACTACTAATAAAGTTGAATCATTAGGTTTACATGAATCGAATATACTGATATGAATATTTGTGTTACACATACAGCAACATTTGTATTCATACAACTATTATCAAGTATAATGTCACATGATAAGGGTCATTATCCTAACCATGTCATATACTCTAAATAAATCTAATTACTATGGATATTAGGAATCTAAGCCTATATAAACCATTATCTCCCTGTTTGCAGTATTAATATATTGTCTGTGTGTTTACCAACCGTAATACAATAGTAAATAGTGGATTGACTTATTCAATCTGTGCTATCATTATCTTTGTTAACTTGACTTATAAACAATTTAAAGGAAAGAATGAAGAGATTACTGACCTGTGAACAATCAATTAACCATTATCTACAGATTTGAAGGTCTGCTTCTCTTTGACATCGAATCATATCCAAGGTTGCTTGAGGACGAAGAGTTGGTTGAGGAGGTGGGAGAAGGTTCTGTCGGGGTAGGTTCTTGGTGGTGTCGTGAAGGAATGGAGCAGCCAACGTCACATCAATGATGGTCATGATAGCTTCCTGGATTGCAGGCCATAGAGTGGGGGAAGAAGGAGATGTTGGTGGTGGAAGCATTGTGGTATCTGGCTCTGCGGTAGATAACCAGAACATAGTTTGTTTTGGTGTTGGAGGCAGAGTCTTGCTGTTGTGGTGACTGGTTCCAAGTGATCAAGGATCTATACTTGCCTAGGATTAGGCTACAAGGAAATAGAGGGAGAGGATAAGAGAAAGTAGTCGCTGGCAGTATTACAACGTCTGCACCACATGAGGGGTCGACGGCAGTGCAACCGAGGGGAAGCAAAAGTGGTGGAGGATGAAGAAGGTAGAGGTGGTGTTAGCAAAGAAGATGGTGGAGGCTTCATAGTGTGCTTGGCAAAAGCTTATGATATGCAACCTAGTTGCCACTGGATTAGGTAGCAAAGAGGGGATGTCGGGATGGAAGTAAGAGGTGAAGGGCAGTGTGGATGTTTCCGCAAGGGATGATGACACAGTAGAAGCCACTGAAATGACTAGCAGTAGTGTGGACAAGCACAGGAGGCTGCTGTGGTCCCGGAGTCAATGTTGGCCACATCTAGGCGTGAGGTAGAGGCGGGTGGAGGCCGGGCGCGGGCAGAGGCAAAGTCAGGGCACAGGGTGATGGCAAAGAGGAAGGCTGCGCCACCACCATGGTGCCGCCATAACCTCTATCCCTAGCAGCTGCTGGTAGCATCCTCTCAGCAAGGAGGTTGGGCGGATGAAAGAAGGCGGATTAGCAGGAAGTAGAAGGAAGAAGAAGCTAGTGACTTGGGCGTCAGAGTCATGTCGCCGACCGCTGTGTCCATGTTGATGGAGTCACTACATCTCGCAGAGAGGTATGATTAGAACTGGCTCAGTTCATCCCTGGAGAAGGTAGATGATACAAGAGCAACTCGGAGGAGTTCAGGGGACATTCTTGTAGGGATCCATGGGAAAAAGGGTACCCGCCATAGCCTCTAGTCGATGTTGTATCTCCAGCAAGGTTTGCCTCTTGCAGGCGGCCGTAGGTCACCATCCAGGCTGAGCGGTGTGAGGAGGAGGAGAAGAATGGTGGCCAGGGTTCGTGGATCTAGGAATGGGGAGGAAGAGGGAGAAAGAATAGGATGCAACTGAAGAGAAGAAGAGGGAGGAAAGAAGATGACGCTGTAACATCCCTGACCTGGGTTATGAGTTAACCCTAGGTGTTTTGCCTAAATATGTAATTAAATCTTTGTGATTAACTCTGAGCATGTAATTAAGTTTCTCAGAAATGTATATTTCAGTATTTGCTCCTTTTTATTTAAAGTTGTAGCATTGTTTTGATATACAGGGACCTATGTGCAATTTACCCAGTTGAAAGGGGTAGCTTGCAATTTGCACATGATGAGATGTTCCTCTGATGTTGAGACATCATGAGAATCTCTTTGGCAAAGTTTGAGGGATTTCCCAAGCTAGAGCACCAAGGTGCAGCTGTGGAAGCAATCCCAGGGCTTGAAACCCTAATTTGGGGTAAAATGCAATTTACCCAAATAAAGGGATGCAATTTGTAAAGAATTTCATCTAAAGTATCTTTTTAGACTCTTGCCATCATTTAGAGAAGAAATGATGAGGAATTCACCTCAATTGAGTTATCAAGTTAAGAAATAGGCTTTGTGATTGAATAATCAGGGTATATGTGCAATATCCCTTTAAGTACGAACTTTATTATTAGATTGTTCTTCCTTGCCTTCTTTTCTATAACTTAAGATAAGGTTCGTCCTTAGAATAAGGAGGAAGGGACGAGCAAGTAATAAAGGAAGGACTTAGTTGGAATAAAGGGAAACTTATGAACTAATGTTGAGAATCATACCCCTAGTATATATACACTCTACCTCTCAAGCAAAGAAATCTTTCCTTCATGCATATCACTGTTTCCTCTTTGCTTGGCCGACTAAGGACTATCTTGGAGCTCAAGAGGAACGACCAAGGGTGCAAGGTAGGTTTGGGATCTTCTTCTTGCCTAATTCCATGGTTAGAATTCGAATTCAAGGTCATCTTCATGGCTAACTCTTGAAACCCTACCTTTCTAGCCGTCTCTTTTTCATCCTTCCTTGGAGTTTTCACCTTGGCCAACCTGTGGGAACTCAAGGACGACATTAGAGCTTGGATCTTGAAAGCTGGGAGCTCAAGAAGCAAGCTTTAGGCGGGTTTTATAACTCTAAACCCATGCTTTACTATGTGCATCTTTATATGCGTTTTGATGATAGCTTTTAGTGTTTCCCTACTTTTCCCTGCTATTTTGCAAGCAAACCCGTGGGATATCTGTACTGTTCTTGAGCTAGGAGATGAAGGCGTGATTTCCAAGAAAAACCCACCGCTTTTCTTTTCCTTAAACGGTCCTAACAGTTTGCTCTCTCGGACTCAAGACCGCGAGGTGAGCAAACGGTCTCGAGACCGCGACAGGGGAAACGGTCTCAAGACCGTTTGGCCCCGTTGACCGAGCGTGGAACGTATAAGAAATCTGTTCCTAATTATATAGGCTGATTACCCTCAAAATTTGGGAGACTAACTCCAACGGAATTGGGAGATATGACCTTTTTAAGTCACAACTTTAAATGAATTAATTGCTGACTTTCAAACGGTCTGAAATTGCCTTTTTGGGCAAACGGTCTCAAGACCGTGTACGGTCGTTGACTAAGCTTTGACCGTATGAGATTACTGTTCAAAATTATGTTAATGAACAACTCACCAAGTTGGATGGTCTAATTCCAAACGGGCTAAGCGTTGAAGGGTGATTACTAAGGATAACCCTAGGTGAAATCAGTACTGAAATTATGGTGACCTAATTAGGGTTTTTAGGGTTGATTGACCTAAACGGTCTCAAGACCATTTGGGGGTCACCAAACGGTCTCAAGACCGCGAGGGCAATCAACCAAGACCGTTTGGAGGTCTGGGGTCAAGATTTGTTGACCAATTGAAGGTACTTTTACACCAATTTACATTGCAATAAAATATTGACACGATCATCAACTCAATGGGTCATATCTTGATGAATTTGCACTAGAATCCAAACTTTGATGGGCAAACGGTCTCAAGACCGTTTGGAACTCATCCAAACGGTCTCAAGACCGAGAGGACAATCACCCAAGACTGTTTGAAGGTCTAGGGTTGAGTAATTTGACCAATTGAGGACCCAATTGCAAATAAGTTATCAATTTAATCAAAATTCTGTTTTGTGACTCAATCATGGTTCAACCCCTATCAAATCACCTTAGATTTTGATGAAATCTTGGGAAAACGGTCTTAAGACCATGTGGGGTCCACCCACATGACCTCAAGACCGTTTGGGCCAAGTTTGGGCCCAATTGGAACTCAATTGAAGAGTTCAACCTTGTGTTGATGCACATTGTTGAGTGTTGATGGGTGAACATTGATAGACCCTAATTGAATCGATTTCAATCCTACTTGGTCAACAATTGAGGGTCAATTGGTTGACCAATTGGTCAAGCGTAATCTTGATTAACCCAATCCATAGGTGGTCAACATAGATTGGACCTTTTGAAGGCTTCAACATCGTTTGACATTATTGGTTGCACCTTTGAGCCTTGTTAAAGGACTAAGCGGCTGAGACCATGAGAGCCTCGCGGTCTCAAGACCGTGAGAGGGCTCACGGTCTCAAGACCATGAGGGGGCTCGCGGTCTCAAGACCGAGAGGAGGCTCGCGGTCTCAAGACCGTGAAGGGCCTCGTGGTCCTGAGGTCAAACTAGCTAAACGGTCAACACCTCTTCGCGGACTCAACATCAAATTGATCTTCGCGGTCTCAACATTTACTTGAACCAATGAAAGGCTTCGCGGTCTTGAACCCTTGAAGAGGCTCGCGGTCTTGAAGCCTAAGGGGGCTCGCGGTCTTGGAGTTAGAAGGAGGCTCGCGGTCTTGGAAAGTCAAAGTGGGCAAACGGTCAACACTTTCAACCGGTCTCAATTCAATTGATGATTAATGATTGAAATCAATCAATGTGACTCAAGGTTGACTTCATTAAATCAAATGATGATATAAATGGTTCAATGTTGCCCTAATCAAACCCTAATGACAACCTAGGATATTAATGGGGTTATTGGACTAAGGTTTTGACCATAATGATGATCAATGGGGTGAATTACCAATATACCCCTGAAGGGTCAATTAAGTTATACCTTGCTCAATTCAAACCCTAATTACATGAGAATGATGTTTTTAGTCATAATGACTCTATCCAACTTGATCTAGTCTAATGTTACCATCAGCCATTAGTATGATGAAAGAGAGAGTACTCTAGAGAGAGAAAGTACCCTAGAGAGAGAAAGTAACTCTAATCACATAATGATGATGTTTTTGGCTATGTTAGCCTATGATGCCTCAATCCAACCTGTTTTAGAGTGATGTTGACATCACCTAACATTATGATGAGAGAGAAAGTACTTATAGAGAGAGAAAGTACTTCTAGAGAGAGAAAGTACCCTTTTTAAGTAGAAACTCAACTAAAGCATCTCCAATGCACAGGAATGAGCATAATTAGGGTATGATCCACCTGCGTGAGATCATAGAAACCCTAATTATGATAAATGATGAACCTTTAACTAATCCAAGAGCATCAATGAAGATGTTACTCATACATGATGATGTTATGAGTTTAATTCACCTTGATGTGAATAGTAAACCCTAATTCAAGGGTAATGGCATGCTTTTGAGCAATAAACTCTATTTGATTTAAATTAAAGATTTAACTCTTATCACAAGAGTAGGAAGTACATTCCTTATTGTTGTATTACCTTTATCAGATGTATTAACTATGCAGGTTCTGATATGAAGGTAATCATATCCAGGTATGGATGTTGATGTTATATTCATTAAAGGCATGTTGTTAGCCTTATGAATAAGTAAAGTAATCTGATGCCTTGCCAGTGGCATCCTATGCTGATAATGGGCTGTGAGAACCATGAATACCATCAAATTCATGCCTTAGAGATGATTTGTGATGAGGATAATGAGAAATAATGATTGATATGAGTTAGGCCTGTTACATTTAGTATTCTTCTTTTATAGCTGCTATGCTACTGTTATTGTTTGAAGAACAATGTATGCTATTAAAGAATACTGAATGTACCTAACTAATCAAGTATAATGTAGAGCCCTGATCATAGATCCATCATTGTCAGAAATTAAGTGATGGTGAAATAGGTTTTCCTCAGGGAACTCCTGGAGCACATACTTTTGAGTATGTGGGGTACATGGATGTGTAGAACCTTACATCCTAGTGTAGGAAAATGATGTAGATGTGTAATCCATCCATCCTTCACTATAATTCCATACCGTATCAGTGGTAGGTAAACATGAAACCTCCTGATGACGAAGAAAGCACAGATATCCGTATCAGTGGTAGGTAAATATGAAACCTCCTGATGACGAAGAGAGTACAGAATGCCACTGTGACTCTAGAATAGCGAAGGACCAGTTTACCCTGGTAAGCTATTGTAGTAGAGACACGAGATGTCCTACAAGTGATCCTCTTACTGACTGAGGAAGGTGAAGGTCATGAGAATCCGACTCTCTTAATGACCTATGTATGATACTGATGCGGCTTCTCAGCAATCAGTTGGAGTATGAGTGGTAAGCCTCATCTCCACAGGGCATAATGTTGTTTGTAAAACATAATAAACCATGTAGTATAACTTGTTAGAGATGACTCCAAGTTAGTTGATTGATGTTACATTGCAATAATGTTGATATTCTCCATATCTCCTAAATTATAGAGATCTTGTTATACCTGCAACGGTTATAGAATGTTTGAAGGCTTTACTGTTTAAAATAATCTTTGATGTTATAATAAAGCTTCTGGCGAAGAGTTATAACTCTCGCTGGGACAATTATGTATAATTGTCTCATCCCATAGACTTCAACTTTTTAGGTGGACGTCGTAGACGAAGGAACCAGCCTACAGGTGACCAGTCTCAGCAGCAGCAGCACCTGGGGCAGCAGTAATCTCAGGTGGAGATTTGTCCTGCCATGTGGTGTAGTTAGAGTCAGTCCTATGTGTCCTCTGTACTCTCAGGTCTTGGAGTCTTTTGTATAGTGATCTTGAGATTTTGTATCTTGATGTATATAATTACTCAAGAAGTAATTATCCTGAGATGTAAACAGTTTATCTATCTTTATGAAAGAAGCTTTTATGGATTCAAGCTCTTGTCACGAAAAGTTTTAATTTCCCGTGATTTTGTCTTCCGCTGATTACCGATTCGCTTCCGCTAAGTTTTAATCGTGTTTATGTCATGGTTTGGAGATCAGAGCCCACAACTAGTGGTATCAGAGCTCCAGGTTCAGTCGAGTCTACAGAGGCATAGGACTTAGGATGTCGAGTCTACCTTTAGTACTCCTTCCTCATCTAATAGAATCTTCTGCTCCTCAGGAGAAGAAGATACATAAGAATGTCAGAACATCGTGATGAGCACATGGCAGAGAGTAGTGCTAGTGCGCCTCGAGGCGGTGCAAGAGTTCCGAGAATAGAACAACCTGCACCTGAGTCGCCAAGAGAGCCACCCTAGTTCGACCCAGCTGACATGATTGATCCAGCTGTACAGACGATGTTCGGGCAGTTCATGACTGCCATGACACATATAACCGATAGGATGCCCATTCCTGCACCTAGGGCACCTGCCCAGCCTGAAGCACAAGGTATCGGTAAGACATTCGAATGACTTCGTCGTGTTGGAGCTACCGAGTACTTCGGAACTGCCGACCCTGCAGATGCTGACTTATGGTTGACAGAGTTGGAGAAGGCTTTCGGGATTCTTATGATTCTGGAAGCTGAGAAGGTTAGACATGATGTCTATCTTCTCAAGGGCAGTGCTGGTCACTGGTGGAACATGGAAGAGCAGAAGAGACCTGGAGTAGAGTTCTCATGGGAAGAGTTTCGTTGGGAATTTATCAATAGATACTTTCCAAAGACCTTCCTAGATGAGAAGATCTCTCAGTTTGAGAAACTAAGGCAGGGTATGATGAACATTAGTGAGTATGAAGCTAAGTTTATGGAGTTGTTGCGGTTCTGTCCGCACATGGCTGCTACGGATGAGGAAAGAATCAGAAGATTCGAAAAGGGTTTGAATTCCGATATGTCAACCCCTGTGTCTGCCTTAGAAAACAGAGAGAGATTCTCTACCTTCGTTGAGTCAGTCCGAAGGATAGAGAGATCTGTGGTTGAGAAAAGACAAACCCATAAAAGATATCCACAGTTCCAGGGTTCTTTATCTAGGGATTCCAAGAAACCTAGATTCTCTGCACCTAACCCTCCACCACCCTGATCGAGTTTTCAAACTCAATGGACACCAAGCAGAGGTAGAGGACGGAGTCAACCGCTTCAAGGGACACACAGTTCTGCATCAGTGTCAGTTACTGGACCACCCAGACCACAGCAACAGGAGAAGAGTTGCTACAACTGTGGTAAGGTGGGACACTTGATGAAGGATTGTCGTTCTAGGCCTGTCGGTGTGACACAACAAACCCCGAGACAGAATCAACAGGGATATCAGAATAGACAACATCAAGGAGCAGCTCGAGGACGTGGACAAGCGTCTCAAGCTGGATCATCAGCACCACCTCAACACCAGGCGACTGCGAGGTTCTATGCTATGAACCCACCTGAGGCAGTGGTCAATCCACGGGTAGTGGCAGGTCAGATGAAACTTTTATATTATGATATGTCTATATCCTGTGTTGTATCCGTTTTGATTGATCCGGGTGCTACGCACTCTTTCATCACTCGTGAAGTGATTCGTAACTGCAATGTGACTGTTAGCCATAGAGCAGATAGTTTGTTGTTAGAGACTCCGTTGAGTGGGTCTGCCGTTTTGCAGGAGGTATGTTCTCCCTGCATCCTTTTCTTTTCTGACCATCGCATTCAAGTGGATCTTATACCACTTGATATGCAGGGATTTGATATAATCCTTGGGATGGATACCTTAGAAAGGTATAGAGTTGTCTTGGATTGTGAGTCCAAGTTGGCTGTGTTTGCTGATGAAAGCAACACATGGATCTTTCAAGGTGAAAGAAAGATTCTGCCCACCTGTCTTGTGTCAGCTATGGTTGCTGATAAGCTGTTGAGGCAAGGATGTTGTGCATTCTTAGCCCATGTGGTAGATGTTATCAAGGAAAGTTCCAATCCTACCGAAGTTCCTATGGTCAGGGAATTCGAAGATGTGTTTCCTGAAGAACTTCCTGGTATACCACCACCTCGGGAGATTGACTTTGAAATCAATCTGATTCCAGATACAAAACCCATAGCTCAAACTCTGTATAGGATGGCGCCTGCCGAGATGGCAAAACTCAAGAAACAGCTTCAAGAGTTACTTGAGAGAGGTTTTATACGACCGAGTACTTCACCTTGGGGTGCTCCGGTCTTGTTTGTTAAAAAGAAAGATGGGTCAATGCGGTTATGCATTGATTACAGACAACTCAATAAAGTGACAATAAAGAATAAGTATCCTCTGCCGAGGATTGATGATCTCTTTGACCAGTTGCATGGTGCAACAGTCTTTTCAAAGATAGACTTGAGGTCTGGATATCATCAACTCCGTATTAAGGATAGTGACATATCCAAGTCTGCCTTTAGGACAAGATATGGTCACTATGAGTTCACGGTTATGTCGTTTGGACTAACCAATGCACCAGCTGCATTCATGGAACTCATGAATAGAGTTTTTCGACCTTTCCTTGATCAGTGTGTTGTCGTCTTCATAGATGACATACTGATTTATAGTAAGGATGCCCAGCACCATGAGCAACATCTTCACCAAGTTTTGACCTTGCTAAGAGAACATAAGCTGTATGCCAAGTTTAGCAAGTGTGAGTTCTGGCTGTCGGAGGTATCTTTTCTTGGACATGTAATATCCGCCTCGGGAATTCATGTTGACCCTACAAAGGTAGAATCTATTCTACAATGGGAACAACCGAAGACACCGACGGAGATTTGAAGTTTCTTGGGGTTAGCTGGCTATTATCGAAGGTTCATTAAGAACTTTAGTTCTATAGCTTTACCTTTGACCAAGTTAACCCGGAAAGAGGTTCCTTTTTCTTGGAGTGATAAGTGTCAACAATCTTTCTAGCTGCTGAAAGAGAGGTTGACAAGTGCACCTGTGCTAGTGCTACCTGAACAAGGAAAAGGATATGTAGTTTTCTGTGATGCTTCCAAGAATGGGCTTGGATGTGTGTTGATGCAGGATAAACAAGTGATTTCTTTTGCTTCCCGACAGCTTAAGAAACACGAGGAGAATTATCCAACACACGATCTAGAGTTAGCTGCTGTGGTTCATGCTTTGAAGATCTGGAGACATTATCTCTATGGAGAGACATTCCAGATTTTCACAGACCACAAAAACCTTAAGTATATCTTCTCTCAGCATGAGCTCAACATGAGGCAACGTCGTTGGATGGAGTTAATCAAGGACTATGACTGTACAATTGATTACCATCCAGGCAAGGCCAATGTTGTTGCAGATGCCTTGAGTAGGAAATCAGCAACATCAACCATGAATAGAGCACAACTAAACTCTTTAGTATGCTCTAGGAAAGATATGCTTATCTCTTTAAGGCAAGACAATGTACAGTTGAAGGTGTCATTGCTAGCCGGTTTGTTAGCTGAGATGCATATTAAACCTACCCTAAGAGAGCAGATTAAAGAAGCACAGCTAGGTGATGCTGCAGTTCAACATATAAGATCTGAGTATGGAAATGAGAAGCAAGATGGTTTTCATGACTCAAAAGATCAAGTAGCTTGTTATAATGGAAGAATGATAGTGTCGGATGTGGACAACTTGAGGAAGTTAGTCCTGGAAGAAGCCCATTCTTCCATGTATGCTATGCATCCAGGGAGCACCAAGATGTATCGGAATTTGAAAGACCTGTATTGGTGGCCTGGGATGAAGAAGGACGTTGCAGAGTTTGTTCTGAGGTGCCCTGTGTGTCAGCAAGTTAAAGTTGAACACCAGAAGCCTGCAGGGACAATGCAACCTTTACCCATATCACAGTGGAAGTGGGACCATGTGACCATGGACTTTGTTGTTGGCCTACCCAGGACAAGCAAAGGACATGATTCCATTTGGGTAATTGTTGATAGGTTGACTAAGACAGCACATTTCTTACCTGTCAAAACAACCTATTCTGCTGAAAGGTTATCAGAGTTGTATGTTAAAGAGATAGTGCATTTGCACGGAGTTCCTGTCACAATAGTTTCTGACAGAGGTCCTCAGTTTACGAGTCGTTTTTGGGAACAGTTACACAGAGACTTAGGCACCAAGCTAAGGTTTAGTACGGCCTTTCATCCGCAGACTGATGGACAGTCGGAAAGGACCATACAGACCCTAGAAGACTTGTTGAGAGCATGTGTCCTCCAGTTCACCGGAAGTTGGGATCTACACCTAAGCTTGATAGAGTTTGCCTATAACAATAGCTATCAGCATAGTATTGATATGGCACCATATGAAGCCTTATATGGTAGACGTTGTAGATCACCCCTGTGTTGGTTTGAAACTGGTGAGCACCAGTTGTTAGGTCCTGACCTGGTGCAGCAAACCACGGAAAAGATTAAAGTTATACAACATAAGATTAAGACTGCTCAGGATAGACAGAAATCTTATGCTGACAAACATCGTAGACCCTTAGAGTTCCAGGTTGGAGACAAAGTGTATCTTAAGGTCTCACCTTGGAAAGGGGTCCTTCGTTTTGGAAGGAAAGGGAAGTTAGCTCCTAGATATATGGGGCCTTATCCAATCATTGAACGGATTGGAAAGGTAGAATATGAATTAGAGCTTCCCCCAGAATTACAGAGGTTACATCCTGTGTTTCACATTTCTATGTTGAAGAAATGTCACCCAGACACCGAGTCAGTTCTACAACCTATGGAGGTAGAATTGAATGATGACATATCCTATGAGGAGGCACCGGTGTCAATCCTTGATAAACGAATTAAAAAGTTAAAGAAGAAAGATATAAGTCTTGTGAAAGTCCTCTAGAACCATCGTGGTATTGAAGAAGCCACTTGGGAGTTAGAGGATGAGATGAGAAGGAAGTATCCTGCCCTTTTCTCTTAGTATGTTTTATCGATTTCAGGGACGAAATCCTTCTAAGGGGTGGATAATTTGTAACATCCCTGACCTGGGTTATGAGTTAACCCTAGGTGTTTTGCCTAAATATGTAATTAAATCTTTGTGATTAACTCTGAGCATGTAATTAAGTTTCTCAGAAACGTATATTTCAGTATTTGCTCCTTTTTATTTAAAGTTGTAGCATTGTTTTGATATACAGGGACCTATGTGCAATTTACCCAGTTGAAAGGGGTAGCTTGCAATTTGCACATGATGAGATGTTCCTCTGATGTTGAGACATCATGAGAATCTCTTTGGCAAAGTTTGAGGGATTTCCCAAGCTAGAGCACCAAGGTGCAGCTGTGGAAGCAATCCCAGGGCTTGAAACCCTAATTTGGGGTAAAATGCAATTTACCCAAATAAAGGGATGCAATTTGTAAAGAATTTCATCTAAAGTATCTTTTTAGACTCTTGCCATCATTTAGAGAAGAAATGATGAGGAATTCACCTCAATTGAGTTATCAAGTTAAGAAATAGGCTTTGTGATTGAATAATCAGGGTATATGTGCAATATCCCTTTAAGTACGAACTTTATTATTAGATTGTTCTTCCTTGCCTTCTTTTCTATAACTTAAGATAAGGTTCGTCCTTAGAATAAGGAGGAATGGACGAGCAAGTAATAAAGGAAGGACTTAGTTGGAATAAAGGGAAACTTATGAACTAATGTTGAGAATCATACCCCTAGTATATATACACTCTACCTCTCAAGCAAAGAAATCTTTCCTTCATGCATATCACTGTTTCCTCTTTGCTTGGCCGACTAAGGACTATCTTTGAGCTCAAGAGGAACGACCAAGGGTGCAAGGTAGGTTTGGGATCTTCTTCTTGCCTAATTCCATGGTTAGAATTCGAATTCAAGGTCATCTTCATGCCTAACTCTTGAAACCCTACCTTTCTAGCCGTCTCTTTTTCATCCTTCCTTGGCGTTTTCACCTTGGCCAACCTGTGGGAACTCAAGGAAGCCATTATATCTTGGATCTTGAAAGTTGGGAGCTCAAGAAGCAAGCTTTAGGCGGGTTTTATAACTCTAAACCCATGCTTTACTATGTGCATCTTTATATGCGTTTTGATGATAGCTCTTAGTGTTTCCCTACTTTTCCCTGCTATTTTGCAAGCACACCCGTGGGATATCTGTACTGTTCTTGAGCTAGGAGATGAAGGCGTGATTTCCAAGAAAAACCCACCGCTTTTCTTTTCCTTAAACGGTTCTAACAGTTTTCTCTCTCGGACTCAAGACCGCGAGGTGAGCAAACGGTCTCGAGACCGCGACAGGGCAAACGGTCTCAAGACCGTTTGGCCCCGTTGACCGAGCGTGGAACGTATACGAAATCTGTTCCTAATTATATAGTCTAATTACCCTCAAAATTTGGGAGACTAACTCCAAAGGAATCGGGAGATATGACCTTTTTAAGTCACAACTTTAAATGAATTAATTGCTGACTTTCAAACGGTCTGAAATTGCCTTTTTGGGCAAACGGTCTCAAGACCGTGTAAGGTCGTTGACTAAGCTTTGACCGTATGAGATTACTGTTCAAAATTATGTTAATGAACAACTCACCAAGTTTGATGGTCTAATTCCAAACGGGCTAAGAGTTGAAGGGTGATTACTAAGGATAACCCTAGGTGAAATCAGTACTGAAATTATTGTGACCTAATTAGGGTTTTTAGGGTTGATTGACCTAAACGGTCTCAAGACCGTTTGGGGGTCACCAAACGGTCTCAAGACCGCGAGGGCAATCAACCAAGACCGTTTGGAGGTCTGGGGTCAAGATTTGTTGACCAATTGAAGGTACTTTTACACCAATTTACATTGCAATAAAATATTGACACGATCATCAACTCAATGGGTCAGATCTTGATGAATTTGCACTAGAATCCACAATTTGATGGGCAAACGGTCTCAAGACCGAGAGGACAATCACCCAAGACCGTTTGAAGGTCTAGGGTTGAGTAATTTGACCAATTGAGGACCCAATTGCAAATAAGTTATCAATTTAATCAAAATTCTGTTTTGTGACTCAATCATGGTTCAACCCCTATCAAATCACCTTAGATTTTGATGAAATCTTGGGCAAACGGTCTTACGACCATGTGGGGTCCACCCACATGACCTCAAGACCGTTTGGGCCAAGTTTGGGCCCAATTGGAACTCAATTGAAGAGTTCAACCTTGTGTTGATGCACATTGTTGAGTGTTGATGGGTGAACATTGATAGACCCTAATTGAATCGATTTCAATCCTACTTGGTCAACAATTGAGGGTCAATTGGTTGACCAATTGGTCAAGCGTAATCTTGATTAACCCAATCCATAGGTGGTCAACATAGATTGGACCTTTTGAAGGCTTCAACATCGTTTGACATTATTGGTTGCACCTTTGAGCCTTGTTAAAGGACTAAGCGGCTGAGACCATGAGAGCCTCGCGGTCTCAAGACCGTGAGAGGGCTCGCGGTCTCAAGACTGTGAGGGGGCTCGCGGTCTCAAGACCGAGAGGAGGCTCGCGGTCTCAAGACCATGAAGGGCCTCGTGGTCCTGAGGTCAAACTAGCTAAACGGTCAACACCTCTTCGCGGACTCAACATCAAATTGATCTTCGCGGTCTCAACATTTACTTGAACCAATGAAAGGCTTCGCGGTCTTGAACCCTTGAAGAGGCTCGCGGTCTTGAAGCCTAAGGGGGCTCGCGGTCTTGGAGTTAGAAGGAGGCTCGCGGTCTTGGAAAGTCAAAGTGGGCAAACGGTCAACACTTTCAACCGGTCTCAATTCAATTGATGATTAATGATTGAAATCAATCAATGTGACTCAAGGTTGACTTCATTAAATCAAATGATGATATAAATGGTTCAATGTTGCCCTAATCAAACCCTAGTGACAAACTAGGATATTAATGGGGTTATTTGACTAAGGTTTTGACCATAATGATGATCAATGGGGTGAATTACCAATAATCCCCTGAAGGGTCAATTAAGTTATACCTTGCTCAATTCAAACCCTAATTACATGAGAATGATGTTTTTAGTCATAATGATTCTATCCAACTTGATCTAGTCTAATGTTACCATCAGCCATTAGTATGATGAAAGAGAGAGTACTCTAGAGAGAGAAAGTACCCTAGAGAGAGAAAGTAACTCTAATCACATAATGATGATGTTTTTGGCTATGTTAGCCTATGATGCCTCAATCCAACCTGTTTTAGAGTGATGTTGACATCACCTAACATTATGATGAGAGAGAAAGTACTTCTAGAGAGAGAAAGTACTTCTAGAGAGAGAAAGTACTTCTAGAGAGAGAAAGTACCCTTTTTAAGTAGAAACTCAACTAAAGCATCTCCAATGCACAGGAATGAGCATAATTAGGGTATGATCCACCTGCGTGAGATCATAGAAACCCTAATTATGATAAATGATGAACCTTTAACTAATCCAAGAGCATCAATGAAGATGTTACTCATACATGATGATGTTATGAGTTTAATTCACCTTGATGTGAATAGTAAACCCTAATTCAAGGGTAATGGCATGCTTTTGAGCAATAAACTCTATTTGATTTAAATTAAAGATTTAACTCTTATCACAAGAGTAGGAAGTACATTCGTTATTGTTGTATTACCTTTATCAGATGTATTAACCATGCAGGTTCTGATATGAAGGTAATCATATCCAGGTATGGATGTTGATGTTATATTCATTAAAGGCATGTTGTTAGCCTTATGAATAAGTAAAGTAATCTGATGCCTTGCCAGTGGCATCCTATGCTGATAATGGGCTGTGAGAACCATGAATACCATCAAAGTCATGCCTTAGAGATGACTTGTGATGAGGATAATGAGAAATAATGATTGATATGAGTTAGGCCTGTTACATTTAGTATTCTTCTTTTATAGCTGCTATGCTACTGTTATTGTTTGAAGAACAATGTTTGCTGTTAAAGAATATTGAATGTACCTAACTAATCAAGTATAATGTAGAGCCCTGATCATAGATCCATCATTGTCAGAAATTAAGTGATGGTGAAACAGGTTTTCCTCAGGGAACTCCTGGAGCACATACTTTTGAGTATGTGGGGTACATGGATGTGTAGAACCTTACATCCTAGTGTAGGAAAATGATGTAGATGTGTAATCCATCCATCCTTCACTATAATTCCATACCGTATCAGTGGTAGGTAAACATGAAACCTCCTGATGACGAAGAAAGCACAGATATCCGTATCAGTGGTAGGTAAATATGAAACCTCCTGATGACGAAGAGAGTACAGAACGCCATTGTGACTCTAGAATAGCGAAGGACCAGTTTACCCTGGTAAGCTATTGTAGTAGAGACACGAGATGTCCTACAAGTGATCCTCTTACTGACTGAGGAAGGTGAAGGTCATGAGAATCCAGCTCTCTTAATGACCTATGTATGATACTGATGCGGCTTCTCAACAATCAGTTGGAGTATGAGTGGTAAGCCTCATCTCCACAGGGCATAATGTTGTTTGTAAAACATAATCAACCATGTAGTATAACTTGTTAGAGATGACTCCAAGTTAGTTGATTGATGTTACATTGCAATAATGTTGATATTCTCCATATCTCCTAAATTGTAGAGATCTTGTTATACCTGCAACTGTTATAGAATGTTTGAAGGCTTTACTGTTTAAAATAATCTTTGATGTTATAATAAAGCTTCTGGCGAAGAGTTATAACTCTCGCTGGGACAATTATGTATAATTGTCTCACCCCGTAGACTTCAACTTTTTAGGTGGACGTCGTAGATGAAGGAACCAGCCTACAGGTGACCAGTCTCAGCAGCAGCAGCACCAGGGGCAGCAGTAATCTCAGGTGGAGATTTGTCCTGCCATGTGGTGTAGTTAGAGTCAGTCCTATGTGTCCTCTGTACTCTCAGGTCTTGGAGTCTTTTGTATAGTGATCTTGAGATTTTGTATCTTGATGTATATAATTACTCAAGAAGTAATTATCCTGAGATGTAAACAGTTTATCTATCTTTATGAAAGAAGCTTTTATGGATTCAAGCTCTTGTCACGAAAAGTTTTAATTTCCCGTGATTTTGTCTTCCGCTGATTACCGATTCACTTCCGCTAAGTTTTAATCGTGTTTATGTCATGGTTTGGAGATCAGAGCCCACAGACGCGGTCATGGCATTGATGCTCTGCACGAGCGTCGCAATGAGTGCGTCAAGGGGAAGATGTTTCGGGTTTCAGGGAGTAAGGGAAACAGAAATGGCAATTAAATGTAATAATGAACTAAATTAATTAAACTTAGGTTATTTAGAAACTTTGCCTTTCTAGTTTAATCGAGGGTGCAAATGCAGTCTGATTAATTGAAATTTTGTATGGAAGCTATAAAAGGTGTGAGGAACATGATTAATAAATACAATTTGCCTTTGGTGGTCATGGAGTGTTCAATATAATTAGTTGTTTTTTGGTTATTTATTTGGTGTATCATTATTTTCCTTCATCCAATTAAATCATTGAAATCTATATTTCTCTATTTTACTCAATTAATCATAAGGAAGCTTATATAGGCTCAAATTAGGAATAAGTTCAACAATTGACATATTTGTCACTAATTCATAAATTTCCCTTAATTATATTATTGGAGTTAATACATCCTAAGATTCCATGACTATGAGTTATTAATGAGTCAACTAGGGTTATAAAGTCCCCAAAAATGTTTAATCTATCATCAATTAGTGAATTACGCATATAAAAGTTATGTATTCAAAAGAAGGTCAAATAGAGAGAAAGAAGGAGGTTGGATATCACACAAACGAGTAGGGTCCTAGAAGAATGGAGGATTAGCCTATGTGTCTAGAATTGAGTATGTTATACATGTCAAGGAAAAATCCAACGCGAGCAATTCATAGTTTGCCTCGCACAAAAAGATAGAGGACGTGACAACACCGCAGTCCTCCTCATCAATGATGAAATGTATGACGACAGAATGCATGAGTCTTCAATGAACCAACCCTACCAGTTCCAGTCTAGAAGGAAGGACTCTGGAGTCACCCATCAAGCTCCATTTCTTAGGAAGGACCAAAAAGGAAGTGGCTTCATCATTCTAAGGAACCAGAAAGTCATCTACTAAATAGTCCAAACCCTAGACAGGGTGAGGAAGAAAGGAAGAACACATGAAACGATCATTGAGGAAGAACCCGTCTAAGAAGAGAACTCAGGAGGCCCCAGGCGATCTCTATCCTTTATGGTGATTAACCTAAACCTTCCAGAAGCACTCAAGAGACAAAGGGAAGTGGTGAGCCGTTCGTGGGACTGCTCACAAACTATTCCTAGGCCCTCAATCCCCCTCCTAGTTTTAATGATCTTTTGCTTGAACATCAATGGAGCCTAATCGGGAAACAGAGCAAGAATTCTAACATATATGAAACTCACCCACAAATTGAACATCCTAGTGATCATTGAACCAAAATGTAGCGGTAACGTCACTGAGGATGTGATTTGCAAGCTTGATTTTTTCTCTTCACATTTTATAGAAGAGAGTGGCTTCTCTGGAGGCATATGGATCCTTTGAGATCACCACAAATGCAACCTAGAGATCCTTCTTAAACACAAACAGTTTATCCACTACAAGGTCAATAATAATTGGTATCTGACAATCGTCTACTCAAGTTCATGTCATAACTTGTGCAAGCATATATGGGACAGACATGAATCCCTCTCCAACCACATTGACACCACTTGGGCCATCATGGGTGATTTCAAAATAATGTTGATTCATTCTGAAAAGAAGGGTGACACTTTTTTCGATAACTTTGCTAGCATGCGCTTCAATTCATGTTTAATGAACATTGGCCTACCAGACATGAAATTGTAGGGCCAACTATACACTTTCCACAGAAGAATCTTTCATGAAAATCTGGACCAAGTTATTGCTAATGCACAATGGCTCTCCCTATTCCCAAACACCTCCATTACGATCTTGCCAAGGATGGTCTCCAATCATAATCTGATTCTTATCTCCCTTGTTGGATCGTCCCTCAAAAAGAAGATGGCTTTCAAAACAAACTCCTCATGGAAACTAATGTCGGGATTCAATACGCAACTCCTGCCTCACTGGAACCAGAAGGAGTCCTTTGTCACAACACTCTCAACCTTCAGGAAAAAAGAACTAGAATGGGGCACAAAGTATTATCAAAAATAGTAGAAGATGAAGAGCCTTCTGCTTTCCCTAATCAGCAACTGCCAGGTACTTGCCCAAACCTCCAATTTTTCTCCTTGTAATGCAAGATGCATCATACTCCATGACAAGTACAATCAGATCCTCCTCCATCAGGAATCCTACTAGAAACAACATGCACACATTGATTGGCTCCAATTTGGAGACCAGAGCACTAAATTCTATCATTCATATGTCAAAGCAAGGAGGCCTTTCAAAAAGATATCACGTACGAAGGATGCTACCGACAACTGGGTATCCTCACCAGCTGAACTAAAAGAAATTATTGTTGAATTCTTCTCAAGGCTCCTCACGAGGGGGTCACCTACCTCCCAAAGCCATATGTACGCCTATGAAGACAGTTTCCCTAGGATCCTTTCCGATGAGGCTCAAGTATTAGAATCAACACCAACTATTGAAGAGATCTTATGCATCATGTTCATGATGTTGTCATCCCAGGCACCTGGACCTGATGGCCTCTTCCACAAATTCCTCCACAGTTATTGGAACCATGTGTGTCCCTTGCTCACGCTATACATTATAGAGTATTTTAACACTAAAGATATTGAGCCTTCTACCACTAATTCTCTTATGGATCTTATACTAAAAAATTGAGAACATGCAATCCTACAGTGACCTCAAGCCCATATCCCTTAACAATGGTTTCTTCAAGCTATTATCCAAGATCTTAGTGGAGAGGATTAAACCCTTCCTTAACACATGGATATCCCCTCACCAATCAAGCTTAATTCATGAATGATCTCTCAGTGATAATATCCTTCTCGTACAGGAAGTTATCCACTCCATGCAATAAAAATCCTCTAAGAAATAGTGGATGTGCATAAAACTTGACCTCTCTAAAGCTTTTGATCGAATGAGTTGGAGTTTCATTGTAGGCACCCTCAGACGCACAACATTACCCTAAAAAATATGCAACATTATCACAAAGATAATCACATTAGGACACACATCTATTCTCTGGGAAGGAGTACAACTCCCTCCTATTAAGGCTTCCCAAGGTGTACACCAAGGCGACCCGATCAACCCATATGTCTTTGTACTCTGCATGGACAAACTCAACCAGACAAACACCAATTATGTTGAAGCCAACCAATGAAAACCTATCATTCTATCCATTGGTGGAACCAAGCTATTCCTTATTTACTTTGTTGATGACATCATCCTCATGTGTGAAGCATCTAATCATCAAGTAGAGGTTGTCAATTAGATCCTTGGATCCTTTGAGTTTGTCTCGGTGATGCGGGTTGTTGTACACAGAACAATCACTAGGAAAAGTCCTAGAGTTTAACCTTCTAACCTAGTTGTCAACTGGTTGTGAACAACAAGTCAACTTAGTATAGATGGGTATCGATCCAAGGGACGGCAGAAAAGAAAAGTCGAAATCCAAATCCGATTGCAAGTACAAGAATTAAATCCTGATTTGAGAGAGTTGTTAATACTAAGAACAAAAATAAAAGTGCTGAAATAAAATTTAACTAATCAAGAAATAAAGATCTGGGGTCCGGAAGATCACCACCAAAACCACATTCTTATTCAACTAATCAAATTCTAAACTCCAAGGATCAAATTAGGACCTTTTGGTTACATGTTCTTATGGACAAACTCACAAGGGTCGGACTTCCCATGAACCCGTTGGTCCCGGCGTTCACAGATCATTGCCCAATCGTCCAACATGCCATTATCCACGGTCATATCAAAAAGTATGTGAATTCAAACTGGCATTCAAATCCAAGGCTTAGGTGGTCGCGTCACCAAGGATTATAACAAGAATAAGATTAAAAAGATGAAAAGATGATAATCACAATTAAGGGACTATTGTTTTGTTCTTACAGAGATCCACGGTCATATCACTCCATAAGAATATATCAGATCATCCAAATAACCACGCATAAATAGAGAGAAGACATTTGTTCGACGGAGGAATATAATTGATTATATTGAATAGAACCAGGCTAAGGAGCTACTCCCATGCCCTAGTGAGATTTACTCATACATAACAAGACCAGAAGAAATGCAAACTAAAATGAGATCCAACATTATACAAGATGTGGTCTACGACTAAAAATTAGATAAAATAGAATGAAGAATGGAATGCTTTTACAAGTGAAGAGTCCCTCCTTTTATAGGAGGGGGAGGGGGTAGGCTGCCCTCAAAAGATGGGGAAAAAAGAGAGGGAGACCAATTTTTGAATTTTCTGGATCTGGTCAAATCGAAAGTTGGTTGTCTTTAATTATCTTGACTATGTAACTCCCTTTAAGGCAGATTCTCGCAGCAGCGATTTCGAACATATTTATCTCCCATTAAAAGCACAAAAGCGGTCAAAATAATAGGATTTTATTTTAGGAAATTAAATTTTATTTCCAATGAATATTTTTGCACTCAATTTGGAGTTCGAATACAAGAGTTATGTCACTTTTGGTGGAGGGTATATATGAATTTCAGGACTGCTGCAAATTGTGTAATTTTCCTACAAAACCAAAGAAAATAGATTTAAAACTCCAATTAAAGAGAAAAATATATAATAACACAATTAATTATGAAACTAAGAGAATAAATAACAAAATAATCCTAAACAAATATCAAAAATATATAAATAAAAGGGATAAATATACATTTATCAAAATACCCTAGACATGAATCTTTGTTTGTCCTCAAACAAATAAAATCACAAATTATTCCAATTTATACTAATAACATGTCTATCCTCACCCTTGTAACATCACTTTATTCCTTACCTCCAAATTTGGCCAAGCCACCCAATCTCCTAAAACCACAAAACACAAAATTCTATATTCCCTATTAAAAACAAATATCATATCTTGGTTCTAAATCAAGATTTTGTAGAAAAACATACTTCATCTTACTTTTACTTTGACACTCTCATTTTTATAAATGTTGTTTTTTTGAGTTGTTGCACAAGAACAAGATGAAATTAGGGGTTGTGAAAACAAAGAAGGAAGTGATTAATTTTTTTTATCCATCCTCTATTCGACTTGGGATTTAGATTTATGGAGTTGTGGCTACATTGGTCACAATTTTTTTCGTGTGCACTTTTGGCATCTTTTCATGGTACACCCATTTGTGGGGTATGGAAATTTTTTGTATGGGAAGCATGCCACCCAGGACTTGATTTTTATCTGGTGGTGATTCTTTGCTTCTCTTTTTTTAGAGAGAAAATAAGGGGGAAACAAAAGGTGTCCTTGTGCCTATAACTTCACATATTTATTTTATCCTTTTTTATTTTTGAAAGTGTCATTACATCAGAAAGAACATTCATATCAATCACATTATACAAGATTTATATCAAGTTAATCAATGTTTCAAAATAGAGAAAATTTATGTTTGGTTTTGATTGATTCCATACGGCTTGCCAACTTTTCCAAGGAGTGATGCTATTTTGGGATCCTAGGTGACATGGTGGTTTCATACATGGAAATTTGTAACCATTTTTTGCAAATGATTTACTAAACTCAAAGGGGTACAATGATAAATATCTACTCATATTCGCCGATTAGATAAAGGCCATTTTGCAACAAAAGAAATTAAAACATAGCCGACTAGATAATGGCCATGAACAAAGCAACTATATGCAAAAACAAAGGTAGAAATAATGCAAGAATAAAAAAGATAAGGGGGTGGAATAGAAACATACCACCCACCTCCACCCCAGACTTAGATTTTTGCTCGTCCCGAGAAAAATTGAAACCCGAGATGGAGGGAAGAGAAAAGTGAGGATTTCCAGGTAGCCCAGGTAACTCAAAAAATGTCCAGCTAAAGGGGATGTGTATGAGGGATGGGACCTTTATCTGAGGAGCCTTATAATGTACCCTATGATAGGGTAATTGTAGAAGCTCGGTGGGGTGCTCATATTTTCTTTCACCTCACATTCCCTCCAATAATATCCATAGATCTTCCTTCGATAGCAAGGGAAGTGTTGAAGATGGATGTGGATTGGGGGAGGTTGTCGGGTACCTGACCAGTAATGCTAGTAGAGCATGATGAACTGAGTCGGGTGGAGGATCTGGTTCACGTTTTCCACCATCATGATGACCTACATATGGGAGAATTGATACTAATACAAAAATTTTAAATCATTTACAAATGTGTTTTGTTTCTCCTTAAAATTAATGCCATCAACATTGGGTTTGGTAAGTTTCATTATTGATATAACATATGTCGCTAATACTTTTGTACAAGGGTTACCCAAGTACTTAGGAGGGATGATGATGTCTTCCTTACAAACAACAGAAGGGGTGTGTGGGCTTCTTCCAACGGTGGTATCTCCCCTTCTAGATCAGCCATGTCTGGGATGGAAATTGGCTGTGACGGCTTGGGAAGAATCATAAAGGGGATTAGATTCTCATTATCCAAAATAGACTCAAAAGAAGGGTATTGGTCTATGGTATCATTCAGATTTATGTTGAGGATGGGAGGAGTTGTTGGATCTTCAGAATGACTCTCCTGCTTTGACATTTTATATTCAAGTAATAGAGTCTCTAAAGGAAAGATAGGGATACCAACATCCTCATCACACACAAAATATGGCTCCATGGTTTGTTCTATTTCTTTAGGATCCGACATATATGACACCAAATAAGGATCATCATCGTCGTCGTCAGGAAGAACCATCTTAGGTTGCTCAAGCTCTATAGGGGGAGTTTGTGATTGATCATCTAGTAAGGTAGCTAACATGGCTTGACTGGATTCAAGTTTTTCTTGTCCTTCTGCTACCATCTTTTCTAGGTGACGTGTATTTTACTACGCACTTAAACGCAAGTATACGCGTCGAGTAATATAGGCCTTGTGAGGCCCGAGTCGAACTCAGGGATACGTGAATTATTGGAGACTTCTACTAACTAATCGCAATCAGCTAGACCGATTAAAAAAATAGGGTTTTGTTGTTCAAATTGAAAAGAAAATAAAAATCAAACAAAGAAAACAATCAATTAAAGGTTAATTTAATCAATTCAAAAGGATATCTTTAGGATGGCGGTTTCACCGCGGGTCAACATTGTATTAAGTTTTATATAATTCCTCACACTTCTCTCTCTATCTGGGTAGTGGCCTGAAAACAGAATTACCCACTGTCGTGGTGTAATTCACTACTTAGATTTAGGTTGATTCCACCGTCGTAGTAATCATTCCCCTAAACTAAGTGCATTAAAAACGGTCTCTCAGTTCCCACCATTAATTTTACAACTCCTTTGTCAAGGGTTTTATTAATTAATGTAGAATTCGTCTCTTTTCAACCGTTAATCCTTCTGTCGAAGTGATTAAGGGCATTAAGTTATTATTATGGTGATCAAGCATAACAATAGAAATGGAGAAAACAAATCTATACCACGGATTTGAGAGAAAAATATGAATTATTGATATAAAAATGTCATACAATGCATTCTCGGGCTACTCCCGGTCCTAAAGATTGAGGGTTTTAGCCTCTCATGTTCATCTCACACGAATACATGGTAGAAATTGGGGAATTCATAAGAAAAACGGGAAATAAATGGGAAAACCCCTGAACGGAGAAGAACCGGTGGATCCTTGGCGTAGAACACGAGCTTCCCCCGCCTGTCGGTGGTGGAAATCGTCTTCGGCAGCGTCCGAATCACCCGGGATGAGCTTCTCGGCCTCCGTTCTCCTTTCTCTCCTCCTCGGCACTCGTGCAATCCAAAAATGAGATGATCCCCTCGCCTGGGCGGCCGTCATTAGGTATAAGTCCCTAATTAGGTCGTCAAATAACAACAGCCGTCCGATCGAGATCAAAACAGATCCAATGCATATCTGCCGGCGTCGATACCATCGACGCGGGTCGATGGTATCGACCCAGCAGATTAGCGGCAGCTTTCCTTTCTTTTATTCTGAGCACCTGTGGTGATCTCGATACCATCGACTTGTGTGTCGATGGTATCGACTCCTTTAGCGTCGGTTGTTGTCGTTTAGCAACGCTGTAGCTCCCCTTGTGTCGATGGCATCGACTTGGGTCGATGGTATCGACAGCTTCCTCGCAAGCAACTTGAAGGGATCTCGATACCATCGACTTAGGTGTCGATGGTATCGACTATGTATTGCTTTTCTCGGCTGACAACCTGTGGCTTGGTCGATGGTATCGACTTCCGTCGATGGTATCGACGGAAGCAGATACTTGTTTTTCCTGAAATTTCACAACAAGACCAAGTAAATCCACACAATTTATAATAAGATGATAAATAATGCTCAAAATAGTAAAACAAAGGGGATTTGATATAATATGATGGCAAAGACCAAATAAAATGAATTATGCAATAATATCCATGAAAATGAGTAATTAAAGCACAAAACACATATGAAATAGGTCTCTAAATGCGACTCAAAATCATCGCATCAAACTCCCCTAAGCTTAAACATTGCTCGCCCTCGAGCAACTAATCTTTAGAATAGGATTGCAGATGTCAACTAACAATCAACACATCACCCCACATCCCACATGACTCCCACTGGACATTCTCAAACCGGCCTTTTCTAATCACAGAACAGTAATTACCCTACAGGCGACAATAATCATCAATAAAAGAAATTATCCTTCAAACCGATGAACACTATCACATAAGGCAGTTAACATAATAAAATTTTCCGATTCAGCATTAGTGCATCTTGTGATCGCCTACACTACGTTGCTCGCCCTAACTACCATCTACATGGAAGCAGTTCTCCTGATAAACATGAGTGAGGAGAAAATCACGGTGGCCTACCAATCCGAGCAACGGGTGGATGGAATGGGTGGTTCATGGAAGAATTTGGAAGTATTACACAGTTTCAAAATGCATACAACAAAATGCCCTAAATGATGCAAATGCACAATGAAAATGCCCTAATGCTTAAAATTGGGTGGAATGATGCATGCACTAACCTTCCACCTCAAAAAGAGATAGAAATCTAATTAAGCCACGTCATGTACTCAGTTTCCTTGTTATGCAAGTGATATCACGTTCCTTTCTCCCTCCTATTCCATTTCCTTCTAAATTCTCTTTTTTTCACATTTTTTTTCAAATTTCAGATTTTTTTTTTCTTTTCCTCTTAGCCCACATATCCATAATTGCTTAGAGATACATGTGTTAGGCTATTTTCTTCATGATTGGAAATCTTTGTACTATTTCGAGGGTATGGGACAATTTAGATCACTTTTCAAGACAAACTGAGGTACATGGTGTACTTATGCATGAAAATCATAAAAGTTATGAGTGCAACTACATGACATGCACCTAAAGGTAATGTGCATGAATCACTATACATTTTTTTTCATTTTATGCAAAAATATGAAAATAACAATGCAAATCCTATCTACATGCTATGCACGCAAGAAGGAATTAAAACTGTACTTTACTTCCAATTCTTTGGTGGATTATAGAAAAATATGAAGTGGAATGATCACAAGATTAAGTTACTGAACCTTAGAAAAATATCATGTGTCCCTCCTTACTGACATGTGTAGTAGTTCAAAGGGTTCTTTCTCGTATATCCAATTAAGGTCTCATTACCATTTGATTAGGTTAGGCTCAAACAACCGTTACTATCCACTTTTCATGAGTCAATGGGGGTGTGGTTGTGACATATTGCTTCGAAGTTGACATAATCAATCATTTTCATAGGACAAGTTTCCCAAGGACAACCAAGTTAAGCTATCCAAAAGAGACAAAAATTGAAATTCCCTTAAATTTCCCATGAAAAATCGAGATGACAATTTTTACGACATCCACAATTACACTAGATAGATGTGGATCCTAAACAAACACTAAAATTGCAAGAACAAATAACAAAGCAAAAACTAAAAACAACTAAAGAAAAGATAAAAGATAGAGCTGTTCCAGCCACCCCCCTAAGCTTGAATTCGACTATGGCCTCATAGTCCAAAACTAACTTAAGGGTGGAACAGTGATACCCTGATCAATCTTGCGGAGGCGGTGGTGGGTATTGCGGTGTCGTAGGATCCCAAGACGGGTACTCCCCCTGGAAGCTTGGATCATATTGGGTCCTCGGCGGAGGCTGTGGATAGCCTCCAAAGTAGTCTTGACTCCAGTAATGGTCAAAGAAGGGCTCATGTTGCGTCTCTATCCGCTGCAACCGGGTGTGCATTTGATCTTGGTTGGCGAGGATGAGCCGCTCGTTCTCGAACATAGCCTGTTGGTTGTCAAGTACCCGGCTCGTAGTCTCATTAATGCCGGTATACATACCCATGTGCTGCTGCTGAGTCTGTTGGATGTCCTGCAGCATGGTGTACATCCCCCGCATGGAATAGAGATCCATGGAGGGCTGCTCGTACTGTGGTGATGGCGGCGGGGGCTGAGATGATGAAGATGCACCCGGATGCATCCTAGTACGCTTCTGTGGTGCCACACGTGCTCGAAGAGGTGTGAAAGCCTCCTCTTCCTCTTCAGCCTCGCCTTCTTGCTCGTCACCACCGTCGTCTTCCTCGGAGGACTCGATGGCTATGATTGGCCACTGGAAGTGCTGCTTGCCTTCAATGTTGAAGACGTCGTCCGGTAGGGAGCTCTCCTGATAAGCTTGGTTGACGTGGCAATGAGCGTACGCCAACCCGTCACGAAAAAGAATAAGGTTTGAACGGTGCAAGTGTTGCACGTTCACCTTGCTCCTCATAAAGATCGGAGTCATGGACTGAAGGTTCAGATCGGTGACATGTCCGTCGATACCATCGACGGGTGTCAATGGTATCGACTTGCTTTTATTGCGACATCGCCGTTGTGTTGCATTCAACCTGTGCTGATGTCGATACCATCGATGAGGCCGTCGATGGTATCGAGTTGACTGAGCAAAATTCATCTGAATATCTCCAGAGATCTCGATGGTATCGACTGGGGTGTCGATACCATCGACACTTTTATTGCGACCTGTCTGTGACCATGTCGATACCATCGACGGGTGTGTCGATGGTATCGACCCTGCCTGTGCCTGCACATTCAACAAACGGATCAAGGTATCATTTTTAAACTAAAATTCAAACGAAATAAAAGCAATCTATGACTAAAATTAAACTATCCTAGTGTACCGATGGTTGGGTTGCCTCCCAACAAGCACCCTTGTTTAGCGTCTTAGGCTAGACGGGGTGACAATCATCATCTTTTCACCTTGGGATTTGGGCTTAGAGGATCATTTGGTAATTTGAATTCGACTCGATCTCCTCCAATACCCAAGGACAAAGTCCCTCTGCCTAAGGCAGTCACAACGTCTGTCGTTGCTTGAAACGGTCTTCCAAGGAGAATTTCACAACTTTGGAGTGGTGGCATATCCATGACGACAAAGTCCACAGGGAATATGAATTTATCCACTTTGACGAGAACATCTTCACATACTCCATAGGGTCTCACTGTAGACCCATCTGCTAATTCAATTGTTGCAGCCAACTTCTTTATCTCTTTTAACCCCAACTTTTGAAATGTAGCCAAAGGCATGAGATTTATACTAGCGCCGGAATCACATTGCGCTTTAGAAACATGTTGACCACCTATTGAACACGGAATGTAAAAACCTCCTGGGTCCTTTCTCTTCTGTGGTGAACTCCCGTGAATCATCGAGCTCATCGTCTCATTCATCCAATAAATTCCATCGTCTTTAATCCGCCTCTTCTTATTAATGATTTCCTTAATGAACCTCCCATAGGCGGGTACTTTCTCGATCATCTCCACTAATGGAATATTGATGTGGAGTTTTCGAAATATCTCCAGGAATTTTTTAAAGTGACGATGCTCTTTCTTTGACTTAGAATTTACCGGATTGGAAACATCAGCTGCAGCAACACGCCTATGAGGTGGCACATGAGCACTTTTCGGGGGTACCTCCCCTAAGCTTGCTTCAATCATTCCCTCAGATGTAGGCTTTGGCGAGACATCATCAATAGTATCAGCTTGTTGTGGTTCCTCTCTCGCCTCAGATGTCTCCACATGTGCACAAACAACCTGCACCTGCTCATCTTGCCTAGATGGAGATACCATACTCACAACTCTCTCTGATTTCCTGAAGAAATGATTTCCGCCCGGCAATCTATAGTACGTGCGTGGATACGGTATCGCCGGTGTTGCATTCACATTGAAAGTCATTTTTCTTTCTTCTACAACTTCTTGCACCTGAGATTCCTCATTTCTTACCACCGACATGTACTTAACCTGATGATGTGCTTGAGCCACGTTCGCATTCTCCGCTGGTTTCTGTTGATTGGCGTGCTTGATGGCCGCCACTTCATTTGAAATCTGTGCCACGGTGGTCTCTAATGCCCGCATCTGTGCTCCATGGCTTTGCAGCGTCTGCCCAAATTTGGTTAGAATGTCACCTTGAGATTGTAATTGTTTACCAAACATGGCCATCATCTCTTGGTTTTGCTGAACCATTTGACTTAGCAATTCAGTGTTCTTTTCCTCGGTTCTTTGCTGTGGTTTGGCATCCGGATCCTGCAGAAAATTATTCGGATCCTTCCATGAAAACTTTTTATCCTTTCTCCATGCATAGTCATTGTTTCTATAGCCCTGTTGTTGCATGAACTTCACTTGGGCTTCCTCATCCTCAGATGCATCTTCCTTAGTTAGCAGCTTCTTGGCTAGAAGATCGAGCTTGTCGTTCAGCTCCCTAACTGTTCTGGATTCGCCGGCAGCCTTGACATGTTCTACTGCACCTCTGTCGCCCCATGATTGTTTCCGAGCCATGTTCTTTAATATCTCCCAGCATCTTGTATCAGTGTTGTTCAAGAAAAATCCTGAACCGGCCGAGTCCAAATTGCTTCTATCATGCTCGGAGAGAGCAAAGTAGAAGATCTTCACTTGGGTTTCCTTATCCAGTCCATGGTGTGGACATCTCCTCAACATGACTTGGAATCGCTCCCAAGTCTCAGAATAAGTTTCACCCGCCTGTTGGGTGAAATTGTGGATCTTATGGATCATATCATTGGTCTTCTCAGGAGGGAAGAACCTCTCGAAGAAAACCTCCACCATGTGATCCCATGATTCAACAAACTCGTCGTCGAGGTTATGGAGCCACTCTCTTGCCACTCCAGCCAAGGAACTCGGGAATAACTTGAGGTAGAGCACATCCTGCGGAAATCGATCTATCTTCACCATATCGCAGTTCTCCACAAACTGACTAATGTGTGCCACTGGATCTTCATTTTTCAGTCCGTGAAATGCGTTGGATTTGACCAAGTTAATCAGTGCTGGGTCGATCTTGCATGTAGGTATGTTTAGCCCCTGTTTCTTTATAGGCCCCTTTGATGCCGAGGAAGAAGACGCCTTGATCTTCTCCCATATTGTCTGTGCTTCAGCCATTACTTCTTCTTGTTCTTGCTCAGATTCAGAATTTATATCACTGTGGTGTTCCTCCTCGTAGTAGTCCTCGTCCTCTGGTCCCGTAGATGGAACCTCAGGTGTGCTATTCACGTAGTCTCGACTACGTGTGTGCACCATGCAAAGTACCTGAAAAATGGAAATAGGGGTTCAGTACAATGCTTTGAACGAGTCAACACAATTATAGAGAAATAAAGGAATTTTTTTTGAAATTGTTTTAAAATAAATAAAAAAATGTGGCCTAGAATGGCCGCTCTTAGCACTCAAAGTGCCAATAATTCGCCGTATCCCCGGCAACGGCGCCAAAAACTTGACGTGTATTTTACTACGCGCTTAAACGCAAGTATACGCGTCGAGTAATATAGGCCTTGTGAGGCCCGAGTCGAACTCAGGGATACGTGAATTATTGGAGACTTCTACTAACTAATCGCAATCAGCTAGACCGATTAACAAAATAGGGTTTTGTTGCTCAAATTAAAAAGAAAATAAAAATCAAACAAAGAAAACAATCGATTAAAGGTTAATTTAATCAATTCAAAAGGATATCTTTAGGATGGCGGTTTCACCGCGGGTCAACATTGTATTAAGTTTTATATAATTCCTCACACTTCTCTCTCTATCCGGGTAGTGGCCTGAAAACAGAATTACCCACTGTCGTGGTGTAATTCACTACTTAGAATTAGGTTGATCCCACCGTCGTAGTAATCATTCCCCTAAATTAAGTGCATTAAAAACGGTCTCTCAGTTCCCACCATTAATTTTACAACTCCTTTGTCAAGGGTTTTATTAATTAATGTAGAATTCGTCTCTTTTCAACCGTTAATCCTTCTGTCGAAGTGATTAAGGGCATTAAGTTATTATTATGGTGATCAAGCATAACAATAGAAATGGAGAAAACGAATCTATACCACGGATTTGAGAGAAAAATATGAATTATTGATATAAAAATGTCATACAATGCATTCCCGGGCTACTCCCGGTCCTAAAGATTGAGGGTTTTATCCTCTCATGTTCATCTCACACGAATACATGGTAGAAATTGGGGAATTCATAAGAAAAACGGGAAATAAATGGGAAAACCCCTGAACGGAGAAGAACTGGTGGATCCTTGGCGTAGAACACGAGCTTCCCCCGCCTGTCGGTGGTGGAAATCGTCTTCGGCAGCGTCCGAATCACCCGGGATGAGCTTCTCGGCCTCCGTTCTCCTTTCTCTCCTCCTCGGCACTCGTGCAATCCAAAAATGAGATGATCCCCTCGCCTGGGCGGCCGTCATTAGGTATAAGTCCCTAATTAGGTCGTCAAATAACAACAGCCGTCCGATCGAGATCAAAACAGATCCAATGCATATCTGCCGGCGTCGATACCATCGACGCGGGTCGATGGTATCGACCCAGCAGATTAGCGACAGCTTTCCTTTCTTTTATTCTGAGCGCCTGTGGTGATCTCGATACCATCGACTTGTGTGTCGATGGTATCGACTCCTTTAGCGTCGGTTGTTGTCGTTTAGCGACGCTGTAGCTCCCCTTGAGTCGATGGCATCGACTTGGGTCGATGGTATCGACAGCTTCCTCGCCAGCAACTTGAAGGGATCTCGATACCATCGACTTAGGTGTCGATGGTATCGACTATGTATTGCTTTTCTCGGCTGACAACCTGTGGCTTGGTCGATGGTATCGACTTCCGTCGATGGTATCGACGGAAGCAGATACTTGTTTTTCCTGAAATTTCACAACAAGACCAAGTAAATCCACACAATTTATAATAAGATGATAAATAATGCTCAAAATAGTAAAACAAAGGGGATTTGATATAATATGATGGCAAAGACCAAATAAAATGAATTATGCAATAATATCCATGAAAATGAGTAATTAAAGCACAAAACACATATGAAATAGGTCTCTAAATGCGACTCAAAATCATCGCATCACTAGGGCCTTAAGTCTCTCTTCCAGTTCAAAATTAATATGCATTTCACCATAGGATTTATACACCCCAAAATTTTGGTCATTCTTGCCACACTCCCCATAGTTTCCTTGGTCATACTACTCCTCATATTGTTTTGGGTGGCATTGCTCCTCATAATAATCTCCAGAAGATGGTGGATTGTAATTTCCATTGCGTTCATCTTGGTAGGAAGATTCAATATTATAAGGTATCACCAAATCATGAGGAAACATATTTGAACAATCTATATTTTGGGTTTGGGCTTCTAGCAGGGCGGTTAAGAAGGCTTGGCTGGCTTTTAGTTTTATTTCTCCTTCTACTTCTATCTTCTCTAGGGCCCTAAGTCTCTCTTCTTGTTGAAGATTACATTGGGTTTTATAAACATGCTCATAACCCCCAAGGTTTTGTTGGTTACACCCCACAAAATTTTGTTGATCATATCCCCCATTAGAATATGGATAACAAGGTTCCCCATAATGGTTCTCAGAAAAATGTGGATTCACATTGTAGCCACCAGGATGAAAGGGCTCGCAATTAAAAGGGGTGTTATTATAAGCATGGGGTAGAGTCGAACAGGAAAGAGATGCATGGTGGTAAATACTACAATAATAACATTGTGGGAGATATTGGGATGCCCACTTCATTTAAAAAGAAAGTTCCTGAAAGATATGTCAATCAACGAACGAGAGAAGAAAGATTGCGAGATAAAAGGTTAGTCAAAATTACAAACAGAACTAAAAATTATAAATCTAAGAAATTATGAAATAACTAAAATAAATAAAAATTAACTAGAAAGCAGTACTGCTGGAATGGAAACTCAGCAGAAAGAGGAGATACACTTCCAGATTTGTACTCGGAAGGCAAAAAAAATTATAAAAATCTAAAAGAAATAATAAAAAAGACTAAAGTTATGAAAGTTAGAGAATATGAACAAGGATTATACAAGATATATAGGCACCAGATCTGAAAAATAATTGTGTCGTCCCCGACAACGACGCCAAATTGATGTGGGCCATTGTACACACAACAATCACTGGAAAAGTCCTAGTGTTTAACCTTCTAACCCGGTCGTTAACTTGTTGTGAACAACAAGTCAACTTAGTACAGATAGGTATCGATCCAAGGGACGGCGGAAAAGAAAAATCGAAATTCAAATCTGATTACAAGTACAAGATTTAAATCCCGATTTGAGAGAGTTGTTAATACTAAGAACAAAAATAAAAGTACTGAAATAAAATTTAACTAATCAAGAAATAAAGATATGGGGTCCAGAAGATCACCACCAAAACTACGTTCCTATTCAACTAATCAAATTCTAAACTCCAAGGATCAAATTAGGACCTTGTGGTTACATGTCCTTACGGACAAAATCACAAGGGTCGGACTTCCCGTAAATCTGTTGATCCCGACGTTCATGGATCATTACCCAACCACCCAACATGCCATTATCTACGGTCATATAAAAAAGCATGTGAATTCAAACTGGCGTTCAAACCCAAGGCTCAGGCGGTCGCGTTACCAAGGATTATAACAAGAATAAGATTAAAAAGATGAAAAGATGATAATCGCAATTAATGGACTATTGTTTTGTTCTTACAGAGATCCACGGTCATATCACTCCGTAAGAATATATCAGATCATCCAAATAACCACAAATAAACAAAGAGAAAACATTTGTTCGATAGAGGAATATAATTGATTATATTGAATAGAACTGGACTAAGGGGCTACTCTCATGCCCCAGAGAGATTTACTCAGACGTAACAAGACCAAAAGAAATACAAACTAAAATGAGATCCAACATTATACAAGATGTGGTCTACAACTAAAAATTAAAGGAAATGGAATGAAGAATGGAATGCTTTTACAAGTGAAGAGATCCTCCTTTTATAGGAGGGGGAGGGGTAGGCTGCCCTCAAAAGAGGGGGTAAAAAGAGAGGAAGATCAATTTTTGAATTTTCTGGATCTGGTCAAATCGAAAGTTGGTTGTCTTTAATTATCTTGACCATGTAACTCCCTTTAATGCAGATTCTCACAGCAGCGATTTCAAATATATTTTTCTCCCATTAAAAAAACATAAAAGCGGTCCAAATAAAAGGATTTTATTTTAGAAAATTAAATTCCCTTTCCAATGAATACTTGTGCACTCAATTTGGAGTTCGAATACAAGAGATATGTCACTTTTGGTGGAGGGTATATATGAATTTAAGGACTGCTGTAAATTGTGTAATTTTCCTACAAAATCCAAGAAAATAGAATTAAAACTCCAATTAAAGAGAAAAATCTAAAATAACACAATTAATTATAAAATTAAGAGAATAAATAACAAATAATTCTAAACAAATATCAAAATATATAAATAAAAGGGATAAATATATATTTATCACTCGGACAGGTTGTCTCCAAAAGAAAAATCAAAATGTTATTTTAGCAACAATGTATCTATCTCTAGCAGGCGTGCCCATAAGCAGGAAGCTAGGTTTACCCTAGACTCCGGACCTTGGGAAATACACGGTCGTGCCAATCCTCCACCACAGGCTGAAAAATTAAAATTATATAGGCATCCTAGAATCCATTAGCTGGACACTGTGTCACCTATCCTTGGCATGGCACATTACGCTTGCAAAATCTACTATGCAGACTATTTGACTTTCACCACAACGTTGTGACAACATCAAGAAACACATACGACATTTCATCTCGTCCGACGGTTGGGATTAGAAAAAAACATTCCCTGATTGCGTGGGGGGAAATCACATCAAAGAAAGATATTGGTGGCCTGGGGATCAAGAACGCCAACGATTATAATTAAGCTCTGATGATGAAGAATATATGAGCCGTTCTGAATCAACCCGATAAACAATGGGTCAAACTGAAGCCGAATCTCGTGGCTGCATGGTTAATAGACTGACGAGCTCCGGGTAGGTGACTGGGGTCTGACGGGCGGACAAGAGGCCACCATTTCTTTGTAGTCAGAGCCGAGATTGGTGTAAATGATGGCATTAAATGTGGCCGGTGAGAGAGGTTGGCCGGCGGCGGCGAGCTAGCAGCTTTGCTTGAAGTAGATATGTGGCGACGGGTGTGTCCCCACGCTTCAACTGTTGGAGTTGCAGCTGGTTGAGTTGCACGATACGGGCATGTGACGGAGCACCATAGGCCTGATGAAGAACTGTCCAGGCTTCTTGCGACGTGGAAACACCGACGACGTGCGGAAGTATATCTTCTGATAACGAGGCGAAGATTCAACTGAGAAGAAGTTGGTATTTGCTTTGCCAATCACCGTAAGCTGGATTTGGGGTGGGTACCGGGTGGCAGAAGAAGTTGGGGCGGCAGAGTCGGTTGGGTCGATAGTAGGCGGCGTTGGGGGGAGAAAGGATGGAGGAGATGGAGAAGAGCCGGTGATGATTTTCCACAGCAGATAATTAGTAGATGTGAGTTTGAGAGAAACGTGGTGGTGGATCTGGTGAGGAGAGGTGGGGAGGGGAGGGAGCTGTTCGACATTGGAAGGCGGAGGATGAATAGAGGAGGAAGCTGTGGTCGACATGGCTTTGATACCATGTTAGATTTGTTTAATTGTATTTCCACACCGTCATCGTTGGTGTGTGTATATTGTATATATAGAAGTTAATTACAAAACGTGATCCATAGAGTTCAAACTTGTACATTACATATCTGCGACAATCAGTTAGTGGTGGACTCATTCCACTCACGTAACAGCCAGCTCCGATGAAATAGCAGTATCAGTTAGTGGTGGACTCGTTCCACTCACGTAACAGCCGGCTCCGATGAAGTAGCATCACGTTTGGTGACGAGTTACCGTGAGTGCTCTAACAAAGTTCATTACCAAGAAATATGTGAGAGACAAGGTGTTTGTCAATAAACCCTGCTCATCAACTTGGTGTTTCATTAAGAAGCACATTCATGCCATTAACGAGTCCAACTATAAAATTGTTAATAATGGCCAAAGCACCAACGTTTGGTCTGACAACTGGATCATGGGAGATCCGTACGAGACTTTAATACTAGCTTTGTACCTCCGTCGGGCCTGGATACACTGCAACTTCAGTCAATGGTGCTGGAGTCTGGTTGTTTGAACTGGGACCATCCATGAATACCGACCGGAGATTACTTGGAAAAAAATCACATCCACTCCAATCGAAAACTGGAAGTATATCTGACAGTGTTGAGGTGGAAGCGGAGGCGACATATTGAGGTGGAAGCGGAATGCGCCCCTTATGTAATAATGGGGACGATACTATCTCCACGCACTAAGGGACTGTACTTTTAGCAAATAAATATGGATTTCCCTTGGTACGCTTTCTCATTTCTTCGCTTCTCCTAAGGAGGAGTGTATCAACTTGGTAATCAACTCGAAAACCACATATGAATACACCTTCACTATGTGGTCTTTGGCCTGCTGGCATATCTGGTCTTGTAGAAATGACCAGATCATCAAAATATTATTAAAACACTTGAGGCTAAATTGAAGTTCATCCGGGAGCATACTGCTACCATCCTCAAGACCGCAACTTCTGGACTGAAAGTCCAACCCTCTCATCCACAACAGATTTCTCTGCCTCGACGTCGCCCTGACTTGTACATTTTCACGAACGCCGCATTCAAATCACTGCAGGTTCAGCCAGTATCGGGCTTCATGTTGTTACTGAAGTGGGCCGCTGTGTTCTTTGTGCAGGCCGCCCCCGATCTTTGAGAAATCGCACCTCGAAGTAGAAATCTGGGCCGTCCTCCAATCTCTGGAAACTTGCATCCTGCATCCAATACAACCTGACGAACGCCCTCATCATGTCTGACTCTAAGCAAGCTATCTCAATTCTGGAGGATCAACGGACCTCACACCTCCAAAATTCAGGCCTCATGCAAAACTGGCTGCCAGGCGGTTCAATTCAATCAGTTGTGTTGCGTACCACACATCCAGAAGCAAGAACGCAGTAGCACATGAAATTGTTGAATATTGTTTATCATCAAATTCTATTATTTCTTTCCACCCTGGCTACGCCAGAATATTAATATTGATCCTATTGTTTCGGCCACACTAGAGAGCAGTATGAATAAGAACCAGTCTCCTAGCTTTTCCTAAAAAATAATCATGTTGGGATCAAGTCTAGTTGGGTCGCGTTTAGGTTGGGTCTTTGGTGGGTCAGATTTGTTCAAGACAGACACTTTAAACGCATATGGGCCATGTCTGGCTTGATTCGGGTTGGGTTCAACAAAACCCCAACTGTTGTCATACTTATTAAAATTCAAATATTAAATGTGAATGTTGAGTTATAAATTCAAGCCAAATTGTTATAGAGCGGGTTAGATCCGGATTCAGATATAGTCATGTCTAATTCGGCCCAAATATTGTTTCCTCATACATCCTTAGTCATGAAAGCGAGATGGTTGGGTAAGCCAAAAAAAAAACGAGTACTGAATATAAAGAGACAAACATTTGCGGCATTATAAGTTACAAAAAAGAAAAAGCAAAAGATTTGGTTAGATTGGCTGACAAGCAAAAGATTCCGTTAGATTGGCCGACGGTGTAACCCTAGAGGGGTTTTTACGAATTAGTTTGAAATGAGGGTTCTTTTGGAATTTAAGGAAAGGGAGGGGCTCTTAGGAAAAATACTTTAAAAATATATAGCACATGAGAAACCTCGAGTCGACGTAAGAATATACCATTTTATAGCCACAATTTTCTTTAGCAAAGATCAAGAATTACAGCCAGTTTCAAACATTCCATCCGTACAGTTGAAAATCGTATGATACAGATGATGTTCCATGATACATCCACCGAGGATTAACGTACGAATTTCGAGAATAAATTTCTGCATAGCACTAAGAGAACGTAATAGCCAGCCGGCCTTTGCTGCAGCATAACTGTGGATCGGAACACCGAGGTTGCAACGAGCAACTAATATCTATCAAAACCATTTAAGGGAAGAGCCATTCCCAGAGCTTCATGTCGTCCATCCGCAGAAACTCTACCTCCCCTTCGTCGGAGAAGCCGGAGACTCCTTCAAATTGGTTACAAGCATCATGGCAAGGCCCTAAGCTGACGTCGGAAGAACGCGATCCGGGCAAGTTGTCGGTCCAGAATGGGCCATGGAGTTCAGAAGCAGCGTCCCAGTTGCACACAGGGGCAACTGCTCTAGCACGATCATCGATTTGGTCTGGGGAAAACCATGGCGGCGGCAACGTGTCCACATTTTCTGTCATGTAGTACGTAGGAGTTATCCTCTGAGGAGTTTTGGATTCGCCGCAGCTTGAAGCGTCAGAGTCCACGCTTGTGTCGGCGTTGTCGTGAGTGCTTGGTTCTTGGTATGTTAGGAGACGAGGGTCGCCAATGGCACTCATGTTGGTACTGAGTTGGTCCGGGGGAAAGGGCACCGTTTCTTTGACGCTTGCGGTGCCTACGATCTTGGAGACGAAGTCAAACCAACTATTTCGGACGTTGACAGCTGCAGACGCCGCTATATGCGGGACAGGGAAACAGCTGATCGAGGTAGGCAGTTCTTGGAGCATTCGGTCAAAAGCGCCATGCTCGTCGCCGTTCATGGTGCTGAATTGGAGCTGGGAGGGAAACTGAGACAAGTCAGGGAATGCGCCGGAGCTTGAGAGGCCTGCACGTCGATCGGGGGTCGGAGTTGTGCCGTCGTAGGTCTGTAGGAGTTGGGTGGGCAACCAGCTGTGCGGACGAGCGCTACAGCTGGGCGGTAGCATAGCAGCGCTGAATCCGTAGTTACGGTCGACGAACAATCCGGCGTCAATGTTTACGTCCTCGGCTTCTGACAGATGTTTCGCAGGATTTGACAACGAACAAGCTTCTTCCTCGGCGTCGACGGGAATGGAGGGGCAAGAAGTAGTTTCCAGTTGAGCACCGGGCGGGGCAGAGGGAGAGGAAGCGTCTGCCATGCCTCTGGGCGGAGTAGTGCAGCCGCTCTCGTTGAAGTGGTTGCTCCGGCAACGAAGCAGACGGCTGAGCTGAGGCGCCACGCTGACGCTGCTGCTGGTGCTTCTGTTCGCCCGTTGATGGTTTCTGTGACTGCTATACTTGGCATCCGTCGTCCTGGCGAAACCAGGATCTATGTCGGTCGTATCAAGTCAACTGGTTGTACTGTTGGAAGGAACATATTTTCCAGCGTGTGTCAACTTTGAAATGTCAGGTAAGTCACATAACGAACTCGCTCATTTGAGATCAAGGAGTAAAAGAATCAAGAACAACGGGAGCAAGAACAAGCTTGCTACTATGTGGCAAACCCCAGAGAATGACGACCGTTAGCCTTACGTTCTGATAAACGGTTTTGCATTCTCTTTCTTATATAAAGACAGTTTGACACATGTACAAGCCGGTCATGACCGGTCATGAACACTCAGTATATATATATATAAGTAGTCTGTTTAGCTTATACTGGAATGATGCATGAAGTCCATGCCATAGAGGAATATCAGCGGACGAGAAATATAAATCCTTGCTTTCTTTGCGATTGCTCTTAGTCCTCGCTAATTCCTCCTCCTGTTTCTGTGAATGAAATGAAATATTCTGCACAACAGGATAACGTAATACTGGGTGAGGTGTTTTAACTTCAAAAGATATTAGTTTAATAAGTGGTTAAAAAAATGATTTATAAAATTTGTATATCTAGGTGCATGTATATGTCATTGAGGTTCGAGCCATGTAATTGACAGATGTATCAAGACTTTGGGTGAAACGGTTTTGGAAATCGAACTCTTATTTCTTATTTCCCTGAGATAGGCGTCATTATTCATATATAGGAAGCAAGGGCTCAATCATGTAATTCATCAATCACATACTTTAGACATAACGAAACCATTCACCATAACTTAGATCAAGTTAGAATTTCCAATTGTTGGTCGTGCATAATGAACGAACATAAGTATGCTAAACATATGATGATGTGTCCTAGATAACTTACATGCCATGCATCAAGTCATGTCCCATGTATAAGTCATCCTAAGGAAAGAAAACTAGACAAGATAAATAGGACAACCACATATTATTCCTACTTGGTAGGTGAATATTCATCTTTTTCGTCATGGTTTAGGACCTATATAGTGAAAATCATTACATGTGCCGAAATTTGCATGTCTACAAATCAGCAAGTAACATATATCAATATAGTAAAAGATTCTTGGAGATTTAAAGAGATAAACCACATATTAATAAAATCATGTAGAAACATCCAAAAATTGTATTTATGTTTATTTTATAATGTTAGATCCATTTAAACATAGTTGCATCATATATTACCAATTTAATTTATTCATAATCAAGGTAACCATATCGAGAAAAAAGTGGTAAATGGGGACTAGATTTGAATCCCAAACATGCCATAGGACACAACTTTTTAAACTTTACCGATGAATACATATATTGTCAATGTCATACAAATAAGATACACTCTTATAGTAATCAGAATAGCACATATATATCTAAGCCAATATACGAGCATCATATAAATATACAAAGACAAGTCAAAGTTTTCATGTATATCTAGTTAGGATTTGAATATGTCACATGAATAACTATTGTTGCCATGTCATTTAGGAAACCCAACATAAATGTATCCTAACATTGCAAACAACCATACAAATGTTTATACATGCACCAAGATACAAGGTTATATTACTCAATAAGGGCTTTTAAGTTCCTTCAAGAGACTTCAAGTCTATCTAGAACCACTAGGTCTTATCTTACATATAGACCTCAGTGATTAAGACTGGGTTCTCCTACAAATATTAGTATATACCTAAAATATCCATAGTTTAACTAATGTATGATATCCAATCACATATTTAGAGTTTCCTTGATCATTTCTTAAGTAAAACACTAGACTGTCCTTAGTAAGATTTACTAGGATTGTAAGTAACTATCATTAGGCTTGAATAGGAACATTATTTACTTACAAACTAAAAGAAATATTTTGATATATTTATTTCCTGGTGAATATATCACAACTAGGTCATGCTTTATTCTTTTTAACTTTAAGTTTAACATTTCAGATCTAGTATGAGGGGTTCAACTATAAAGAAAAATTAGTCGTGGAACACATTTCATCATTTCTCAACACTGATTTCTATCTTCAAAACATGAACCAAGAAATAGATAATTAATACATAATACTAAAAATGGTATCTTCAACATCATTGGGACCTATACAAATTGATGTCTTCATGTTTTTTTTCACTAAATTCGGTTAACCCATATATTCTAAGTTTCCTAGTAATCTCTATGCTTGCATTTCTAAGGTAAAAAATATTGAATTGATAAGTTACAGATGAGCTTGCCAAAAGTTTGGCGAGTGCCTGACTATTGAGGGTTTGACCCTAATAATATTGGTTAATGGGTTTTGTATTACGTGTATACAAAAAAATTTATGTTTTTAATCATATTGGTCAAAGGGTGGCTCAAGACCGTTGATTTTGCATGCTCCATGATGGCCCTCAATCACAGGATGGGTTCCTTCCTTTCTAGTCGAGCATCAACTACTAAGGTGCAATTCAACTAACCATGTTGCTCGACTAGAGGAGTAGTTCCAGCCACATCTAGATGCAACCTATAACAACTACATGCAAAGACGAGGATGTGGTTGCATCCATATGGACTTCATGGAGATCACATAGATATCCCCATCATATTATCACATATGCCAACATTTTGGGTTTTGACTAAACCTCATCTAACTTATCAAATATCAGTTTGTCACTAGTTTAACAACATCAGATAGAAATCTTGGGTAAAACTTTCATTTTCTAATGAAGTAAAAATTAGCAACCATAAGCTTAGAATATACCAAATAAAAATTAAATTACAAATATGTATACTCTGATTGATAATAGATGCACATTCGTATCCTAGATGTTCTTATTGAAACATATAGTATGGTACTATCATATCATATGTGCAAGGAAATTAAAAGTACTAAGACCTTTTATATACACGATAGACTGAGTGACATTTTCTCATAGTCCAATTCCCACTGGAATAAGAATCATTTCCTAATAACAATAAACAACTCATATAAAATTTTAATATCCTAATGATTGGACAAAATTCCATTTCAAGTAGACATGATGTAGCAATGACGAATTCAAAAGAAACTAAAATAATAGTAACGTGTTGCCTTATAATCCAAAAAATCCTTTTCAATATGTAGATACTTATATATCTAAAATAACAACTTTAACTATTACATAGTGATGATGTATATTAAGGTATGACTAATTAATCAGGCTATATATACATTATTTACGTAGGCTTGATTGTAAAACTAGATGGCATGCTATGTTTCATTTTCCAAAATATGTATATGTATAAATTTTACACAATTACATTCTATATTCAATAGTCACGGTAGAGACTACAAGATGATGCATATATACACTGTTAATAATATGGATTGTATACTAACACAACCTTAAGTAAAAAAATATCTTTAGTGGTTTGTAATTACAAAAGTAAATAAAAAATAGTGTAAATCCTAAACTTTATGCAAGTATAAAAAATCTTAAAAATAAATTATATATCTGTCATCACACTATTTATCCACTTTGTTAGCGTACTTTTGAATTCAGTAATTAACCCTTCTTGTACTGACCATGTTACTATTAGTAGTATGCCCTTAGATCCATTCATATAATAATTGTAATGGCACACTTTGTAATTGATTTAAAGATTCATGAAGGAAATTTGAAGTACTAAGTTTGCCACAACATGAGATAGTGAAAAAATGTCCTAAGAATGTATAACTCAGTTACACATGATTTAGAGTTGAGGATCTAAATGTGAAATCATGTGTATTCTAAGAGTATTCACTCCTGTCTAGATTCCTAGTCAGATGTTATTTGGGAAATGAGGATGAAAATAATACATTAAGACTATATTGTGTGTTGACTATTGGTTACACTCATTAGTCATGATACTAGATATCAAGTCAAACACATAAGTACTTGTTATGAACAAGTGTACCAGACAGGCCCAAGTTGAGTATGATACATATAAGTCAAATATAAAAGTGAAGATCATATCTTAATGTGACATTGGTGATTGTGGTTCATAGATGTGAAGTAACTACAATATTCACATTTTTTACAGTGTATTTTGACACTACTCAATGCGACCTTGAATAAGGTTTTCCATACATGGGTGCATTGTGACACATGTGGGGTATTATGAATGATGTAAATGGAATGTGTTTCTCCTATTGGAGTGATATCTCAACCACTTGATGGGTGATACTATTAAATGAATGACCATGCTCACATGAGTCAACAAATGATGTTGGGATCATATGTATCTCAAATTGTATACTCTAGATCAAGGAACAATGATTCAATACTAAAAGTATGTCATTCTCATGCCTTGCATTCAATATGGATATCAGTGAAAAAGGGATAATATGATGACTGTAACACTAGTCACAACACTAGGTTGAAGTTGTTCACCAATTTATTTAATTAATTGATGGCAAATTAAATATTCTTATGTAACAATTATTTCTTTAAAGTCACAGCTTGATTATTAGCATCGATACCAACGTAATGTGGAGCCTACAGGGCCACATGCAGTGGACTCATGAAGTAGAATATAATTATGAACAAGTGATTAATTGGTTGCTAAAAGGTTTAGGTAATCAATTAGATCATTGATAGACTAACTGGAAGCCTAGTCATCCAATAGCAAAGTCCAATTGCCTGACTAGATTGACTAATCAATCAGCTAATAAGTCAAGTTAGTTGACTGAGCTAAATTAGCCGAATCGATTGAGTGGAAAGTCTAGTCTGATGGCTGGAAATGATTAGCCAAATCGGTTGACTGGCTAGCCTATTCGGTTGAATGGACTAGATTAGTAAGTTCGCTAAATTATTCCAGATTGTTCAGTTATAGTGTTATGACAGCATCTGAGCTTAATTGGTAAACTAGGGTTTACCTGGATGATTATATGCTTAATTGGATTGATCATTGCTTAAATCTAATTAATGATGATACTTCAATTATTATGTTTCAAACCTAATAAGAATTTTAAGTGTTCTATTGTTTGAGAAATTAGCATTTGAGAAATATAAATCCTAGTTGGCTGAAATTAGGGTTTTGATGGTACATGAGTATGGAATTTGATCAAGATAGTAGTGTGGTAAATGATTTTTTATATTTTCTACAATTTTTTATTTAATTAAATTTTAGATATGATATGGATAACTCAATCATGCATATTGGAGAAAAATTTTAGAATATTTGAGTGTTCTTTGAATGTGGTTCTCAGTCAAACTATACTTCGACCAAAATGCTGACAGAGTACTTTTTAGTAGTGTAGTGTTTTATTATTATTTATTTATTGGTAATTCCAAATGATCTGAAATTTTAACTATTGATCTGAAACTCAATCATAAACAACATGTAAAATTTTCTTAATTTTTGGATGCGTTTAGACCTTATCAGTAGATGAATTACAGTAACTGACATTTCTGCAGAATTCTAGATAGCAGTGCACTATTCGATTTTTATTTATTTAATGGAAGCTTGGAATGATATGAAATTTAAAGTGAATCTTTGTAACTCAATTATACATAATATGATAAATTATCATAATTTTTGGATAAGGTTTGAACTCTGAAATACACAAATTCACTGAAACCTTTTTATGATAGAAAAATCTGTTGAAATAAGAAAAAGTTTAGCGAGGGGTCAATGTGCAATTAACCCAAGCAGCTCATTTTTCTCTATATGGTCAACCTAACACACAAGGAGATCTCATAATTCATGATTCAATCTAGAGAAATGAAATCCTAGAGAGACAGAGAGTTAGGGTTTGAGAGGAGAAATTGATGGAGATGTTGACCTAAGGTTTTGCGGTCCGAGGAATGATGAAATCATCTAAGTTTAGCTTCTTTGGATATAGTTTCATGGTGAATCTTTTCTCACATGTAAAAATTCCGTCCCTCCTATGATTTGATCCAAAATGGTATCAAAACTTCCCCTTTTCTCACTCTTTCTTCATAATCCCACGTTTTTAGGGTTTCTGAGTTGAAAGGAAGAAGAATTGGGTGAATTGCTAAAGATTTGATATGACTTCGAGATTTTTAGATATGGGATACATTTTTAAGGTGTTTTCACACCATTTTTTTTTGCAAGAAAATTTTTATTTAATGCACAATCAGAGTACAAAGCGAGACTTCCGGCAGATGCCAGGGAGGTTTGAGAGTAAAGTCTACTTCCGAGCCGTTTAACATAACATGCTTTGCTATAGCATCAACGACTAATGTGTACTTCCTAGGTAAGAACTGGAAAGCAAAGGAGGATAGTTGGTCCTTGGTGTTACAACCTGGTCTTTCGGAGCAAATATCTTTAATTAACATGATCCTTTAATTAAAAATATCATATAGGATTAATATCAATTTCAAAAAATATTTAGATAATCACAAAAGAAAAGGATGAAAGAATATATTTTTCTAAACGAAATGTTATTATGAAAAATAAATATTGGTAAAAAAAAGGGGAGTTTCGCCAATATTTCACCAAAATACAGGCAAAAAGATATGTATCAAAAGAAATATATTTGACCAATTTATTAGGCCTACAAGGGTCAATATGTGAAAATAGGACCTATAGATAAGATTTATTTAAACTACAAGGACCTATTCGTAATAGACAAATATTATTCTTCACAATTTTCACCACTCAAAAAGCTTAGCCATACACTCTCTTCTCCTCCTCGTACTCCCTCCCTTTCTTTCCTAACGATTTCCCCACTCTCCACCCACACCCTCTCTCCCTTTACCTCACACATCTCTCTCTATTTTTCTATTGGTTAGGACCCCACCCACTCATGTAGCCGGTGCTGTACGCAGCACCTTTTCTTCCTTGTTTAATCATTTACTCAACTGAACCGACTACTCAGCATCAGCAGCGTTGTAAAATGACAGCTGTCTCTCCTTCTTCCCTTCTCTTCTTTCCATACGATACGGCCACCCATACCATCTCATACCATCTCTGTCCCCCACGTTTGGTCTCCCAGCCAATAAACATCTCACGCCTGCGGGCCCACCACCGGAAACCAAATAGCCATACTGTCCTTTCTCTCTCCCCGAGCAGCGCCACTGCTCTATCTTTTCCTCCCCCTCGGATAAATCCCGTCGCCGGACTGCTGCAAACTGCACCAGTATAATCAATATTGCGGCGCCTACAGGACACCAAATTCGTTGGGGAAAAGTGTGTTGGAACCGTATGAAGATGGCGGATGCAACCGACCTCATCTCCACCGCCCATGCAAACACCTATGCGATTGCCACCATTGCACCTCCCATACCGCCGGAGACGACGGGGAACGTGCCGGCGTGCTCCCTAGCCTACACACTACCCTCTACCGCCGCACAGAACGTCCTGTCAAAACTTTTATGGAATGAGGAAGACCGAGGAACCGCCAAAAACCAGCCAATTCGAAGTTCCACACCACCCACGACCTCGCCGGACATGGTCGCCAGAAATGACGTGTTGACTTCGACAACACTAAACACAGCCTTCATGACTACGGAAATGCATCCGATTTGCTCCTCTTGAGCACAGGAAACTAGAAAATACCTACGAACTAGCCCTTAGCCTCCCCATTCCCAATGAAATGACTTCTAGCACATCCATGGATAAGGAGGAGATTAAGATGAAGTCCGATCCTCCTTTTGGCCGACCTCAGGGGTTAGACCGACCCTCCTTGGCTATAAATAGGTACCTGATGCTCTTGGACAAATCCCATTCCCGGATTAGAGTCCACAACCATCAAGAAAGCCAACACCATGACCATCTCTTCTTCATCCTAGAGATACACCTTTCCTAGAACAAAATATACATCCATAGTTCGTTCCCCATCACCAAAAATACCATATCCAACTCCACAAGCCTAAGAACCCCATCCAATACTTGCCTACTCACCATACACATCAAATACACCATCAACAACACTTTCTTTTCTACTACCACTAAAGGAAGCTCAAGGCAAAGAACTAACTAGGCTCAAGACCATCATTCAAGTGTACCCACATTCGTACCTTGTCAAGGTAGGGAGTAAAACCTCTTCTTCTGAGTCCACACTCAAATCACCTTCTTACACTACAGTTTTTGAATAATGTATTTGATTCACATACAAGGTTGAGTATTCATTCAAAGTCCTTATGGATTTTAACAAAGAAGTCTTTTATCGCATTTTATTTACAAATCTAGTTCCTTTCATCAACTACACCTTTTGTGCAATAATATGTGTCGCTCTCTTATTTTTCATGAAAATTAGTATCACAGTGAAGTTTTAGCATAATTTGCGCTTACACCATACAAATTGCAGTATTGTGAATATCGATGGTTTTCCTCATGTTTTGTCAAAAATTTTAATATCTATAGCTTACAGAATGATAAAAAGATTAATTGTTTAGATTCTTATCATGACTTGTTAAGCTATGATTAAAATAAGTTATTGTTGAGATTCCACCACTGAAGAGTTGGTTTTACAGTCCTAGAGTCGGTGAGGACCGGAAGATTGAGATTGATATGTTATGTTATGTTTGGATCCGAATCATATCCTTGGGATGGTGAAGGGAGGAGGAATAGCCTTTCCCTTGCAACTACCCCACCTTGAGGGCAGCCGGAGTGCTGCTGCTCTGTGAGATAAATCATCAAAGGTTGTGTATAATGACCGTTGAGGTGACGGCACCTGCACTAGGCCGCCAGACCATGGAGAGATATGGTTGTAGACCGACCCCACCTCGAGGGCAGACTGAGGGCTGCAGGACTACCCTTCGAGTAGGCATCGAATTCGGGGCCTACAAACCACACCAGCTATGTGCGGTGGGACAGAGGAAGCTATGAGGGTAGAATTGGCACACGTGAGACCGATGTCTTTGTGATAGGGCAGTGTGCAAAGTGATATTGTTGATTTGTTACTTATGGTCTATGTGACCTTAGCTGTGGTTGCAGGCCACGAGCTGGATCTAGGGTTGGTTAACAATCTCTCTGGACTGAGTGGGGAATGATATAATAAAATAAATTAAATGATAATTGTTAGATTTATTAAGTGTCTTATTTCACTATCGCCTGCTTCAACTTCCATACTACCTGACCCATTTTTATTTTTTTTCCATTTATAATTTTATACATGTTATCGATGTTTTGGTATCCTTTTAACTCTGTTTAAATTTTTGTGCCTCTCCGTACTTAGACATTTGTCTAACTCCTCTTGCTACGGTTCTTGTTCCCCTCCCACCGTAGATTGATTGCAGGTTGAAGTTTACATCACCACGTGGATTCTCCTAACTAGGTCTTGGAGGGAGAAGCATCAAGTCTTTTGTTTATGCTTTTGTTATCTTATGTTATTAGTTTGTAGTAGGACTTCTTGCAAAGATGTAATTTCTTTTTAAGTTGGAACATATGTAACTCAAATTTAAATGCTGCTTTAAATTAAAGTGTGTGGTTGCTATCTATTGCTTGATGCTTCTTCCATAACGTTCTCAGGTTTTAATCTCCATGATTAAGAGTTAATTGTGGAGGCAAAAATCTGGGACGTTACAGGTGGTATCAGAGCATGGTTAGGAATCCACACGAGTAAATCACTTAAAAGACGTAAAATATACTTTAATATGGATATGTCATTAACAATACTTCTCTTTCAGATGAATACTTACAAGGGGAAGGAGCTTATTGTAGTGGATAGCTCCTCTGAGGAGTCTAATCATGGGCTTACCATGACCAAAAAATTTCGAGAGAAAGGAGGGCCTTCTTGCATTCACTATAACCCTGGAAACCAGCCTAGAGTACATGTAAAAGAGCATGCACTGCCACAAGAGTATACTGTCGACCTAGTCCCTAATCTCTATCCTCTATACTCACCACCTGAGCCTCTTACACCACTAGATGAGCAATACTATGCCAAGATGAAATACCCTGCCCCTAAAGAAACAAAAATCATATTTGAAAGCCTTGAAAGTGAACATTCCACCCACTCAGAGGAAATTGTAGAATCACCAATCACCTATATGTATGGGATACTACCTTTAACTTGTCCAAAAGGATGTGAGTGCTTTATATCTCGACTACTTCCAATCCCTAGGTCACCAGAGAGAACATTACCTCCCACCTTACCTTATGAAAATCGTATATCTGAAATTAAAATGGACTACCCCTTTTATACACTTAAGTATGGAGAACAAGTGGAAGACAATATATCAATGCTAAAAAGACCAACCTCTGCAGGAAAAAACATTCGTGGATTTGCTACAGGACCCCTTCCCAGCAAGCATCAAGGTTGAGGTGGAGGATGGATTGAAGAATAGGGATTATAAGATGGGAAATAGTGTAATATATGTGGTTGATGAGTCTATATGTCAAACTATGTAGTATGTAATCTAGTAATGGTAGGGACTTTATGTAATGGTCTATAATGTTTTGTTTACCTTGTATTTATATGTACTATGTAGTTGGATTAAGATGAATCAAAACTTACTTATCTTTGTGGAAACTTCTAGATGTCGCAAGGACAATCTGAGTCAGGAAATGCCCCAGAAGCAATGGAAATAATGAAGCGGTTAACTATGATCACTGAAGAAATGTGGAAAAATAGATCCAATGAGGCAGAATCTTCTCAATATGTAGTTCCCACACAGAGCATGTCGATGAATAAGTTCTTGGAACTTCATCCACCCAGTTTTGCCGGAAGGGATAATCCTGACCTGGCAGAAGAATGGATCTTAAAGATGGAAGAAATCTTTCGATGCTTAGACTGTCCTGAGGAAGCAAAAACCAATTATTCCACTTTTAAGTTGGAAGGAGATGCAAAAATATGGTGGGAGAACCTTCGAACGATCTCTTTCTATGACATCCCAATTATCTCATGGGAGAAATTCAAGGAAGAATTTAATGATCAATATTTCCCTGAACAAGTCCGAGGTCGCAAATTTGAGGAATTTCTAAATCTGCAACAAGGGAGACGGTCTATAGCTGAATATACAACTCGTTTTCGAAGACATGAAAAGTATGCTACACAACTAGTACGGGATGAAAGGACCCGTATCTCGAGATATGAACATGGATTATCCCCATCACTACTACAGAACATACCTTTAGTGTCAGTTATTTAAGACCTTTAGTGTCGGTTTCTAAGAGACACCTATGTGGGCGACACTAAAAGCTCACCCATTACGCGTCGGTTCCAAAACCGACGCCCAAACTCTTCGCGCGCCACCGAAATCGTGCCTGTTTCCTGTGGCGCGAAGGTATAGGCGTCAGTTATTAGATAAGAAACCGACACCATATACCTTTGCGCCACAGAAAGGGTGCCATCTTGGCCACTATCAGCGTCGGTTATTAGATAATAAACCGACGCCATATACCTTTGCGCCACAGGAAACAGGTGTCGGTTATTTATATAAAACCGACACTATAACTTTGTGTGTCGGTGTTATACAAATAACCGACGCCTATTGTTTTGTTTTTTTTTCTGTCATTCTGCAGACCTGCTGTGGCTGGTCGCATGATGAGAAACCTACAGTTAACTGTAGGTTTTACGACATCCATTGATATCAGCCAACAACAGGCCACAAACCTGCAAATTTAACAACAAAAATATTCACACATGCATTTAGCAATACAACCTGCAGTTCCATTCTATTTTCACACATTTAGAAACATTCATGTAGATAGCATTCTGTAGTTCCATTCATTCACATTCACACGTGTAGAAACATTCATATAGCAACCAACACTTTCATTCATTTTCACTCAGACACATGTAGAAACAAAACAGACATGTAGAAACATTCACACATATATTATAATTCAGAAATTCATTTACAAAATATCATTCTTTAGTCATTATTCGCTATCAACATCCCAATTATATTTTAAAACCCCCACTATTTGTATGGTTGTTGCCCATTCTTCTCTTACTTCATTTAATTCTTCCATCGTATAGGGAGCATGTACATCTGGTAAGTCCGTTCCTGTAGTGGGGTCAGCTTTAAACACCTGTAAAGAGAATGATATATATATAATTAATGAGCTATAAATAAGATTGATATATTTCATATTATCTAATGAGACTATATAATACCTGAGCAATACAATCGATGTCCAGTGCGGCATGTTTGATAATCATGTGCATATATCACATCACATAGTATCCACATGCCCATCCGTTGTCTTGTGTAGCACACTATAAATTCAAACATACAAAATATTAAAAAATACAACTAATTAAGCATTGTTCACATAAATAATATATACATATATTGTAGTCAGGAACTTACTTTCACGTTCTTCCAAATTATTGGTTGGTTCTTTTTCGTGGGGACCTTTCCTCCAGCCTTTTTGAACTCATCAAAACCCCTACATGTTAATGTAACACATAACATTGCAATTAAATAGTAATGTAATGACATATGTTAACGGATATGTAAAGTTCACATATTCAGAAAAATAAAAACGTATAAAACAAAACATACCTCTAATATTGCGATTTTTTTACCAATTAACAATCCTTCATTGTGATCTCCGCGCACATACAAGTCATCATTAGCTTCAATATTTGTTGGTGTTGGCAACCCAACTGAGAATGGACTGGATTCATCATACTTATCATAGTACTGTTCTTCATCTATAGGATCTTCAATGAACTGTCTTTTACCATGAAGAACAACCGACCATTTATCATTTGTAGGATCATCGATATAAAATACTTGTTTCGCCTGTGATGCCAATATGAATGGTTCAGCCTTCTCGCCAATCTTTTCAAAGTTCACTAAAGTGAAACCCAATTCATCCACTATAACTCCTTTGGTGTTATCAACCCAATCACATTTGAAGAGCGGAATTCTGAAATCTATGTAGTCAAATTCCCATATCTCTTCAATGACACCGTAATATGACATTTTAGCTTCACGTGGATTCTTATCCTTTGCACTTGCAAAAAACATAGTCGATGCTTGAAGGGTGACCCCACTGTTTTGGACGATACTCTTATCATCTTGGCGCTTTGTGTAATATGTGAATCCATTAATGTCATACCCTTCATAAGACATAACAGTCAACTTTGGTTTAAAGGTGAGGCATTTGATAGTTTCAGTAATATCATATGGTGTTTGAGATAGTTGATGTAAGACTTTATCTTCAAACCACTTAATAAAAGTCTTGTTATGCTCTCTAGCAAGCCACATTGTATTGGCTCAAGGATATTGTCTTTTGATGAAATTGGTATGTTCCTTGATATAAACGTTCACTTCGTCCATGTTGTGTAAAATATACAAATGACCTTGTTCCAACTGCTCACGGCTGATTACTTTCACACGTGATCCCAAAATTCCTTTGCCAAATAGCTCGTCAATATTCTTGTCATTATCAGGAGTGTCATTACCACTGAGAAAGTCATTGCAGAAATCCATAACCTCTCTCGCCACATAACCTTCAATAATACTCCCTTCAAGCCGATAACGGTTTCGAACATCACCTTTAAAAATGCTCATGTATCGTTCAAAGGGATACATCCAATGCAAGAAAACCGGTCCCAAGATTTTCACTTCCCTAGTCAAGTGGACAAAAAGATGTACCATGATATCAAAGAATGAAGGAGGGAAATACATCTCAAGTTGACATAGGGTAACAACCACTTCTCTTTGCAAATTATCAAGAGTCTCAGGGTCAATAACTTTGTTGCAGAGACTGTTGAAAAAGAAACAAAGTCTGGTGATTGCAAACCTTACATGCTTCGGCAATATAGATCGAATTACCACAGGCAATATTTGTTGCATTAGAGTGTGACAATCATGAGATTTAAGACCTATCAACTTCAAATCATTCATTGATACCAATCTACGGATGTTGGATGAGTAACCATGTGGCACCTTAACATTTACCAAGCATTCACAAAAAGCTTTCTTCTCCTTTCTAGACAACGTGTAACAAGCGGGAGGTAAGTATGTTCTTTTATTACCCATTTCACGTAATTCTGTTAATTCTGACCTTATTCCCATTTCACGTAGGTCCAGTCTGGATTTTATCCCATCTTTAGTCTTACCTGGTATATTTAACAGAGTTCCAATGATGCTATCATAGACATTTTTCTCAACGTGCATTACATCGATACAATGTCTAACTGTCAAAGAACTCCAATAAGGAAGATCCCAAAATATTGACTTCTTCTTGAATGAAGAATTGTCACTCCGTGTAGTACATTGTGATCTCTTACCAAATTCATTGACAAAGTCTTTTACTCTTTCATAAACAACCTCCCCTGGTATAGGTTTAGGTGCACTGCGTTCCTCATTCAATCCATTGAATGCTTTGCGCTTCCTAAGATACGAATGGAATTTTGGAAGAAACCTTTGATAACTAAGATATACATTCTTACCACCATGTTTTAGTCTTGTTGAATCAATGTTCTCTTCACATATAGGACACGCTTTAGCTCCTTTGACACTATATCCAGACAAATTCCCATATGCTGGAAAGTCGTTAATAGTGAAAAACAACATAGCATGCAAACAAAATGTCTCTCTTTGTGAAGCATCATAGGTCATCACACCTTCACCCCAGAGTTTCTTTAAGTCATCAATCAGAGGTTCAAGATAATCATCGATGTCATTTCCAGGTTTTTTAGGGCCCGATATCAACAACGACAGCATTACGTACTTATTTTTCATACACAGCCAGGGAGGAAGATTGTATATAACAAGCATGACTGGCCAAGTGCTATGCTGGCTGCTCAATGTCTTGTACGGATTCATCCTGTCTGTACAAAGCCCAAGTCTTAGATTCCTGACTTCTTCACCAAATTCAGGGTACAATACATCAATCTTCTTCCATTGTGGGGAATTAGATGCATGTCGTAGGATCCCATCATTATTTTTCTTAACATATGCATACCACCTCAAATTCTTCGCATCTATCGGATTGGCAAACAAGCGTTGAAACCGTGATATTATAGGTAGATACCACATCACCTTGGCAGGAGAACCAGTTTTGGACTCCCCCGAAGTCGTCAATTTATACCGTGACACACCACATTTTGGACAATCTTTCAAATCTGCATAGTCCTTTAGAAATAATACACAATCATTCGGGCATGCGTGTATCTTCTTGGCATCCATTCCCATTGGGCACAATAATTTATTTACCTGGTATGTTGAGATTGGTAGCTCGTTTCCTTCAGGAAGTATTTCTTTCAACAAAGACAGCAATGACGTGAAGCTTTTGTCGCTCCATCTATTGTTAGCTTTCAACTTATACAATCTCAACACAACGTTAAGCTTCATAAACTTAGTACAACCTATGTATAACGGCATCTCAGCATCATGCACAATGTTTCTAAAAATTGGAGGTGGATCGGTGTACTCTACCCCACAACTATCCAGCATTGCATCAACGATGTCTACTGGAACTGGTTCATTCACATCTACGTCATCGTAAGCAATTTCTTCTTCCACACAAGCACTGCTATCGACATCCACTGGTTTTAGGTTTGAAATCTCTCCATGCCAGTGCCATTCTGTATAGCCTTGTATAATCCCGTTGCACATGACATGAGTTTTGATTTTGTCACCAGTGCTGACTTTCAAGTTGTTACCGCAATGCCTACATGGACCGTAGAACCTATCTCCAGGTTGTTTCCTATGTTCCTCGGCAAATCTAATGAACTGGTCAAGACTAGAAATAAACACTGAGGTGCAGCGATTGTGAATGGACATCCATGATCTATCCATTCTATGATCAAAGAGAAAACAAGTATATATTAGGACAAGATTAGGGTCTAGGGTTAACAAATACATGTGATGTCATTATTATATATAATAAATGTGTACCACCTATCCATTCTTGAACACCTAATCTCACTAGTAAGTGTATAATGTGTATTGGGTTTTCAAGAAAATTTCGGCAGCATTTCCCCGTTGTTCTCCAAGTACATATGTACTTAGAGAACAAACGGGGAAATGCTGCCGAAATTTTCTTGAAAACCCAATACGCATTATACACTTACATCCTAAGTGAGATTAGGTGTTCAAGAACAGTCCCAAACCGGGGACTATCCAAGATTTACTCCTAATGAGTAAATCTTGGACGGGTTTCTAGGCCAACAAATAATGTGTTGTCATTCTTATACCTAAAATCCTAGTTCTTCAAGTTAGGGTGATTATTGATGTCTTTAAAAGCATGATTGGCAATTTAGGGAAAAGTTCATCATTTACATTTCAAGCATGTCACATGTGTGCATTACAGTTCATCATTAAGCAAGATATAAGTAAAGTAAACTTACCCAACATATACCATATGAGTAAGTATGTCATATTAAAATAGACTATACAATATGAGAAAATAGTAGTGTAATCATGCAAATGGGAACATTCATGGGAACACACACTTCAGTTATAAGCATTCATGTAGCAACTTTCAGTTCCATTCATTAATCTCTTTTTACATCCACACACAGGGGTGTACCCCTAAACAGTAACTAAATAAAGGGGTTGGTGTACCCCTAAACATGCGCATAATTAAAAAAACTATTAATACAGACAAGTCTAGATAGATAGACAACTAAATACTACACCAACATGGTCCCGCATCAGTAACTTCGAGGACTTATCATTGTGGCAATCTTCTCCTGAAGTTCAGAATAGAAAGCAACTATGAGTATTGATTGCTTTCAAACAAAAAGTGTAAACACAATTTTTTTGTGTTGACAATTATATTTGTTAATTAGACTTACCGTGGTCTTTTTGATGATGAAGCTGTGTCACGAAGCTCCTCACTATATTTAGACGAATCTGAACTGACAGGGGCCTCCGATTCAGATTCCTCATAGATGATATCCGATGCCGTGTGCTCATACCGCAGAAGATGATCGGGGGTCTCACAGTTGATGTTGGTTATCCAAACTTTGATGGAATTATGACCAACTGGACGAAGAAAAATCCTGTTGGAACAGACCACATGAATCTCTCCAATCCAATCACGCCAACTGGATTTTGATACAAGATTTCCCGCCAAATCATACTCAACCTCGATAACATGTGAATAATTGCCAAAAGTTAGGGTCACTTTACCAGGCATGTAGTGTCTTCCTTTTAGAAAACGCCAATGTTTGGGTATGACCAATTAGTTTAAGGAACGATCATCTAGGATGATGTCCAATTGTTCTTCAATAGGGAACGTTAACATTGACATAGAGGCCCAGTTCATAGTGACTGTTATGGGTGGACAGAGACTGCACAATATTAGTATTAACAAAGTGTAAGTACATATAATGATGTTATATATTTTTAGAAAAAGTTGTATAACATCAGTTAACCTTTTATTGCTTGTCATAACCAACTTTATTGTGGTAGACATGATAGCTTGAAAAGAAGTCTACATATGTACTTAGAGAACAAACGAGGAAATGCTACCGAAATTTTCTCGAAAACCCAATACACATTATACACTTACATCCTAAGTGAGATTAGGTGTTCAAGAACAGTCCCAAACCGGGGACTATCCAAGATTTACTCCTAATGAGTAAATCTTGGATGGGTTTCTAGGTGCTTACTAAAATAGAACCATTATATGGAACTAATCCTACATTATACACATACTTTTCCTGAGTAAGATAATGTGCACTTCATGGAATTATTAAGATCTGAATATATATAAGTTGTTTCTACCTACTTTGATGGGATTTTATAACATTCGAGTCTTCCATTTAAGGCATTAGATGCATATATTGCAGTCCATTGTGTTGAGATAAGAATCCCATGTGATACACACGATTGAGAATCTTTCACGATACTAGGAAAATACACAACTAGATATTCATTTAGGTGTTAGACATTCATTTAGGTGCTCCTGATAACTCGCAGGTATGCACAACTAGACAACTGTGGCAGAGCAGTACCGGAGGAAACATACCTTTCGGTAGCGGCGGCAGACAAGTAGGCGACAATTGGCAATTTAGGGAAAAGTTCATCATTTACATTCCAAGCATGTCACATGTGTGCATTACAGTTCATCATTAAACAAGAAGGGTGATTAGGATTCTCACCAAGAACGGGTTTTGATTTTCTATACAATTTTATAAAAAAATGCACATGTATGCATATATATACTATACTTTTTGGAACCATACTAAACACCAAAATACTTTATAACAAAACTATAAAACAATGATTATAGCTAAACTATTAAACAATAGACTTGTCACACATAAAACACCCTATACAACTATAAAACAAAAAAGTATTAAGATATGCATGATACAATAACTATTTTGCATCACATTACAGCAGACTTATCATTGATACCTTACTAACGTATTTCTACATTTACATATCATCACTTGATCAAAATTACATGTATTGTATAGACAATAGAGGATTCAACTCAATAGAAGCACAAAATCAGTACCTAAACCCTAAACACAAATAAGTAAATAACTTAAAAAATAAAAATAAAAAAATGCCCAGCAGCTGCTTGGGCGTGCCTTGGCACCGCCCAAGCAGCCACCAGAGCAGAGGAAGAAGGAAGAAGGCAGGGCGGGGAGCAGCGGCCGGAGCACAACAACCACCGGCGGAGGTGGTGACAAAGAGAGGAGAAGCGGCGGCGAGGACACGGAGCAGCGGCGGCGAGGGCACGGAGCAGGAGCACAGACGGCCGCTAGTGAGCACAGAGGGCAGGAGCTGGAGCAGGAGCACGGCCACCGGTGAGCACGGAGCAGCGGCAAGGGCAGGAGCAGGAGCACGGCAGCGGCGGCAGAGGAGCAATGACCGGCGGGGGCGAGCAAGAAATCGCTGGACCTAACTGAAATCGGGAATGAAACTGGGAAAGGGGAAGAGAAGCTCGCGCTGGTGAGCTATTAAGTTGAAAATAGGCGTCGGTTATTCTAATAAACTGACAAATAAACCAACTGTGTTGGTTCTATTCCAAAAAGCAGCACCTATACTAGATTATAGTCATCAGTTTTTAACTAAAGGTCAACTGACAACTATTCCTATCTCACGAATACCCTTTAGTCGTCGGTTATTTATTTATGAACCGACGACATATGTCAAATTTTGGAGGTAATTTTTTCACTGGAATTTTGGTTTTGGCGGTTGATTTTAGATGTCGTTTTTTTATTAATTAACCGATACTTAATAAAAGCGATACCCGTGTCTGGTCGACCTTCACAGATTGTATGTCAGTTTATGTTATAAACCGACACTGTAGAGTTTAGGTGTCCGTTTATGTATAAAACCGACACCTTGAAAAGTGACTTTATAAGCCATTTCTGTAGCAGTGCATACCTTGCAAAGAAGATTGCTGTTTTACACATTACCTCTTTTGATGACATAGTAAAAAGAGCTGCTGTCTTGGAGACAAAACTCCAGCACATACAAGAAAAAAGGGTTGAACTACCTCGAGCCCCTCCACCAAAAAGGAGGATTTCTTCACATGGGCAACAATATTTCCCCTCTCCAAAGAGGAATGGGAATGCATGCTTACGTTGTGGGAAGCCTCACTTTGGGGATTGCCCATATGACACTCGGTCTCGTTGCTATCATTGCCACATGACATGACATATAATGAGAGATTGTCCTATACCCCCTCCCAATAATAATTTCATGGCTCACTTAGGATTTTATCAACAAAACCCAATAATACCTGTGATGAGGCCAAGGTTCCATCAGCAGTCATCTACTACAAGACCTCAATTACTTCGCGCGTCGGTACAACCTCAACAACGCCCTCATCAACGCCTTCAACAGGGATTTCAGAATCCAAATCAACCGAAGAGGACTGGAAGAGTATTCGCCTTGAGCTCAGAGGAAATTCAGAATGATGATCGCCAAATGGAAGGTAATGGTCTTATCAATAATAAAACCTTCAAGGTGCTATTTGATTCTGGTGCAACACATTCTTGTCTATCATGTATGTGCTTAAAGAAAATAAACCTAGAAGTTGAGAACCTACATTATACGATAGAAATAACTACACCTCTAGGGAAGCAGGATGTGGCACACAAGATAATAAACAATGTTCCCCTACAGATAGAAGGGCATACCCTACCTGTCAACCTAATTATTCTCAGCTTAACGGGCCTAGATGTTATCCTTGGAATGGATTGGCTAGAAAAATATGGAGCATTTATTGATTTTCAAAGAAAAATGGTAACCATAAATATGCATGGCATGCCTCCTTGGGTTGTCCATAGTAAAGGAATTTCAAAAGAAAGTCTAGTTATCTCTGCAATCCAAGCTAGAAAATTTCTAAAGGAAGGATGTGAAGGTTTTATTGCAGTATTACAGGAAGAGAACATGAATGAGAAGCCATTAGAGGAAGTGAATGTAATTCGGGACTTTCCTGATGTTTTTCCAGAAGAATTGCCTGGATTGCCCCCACATCGAGAGGTGGAATTCGGGATTGAACTCTTACTAGGGAGTACTCCTATATCTCGACAACCTTATAGAATGCCCCCCACAGAGTTGGCAGAATTAAAGAAGCAACTTGAAGAACTATTAGAAAAAGGATTCATTCACCCTAGCTCATCTCCTTGGGGAGCACCTATCCTTTTTGTGAAAAAGAAAGATGGGACGTTGAGGATGTGCATTGATTATCGTAGACTCAATGATGCCACTGTTAAAAATAGATACCCCTTGCCTTGGATCGATGATTTATTTGACCAACTCAAGTCTGCTCGAGTTTTCTCAAAGATAGATCTGAGATCTGGATATTATCAAATAAGGGTCAAAGAAGAAGATGTGCCAAAAACTGCCTTTCGAACACAATATGGTTCATATGAATTTTTAGTTATGCCTTTTGAGCTAACTAATGCCCCTACAACATTCATGGACCTAATGAATCATGTATTTCACAGGCATCTTGATAAATTTGGCATTGTCTTTATTGATGACATTCTTATATATTCCGCAACTGAAGAGGATCATCATGTCCATCTAAGAATTGTGTTACAAACTCTAAGAGACCAACAACTTTATGCCAAATACTCAAAATGCGAGTTTTGGCTAACTAAAGTAGGCTTTTTGGGGGCATGTAATATCTGCTGGAGGAATATCAGTAGACCCAGCCAAAGTTGAAGCTGTGCTTAAATGGGAAGCACCCAGGACAGTAATAGAAATTCGAAGTTTCCTGGGAATGGCGGGATATTACTGAAAATTTATCAAGGATTTCTAAAAGCTTGCAGGCCCTCTAACACATTTGACGAGAAAAGGAGTATCTTTTATGTGGAGTCAAAAGTGTGAAGATAGCTTCCAAGAACTTAAAAAGAGGCTAACTACTGCCCCAATATTAATGCTACCACAAGAAGGCAAGACATATACTTTGTTTACTGATGCTTCCAAAGCAGGTCTGGGCTGTGTTTTAATGCAAGAAGGTAAGGTAATAGCCTATGCCTCACGCCAATTGAAGAAGCACGAAGAAAATTACCCTACCCACGATCTGGAGTTGGCTGTAGTTATACATGCTTTAAAAATTTGGAGGCACTTACTATATGGGGTAAAGACTGAGATCCTAACCGATCACAAGAGTCTCAAATATATTATGACTCAAAAGGATCTCAATCTAAGGCAAAGGAGATGGTTGGAATATCTCAAGGATTATGATTTTACTATTTCTTATCACCCTGGTAAGGCTAACATGGTGGCTGATGCACTTAGCCGAAAAAGAGTAATGAATATATCAATGATTAGCATACAACAGAAAAAAATGGCTAGAATTGTGCTCAATCCTTTGACTATTACTGCAAATTTAAAGGCGGATGTCATGGCTGCTCAAAAACAAGACACAAACTATAATCATTGGAAAGGAGTAGCTCAAAACCCCAAATCACAACTACAACTAAAGGAGGAGGACACCATTTGGTTTGCAGAACGGTTGTGGGTACCTTCTAGCACCACAATTAAACAAAAGATCCTAGAAGAAGCACATGCATCAGGATACAACATACACCGAGGAACCACCAAAATGTTCAAAGACTTATAGAAGAATTTTTGGTGGCCTAATATGAAGAAGGAAATTGCTGAATATGTACTCAAGTGTCTCACATGTCAACAAGTGAAGGCAGAACATCAACGACCCGGAGGACTTCTCAAGTTTTTAGAAATCCCAGAGTGGAAATGGGAACATATCACAATGGATTTTGTGACCAGCCTTCCTCGAACTCGAAAAGGAAATGATAGTGTATGGGTAGTGGTCAATAGATTAACCAAATCTGCCCATTTCCTACCAAGCAAGATCACTGCTAATATGGACAGTCTGGCAGACCTATACATGAAAGAGATTGTCAGGTTACACGGTGTTACTGTGACTATTGTATCAGATAGAGATCCTCGCTTTACTTCTAAATTTTGGCAACAATTGCAAAAAGCATTGGGGACTAAGTTAAATTTTAGCACTGCCTTTCACCCACAAACTGACAGCCAATCAGAACGAGTATTACAAATCTTAGAAGATATGCTAAGAGCTTGTTCTTTGGACTGGAAGGGCAATTGGGATGAGCATCTTCCTCTAATGGAGTTTTCATATAATAATAGCTATCAAGCTAGCATTCAAATGGCTCCGTACGAAGCACTATATGGGAGACCTTGTAGATCTCCATTATATTGGGACGAAGTTGGGGAAGCTAAAATTTTGGGACCCAAACTGATCCACCAGTGTGCAGAAAAAGTAAAGTTGATCATGAAAAGGTTACAAGCTGCAAAAGATCGACAAAAACAATATGCAGATAAAAAATGAAGGCACGTGGAATACAAAGTAGGAGATTGGGTTTATGTCAAAATATCTCCCATAAAAGGTGTTACCAGATGGGGAAAGAAGGGAAAACTGAGCCCTAGATATGTGGGACCTTTCGAAATCATAAAAGAAATCAATGATCAAGCCATGAAGTTGGCACTACCTTCTGAATATCAAAAGTTACATGACGTGTTTCATGTATCATTATTAAAGAAATACATCTCTGATCCATCACATGTCATTCAATATGAACCTCTTCCGATTGCCGAAGACTTATCATATGAAGAACATCCCATTCAAATCTTGGACCACAAGGAGCAACAACTTAGAAATCGCACCATCCCAATCGTGAAGGTGTTATGGAAACATCACGGGATTGAAGAGGCAACATGGGAGCTAGAATCAGAGATGAAGGAAAAATATCCACATCTTTTTGGTAAGTATTTTAATTTTCGAGGATGAAAATTTTATTAGGGGGAGAGGATGTTACAACCTGGTCTTTCGGAGCAAATATCTTTAATTAACATGATCCTTTAATTAAAAATATCATATATGATTAATATCAATTTCAAAAGAATATTTAGATAATCACAAAAGAAAAGGATGAAAGAATATATTTTTCTAAACAAAATGTTATTATGAAAAATAAATAATGGTAAAAAAAGGGGAGTTTTGCCAATATTTCACCAAAATACAGGCAAAAAGATATGTATCAAAAAGAAATATATTTGACCAATTTATTAGGCCTACAAGGGTCAATATGTGAAAATAGGACCTATATATAAGATTTATTTAAACTACAAGGACCTATTCGTAATAGACAAATATTATTCTTCACAATTTTCACCACTCAAAAAGCTCAACCATACGCTCAACATCAACAACGTTGTAAAATGACAGCTGTCTCTCCTTCTTCCCTCCTCTTCTTTCCATACGATACAGCCACCCATACCATCTCATACCATCTCTGTCCCCCACGTTTGGTCTCCCAACCAATAAACATCTGACGCCTGCGGGCCCACCACCGGAAACCAAATAGCCATAATGTCCTTTCTCTCTCCCCGAGCAGTTCCACTGCTCTATCTTCTCCTCCCCCTCCGATAAATCCCGTCGCCGGACTGCTACAAACTGCACCAGTATAATCAATATTGCGGCGCCTACAGGACACCAAATTCATTGGGGAAACGTGTGTTGGAACCGTATGAAGATGGCGGATGCAACCGACCTCATCTCCACCGCCCATGCAAACTCCTATGCGACTGCCACCATTGCACCTCCCATACCACCAGAGACGATGGGGAACGTGCCGGTGTGCTCCCTAGCCTACATACTACCCTCTACCGCAGCACAGAACGTCCTTTCAACACTTTTATGGAACGACGAAGACCGAGGAACTGCCAAAAACCAGCCAATACGAAGTTCCACACCACCTACGACCTCGCCGGACATGGTCGCCGGAAATGACGTGTTGACTTAGACAACACTAAACAAAACCTTCATGACTACGGAAATGCATCCGATTTGCTCCTCTTGAGCACAGGAAACTAGAAATACCTACGAACTAGCCCTTAGCCTCCCCATTCCCAATGAAATGACTTCTAGCACATCCATGGATAAGGAGGAGATTAAGATGAAGTCTCATCCTCCTTTTGTCCGACCTCAGGGGTTAGACCGACCCTCCTTAGCTATAAATAGGTACCTGATGCTCTTGGACAAACCCCATTCCTGGATTAGAGTCCACAACCATCAAGAAAGCCAACACCATGACCATCTCTTCTTTATCCTAGAGATAGACCTTTCCTAGAACAAAATATACGTCCATAGTTCGTTTCCCATCACCAAAAACACCATATCCAACTCCACAAGCCTAAGAACCCCATATAATACTTGGCTACTCACCATACACATCAAATACACCATCAACAACACTTTCTTTTCTACTACCACTAAAGGAAGCTCAAGGCAAAGAACTAACTAGGCTCAAGACCATCATTCAAGTGTACCCACATTCGTACCTTGTCAAGGTAGGGAGTAAAACCTCTTCTTCTGAGTCCACACTCAAATCACCTTCTTACACTATAGTTTTTGAATAATGTATTTGATTCACATACAAGGTTGAGTATTCATTCAAAGTCCTTATGGATTTTAACAAAGAAGTCTTTTATCGCATTTCATTTACAAATCTAGTTCCTTTCATCAACTACACCGTTTGTGCAATAATATGTGTCACTCTCTTATTTTTCATGAAAATTAGTATCACAGTGAAGTATTAGCATAACTTGCGCTTACACCATACAAATTGCAGTATTGTGAATATCGATGGTTTTCCTCATGTTTTTTCAAAAAATTTAATATCTATAGTTTAGAGAATGATAAAAAGATTAATTGTTGAGATTCTTATCATGACTTGTTATGATATGATTAAAATAAGTTATTGTTGATATTCCACCACTGAAGAGTTGGTTTTACAGTCCTAGAGCCGGTGAGGACCGGAAGATTGAGATTGATATGTTATGTTATGTTTGGATCCGGATCATATCCTTGGGATGGTGAAGGGAGGAGGAATAGCCTTTCCATTGCAACTACCCCACCTTGAGGGCATTCGAAGTGCTGCTGGTCTGTGAGATAAATCATCAAAGGTTGTGTATAACAACCTTTGAGGTGACGACACCTGCACTAGGCTGCCAGACCATGGAGAGATATGGTTGTAGACCGACCCCACCTCAAGGGCAGACTGAGGGCTGCAGGACTACCCTTCGAGTAGGCATCAAATTCGGGGCCTACAAACCACACCAGCTATGTGCGGTGGGACATAGGAAGCTGTGAGGGTAGAATTGGCACACGTGAGACCGATGTCTTTGTGATAGGGCAGTGTGCAAAGTGATATTGTTGATTTGTTACTTATGGTCTATGTGACCTTAGCTGTGGTTGCAGGCCACGAGCTAGATCTAGGGTTGGTTAACAATCCCTCTAGACTGAGTGGGGAATGATACAATAAAATAAATTAAATGATAATTGCTAGATTTATTAAGTGTCTTATTTCACTATCACCTGCTTCAACTTCCATACTACCTGACCCATTTTTATGTTTTTTTTCCATTTATAATTTTATACATGTTATCGATGTTTTGGTATCCTTTCAACTCTATTTAAATTTTTGTGCCTCTCCGTACTTAGACATTTGTCTAACTCCTCTTGCTACGGTTCTTGTTCCCCTCCCACCATAGATTGATTGCAGGTTAGTGTTTACATCACCGTGTGGATTCTCCTAACTAGGTACTGGAGGGAGAAGCATCGAGTCTTTTGTTTATGCTTTTGTTATCTTATGTTAGTTGTTTGTAGTAGGACTTCTTGCAAAGATGTAATTTCTTTTTAAGTTGGAACATATGCAACTCAAACTTAAATGTTGCTTTAAATTAAAGTGTGTGGTTGCTATCTATTGCTTGATGCTTCTTCCATAACGGTCTCGGGTTTTAATCTCCATGATTAAGAGTTAATTATGGAGGCAAAAATATGGGACGTTACACTTGGACCATTGCCTGAAGATGGGCTTCAGGCTAGGTGGTGCCTCCTCCATGTTCTTGAAGTAGGCGATGCCAATTTTTGAGTCGGAGAGGATGAGAGGCCTCAAGAGACCCTCCAGCCGATAGGTGTTTACAACATGCGAGATGGCTTTGATTTCTGCCTCAACTGCACTAGAGGCATAACCCGGGGCGCCAACTCCTCGCACAAGGACCCCAGAAATGGTTGTGATATAAACTCCAGAGGCGCATTGGTGAGAGTGATTGTTAAAAGATGCATCCACAAATACAAAGAAATCCCTATCATCGAGTTTGATCGAAAGCTCAGTGATAGGAACATGTTTGAAGTTATGGCTCGGGAGGCCAGCAATAGAGCACGCACATTCTTTGATAAACTTGATCTGCACCTGCGGTGGAGCAGTTTTGACAGAGTGAACATATTCATTTCTTACACTCCATAGATGCCAGCTTGTGACAGCATATAGGGGGTTTAAAGTGGAAGACATGATGATGTGCAGGCTCCAGGCATCGACGTCCATGTTAATGAAACTACAGTGCAAGTCTAGGCCTTGCCATACAACTTTTCTATAGCGGCAATCTCGAAGACAATGGAGAAGAGTTTCGTCCTCCTTGTTACACTGGAGGCAGAGTCTAGACGTGTCCATGTGCCTCCTGGATTTCTCCACATTCGTAAGTAGTGCTTTGTGCATGAATAACCAGAGGAACATTTTGATGCGGTTGGGGAGCTTGGACTTCCATAAAGCTGGCCAAGCGCCATTACAGCTAGCCTCATTCTGGCACCTAATCCATGTGTACGCTGAAGATGAAGAGAACTTACCTAGAGAGTCCTCGTTTCAAGCCCAGCTATCTGGCCCGACGGACGGTGTAGGAGGGGGTATGCTTTTGATTTGTGCCCAAGTGTCAATGGGGAAGAAGTTCCTGATGAAATCCCAATCCCATGAGCCATCCAAAGAAACCATAGATTCTGCCCTGAGATCACTAAGACTCTCAGGAATGATCAGTGCAGGATGAGAAACCGCAAGGCTTCTGTTGCTGAACCAGGCGTCAGACCACACATTGGTATCAGCTCCATTATTCACAATTCTACGACAGTTAGCCTTCACAGCATTGATAGAAGAACGGATGAAGGACCATGCATGCGAGCAGGTCCCAGTCTTGAAGGATCCTCTACGGAAGTATTTATTACTCATGACTTGGACCCATGGCTTTTTAGGGCATGTTAGGAACATCCAGGTGTTCTTCATCATGAGGGAAATGTTTTGGTCAGCTGCATCATGAATGCCAAGACCTCCATTCTTCTTTCAAGAAGTCACTTTCTTACAAGATACTAATGACATTCTACGTTGTTCTCCAGTCCCTTGCCAAATAATGCGTCGTATGTGTTGACTGAGGACATCGCACACACCTTGGGGGAGGCACACTGATTGCATGGTGTATGCGGAATGGATTGCAGAGATGATTTAGCAAGGGAAACACGACCTGCAAACGAGAGATGCCGCTGGGTGCACCCATTCATTTTTGTTCTGATGGAGTCTATGATGGAGGCATGCATGGTCATGTTAACCCGCTTATGGAGAATGGGCACCCCTAGATTTTTGCCCAGATCTTCTGTGGGTGGGATACTAAGGCGCTGACTAATACTGTTCCGGATCGCCGTCGGAGTATTAGGAGAGAAAAAACACTTTGACTTGCTTGTAGAGACTTCTTGCCCGGAGGCTGTAGTGAAATCCCGAAGGATACAGTTGATGCATTGTGCTTGTTTGACAGAAGCTTCAGCTAGCAAGATGATGTCATCAGCGAACAGGGCGTGTGAGATGGGCAACTCGTTCTTGTTCATAACGAGCGACTTCCAGTCTCCACAGTCCACAGTCTTTGCAATAACTTGATGTAATCGCTCCATACAGAGAATGAAAATTTAAGGGCTAAGAGGGTCTCCCTGACTAACTCCTCTGAGAGTCTTAATGGGAGGGAGGGGAGTGCCATTCCATAGAATGGAGGTGTGCCCAGATGTGATGATGTTCATGATCAACTTCACTATATGATCGGGAAGGCCTACCCTAGTTAGTGTGTCCTCAATGAAATGCTAGCTCATTTTATCGAACGCCTCGAACATGTCAAGCTTTATCGCCATCCAATGCTTCTTTCCCTTCTGAATACACATGGAGTGGATGGCTTCTTGGACAAGAAGGATGTTGTTTGTAATTCTCCTCCCAGGTATGAAACTAGACTGTGTCGGAGCAATCCAATCATTCAGAAGAGGTTTGATTCTTTCCACAGTTACTTTGGAGATCACCTTCAGACAAGTATTAGTGAGGGAGATGGGTCGCAAGTCACTGCAGGACTCCACATTGTTGGATTTAGGGATGAGCACCATATGTGAGTTAGCGAGATCGGGATCAACGGTTGCCATAGAGAAAGCCTGGCGTACAGTAGAAACCACAGAGGGGCCAACCATCGTCCACTTGTTTTGAAGAAAGTCTGTATGCACACCATCTGGACCAGCTGCCTTCAAGGGGTTCATCTTGAAAAGGACTCCTTTGATCTCCGATTCAGAGGGAATTGCCGCAAAGTTAGAGTGATTAGTGCAGGAGACGCTTGGGAATGTTCCCACATACGCGACGCATTGATGAGTGACACATGGAGGAGAAGCTAATAAGTTATTAAAGTGTGACCTAACAAGGGATTTGAGCTCTTCTTCATCAGTAACCCAGCCTCCATTCAGATGTTTGAGTTTGCTAATCAAGTTGCATTGACGTCTTGCCTTGACATAGGAGTTGAAGAATTCCGTATTGCTATCTCCCAGCTGCAACCAATCAATGTGGGATTTTTGCCTCCAATCTGCCTCCTTCTTCATGAGGATGTTTTGAAGTTGCTCCTGAAGGTCAATGCATCTGAGTTTGTTAGAGGCAGAAAGAGTAGAGGGAAGAGATACCTGTAAGCTATCGAGCTGTTTGAGAATGCGGTTCTTTTGCTGGTGTTGAGAGCGCATCGTATTGTTCTCCCATTTCAAGATTGCCGGGGAGAACATGTTGAGAGCCTCCAAGAAAGGAAGTGAAGAATCCCAGAAGGCAGTGACTTGGTTGGGGAAGTCAGCTTGGAGTTGCCAGCTTGATCTCGTCCTGAAGATACTTTTAGGGTATTTCCAGGCCGACGAGAGACCAACAGTGCGTTGTGATCGGAGATGAAGCACAGAAGAACCGACACTATGGTAGAGGGATTAGTGTCAAGCCAGGCTGCGTTTGCAAGAAGTCTATACAAATGCTCGAAAAGCTTGCCTCTATGGAAGGTAAACCACTATCCAACAGATGGGATTTCAGCAAGGCCTGAGGATAAGAGCACTTCATTGAAGGCAGAGCAGGCTGAGTGATCGAAGTAATGCCTCCCAACCTTCTCCCTAACAGAGAGCATGGAGTTGAAGTCTCCAATGACTGACCCGTCACTAGAAACCGTGTTCGCTATGCTTGTGAGGTGCTTCCATAGCAGATTGCGTGTTTTCGGGTTTGGGCTTCTATAGATGAAGGTGGCCAGAGAGCCATTAGCCCAGCAGTGAAGAAATTGCCTGTGATTCAATAAGCTCTCCATAGATGTGATATTATGATCCCAGAGGATCCAAATACCACCCGAGTAATCGATGGCCTCCACACGGTGTGAGGATGAAAACCCCATAGATCTAATTATGCTATCAGCCCTTGCGCCGCTGCACCTTGGTTATGCAATGGCTATAAGATTTAATTTGAATTTCCTCTTTAGGTAGCGTAGAAACTGAATCTTCTTGTCAGAACAAGCACTCTGGATATTCTAGAACACGTAATTCATTAATAAGGATGGTTAAGCTGTGTTGGGCTGTCCATTGGCTGGACCAGGGTCGTCTTCATCAATAGAATGGAAAATGTTGCCCGCGTCGTCCATCGTGGATTTGGAGACAAAAGAGCTGAAGAGACGATGGGCCTCTGTCACTTTTGCACTCTCTGGGGCTTCACGTGCCTTCCCCTTTTTACGGATTCTATCTAGGTTGCTGGGCGTCATCTGGTAGACTATATGCCTATTCCTTAGTAAGACACCTCGTCTTGCTGTGCCGGCTCCGCCTTCTGTCTCAGGTGAAGCTCCGAAGTTGAATTGGAAAGAAGGACCCTCGGTGACCTACTCTCTACCGATGGAGGTGTCATCTCCAACTAGGGGGCACGGCGGTGTCAGAGGGCCGAGAAGCTTCTCTAGCCTCTGAGTTCTTATTAGTGGTGTTCGGTAGGTTAACCCCTGACGACTTCTTCTGGTTTCTCCTTTTGGTCACTGTCTGCCATTCGTCCACCGTCTCCTCTCCAGAACCGGCTTGCGAGGAGGGGGGAACCTTCTCCTGGGATGAGTTTTACTCTAGCAATGTGTGAGGCAGGCGTCTCTCTGGTTTCTTCACGTGCATTGCGACAGAATAGGGAACTACTGGAATGGGGGCGGCGGGCACCGCAGGCAGTGCCAACGCTGCTTGGGGCCAGCTGGCTTCTTCATGCCCTATGCACCCGCAACGGATGCACAAGGATGGAAGATTCTCGTATTCAATCTTGAAGATTTCTCCATTGATGAACACCGCTGGGAGTAAAGGTTGTCAGGTATTGATTTCTGTGGCAATTCTCGCGAACTTGCCTCTGTTACCTTGCGCTATTGTTGAGTCAATTTTGATCATCTTCCCAACAAGGTTTCCTATTCCGGTAAGGAGTTTGGTTTGATAAAGATGAATCGGCAGTTCAGGAACTCTGATCCAGACGACCAGCTTGCTTGGGATCGGATTTGAGGGGCGAAAGTGTAGAGACCATGTTTGAACAGAAAGGTAATTTCCGAACAAAGCCCATGGCCCTCCCGTCAGGATCTTCACGTAGTCATCATTGGAGAAGAGCTGCACCACATAGTATCCGTTATCAAGGTCAATGATATGGAAACTATCATGTATGCCCCAGAGGATAGTAATGCGGTTGATGAGTGCTTGAAATCTGATATTCATGCCAATAGACTTGATTACTATCGCATATTTCCAAGGTTCTAGGAGGGGGGATGACTTCCTCTCTGATGGAGATTTCCGGTATGGTGCCGCTGCGATCTATGACCAAATCTGACAATTTTAAGAGATCTAGGCAGATGACCGGGTAGCTATCTTGCCGACTTTGACCCACCACTGTATCTTTGTAAGACTTCTTTGTGTGCTATGTCGTTGTTCCGTCTCGAGGGATGATCGGTTGCTCATGGTCCTCCGTCATGCAAGCGTCTTCTTCGTGATCTGGTTGTTTGTCAGCCCCAATCATTTCGTCATCGTCGAGATCGTTCCCCGCAGACTCTCCGATGAAACCATCCAGCGGAGGTCGGGCATGGCCGAAGCCGCCCTGGCCTCCTCTGCTTCCCGATCGCCCAGAGCCTCCGCCTCTCATGAAACCCTAATTGGTGTTTTCACACCATAGGATGAGTGGGAACTTCCTTTAAATAGTATATTGAATGAAAATTGGTTAAATCAACCATAATCTTTAATTGCTTAGTATGCGACTACAAACCCTGAATTGTCTATTTGTTCTAAGTTGTTGCAAAATGATATGAAATGGATTCTTCCTTTGTTTGAATGAGTTTCAGATGATAAAATCATATTAGAAATGTATATAATGCATTCTAATGAGAATCGCCTAAGTATTTGCAGAGGTTATTAGAGTAAACTGAAATATAGGGAATTTGTCTATGACTAAAATTTGATGTATAAGTATATAGAGAAAGTTGCTTATCTAGATCCCCTTGGTTTTGAATGATTGTTTATAAAAATTCATAGTACATATATGTGAGATACTATCTTGGATTTTGTTTAAAGTGAGTAGTGTTTGGTTGGTATCTCAGTGAAGAGGGTGAAACCCTAGATGCGAGGAAAGTTGGATATTTGTGAATAGATGTCGTGAAATACATTTTAAGGGATTTTCTTGACATGATAGACTTTATTTATTCAATGTTATTATTGATGCATGATATCCCAATGAATGGCATGGAAACCCAAATTCAACTTAGTTCCAAGGTTTCATACATATATTGATTGTATATGATTTGTTGATAATAGTCTTTATTCAGTGAATGTTTATGTCGCATGAAATCTTTATGGGAGCCATGGGAATAAGTTGTTGCCTAGCGAGAGGTGACAAGATGTGTGATGGCCTTGTGAGCCATGAGAATACTTGTACAAGAAGTGAAATGAATACCTTGGTCTAAGGACCTAGAGGTAATGGTTACCTGTTACAGAGGTAACAATGCTATGTGATGATCTAAGGGTTTGAATACCCAGATCCAGTAATTATGATAATGATGTGAAGGGATGAGAATTCCCAATAATGTGATAAGGGATTGAGATCCCAGGTATCATGTGTTGTAAAGATTTGAAAAGTACATGATAGATGTATTATACCTTTCTTTGTAGCATTTTGTTGTGATTAAATGAAACCCTAAGGGTAGGGTGTTCAATGAATCAAGTATTGTGATATCAATGTTCTCAGTTATTATTAATAATTCTTGTCATGATAAGTAATTAACTCTTAATTCAGTTATGAGATGCACAACTCAAGATTTGGGGTTGATATGTATGTTCTTTGAGAAATTACAGATAAGTTGCAGGTGCTATTGACGATTACTCATATGTCAAGTAATTAACTCTTATTAGAGTAATAAGATGATAAATTGCACGATTCTAGTGTGTATGTGCCAAGTGGACATGTAATATGTTTATTTAAGAATTTTAGTCTACCTGCATGTATAGTATGTTGATTACTTAGTATATTACAATATTTTGAATATACTGCACTGCGAAGTTTAGAATGATATACATGTTATATTATAACTTCAAATAAGTAGACACGACACCATAGAGATCCCAGAGTCAAGTATAAGTAAGAGAAGGGTACAATATAGAAAAGAGCTTTCTAGGAATAATAAAATAATAGACTTAGAAGCCCTGAACATCGTAGAACCCCTATGTGAGGTCTGCGTTTTAGGGGTGAAATGACCTAACCCTGGCAGCGTCCAGTATACGGGGGTTGGAACGTGCTATCAGGTGGCATGGGGAACGAAGCCCTAGTGGAAGTCTCCTTAAATTATAGTTTGTAGTGTCCAACATCAACCAGAAGTCCTGGTGGCACTAGAGTATAGAAAAGCCAAGAGGTGGCTTGACTCTCCGCCTATGTGCTCAGGTTAGAGGAGTCTAGTTTAGGCCAAAGAGCCATTTCCCTGTTGCAGACCAAGAGAGTAGTCAGACTTAGCATTTCCCGGGTGTGTCTGCTAAGTCTTGTACGGTGTGATCATAGTGCACTATGAGTCTTCATTTGTAGAGTACACTGCATATGATCAGGGCATAATAAAATGAATGAGAGGTCAAACAGGTGTGTACAATTATTCAATTACTCTTTATATGTTTCTGAAATATTAGTTCTCTTTATGATCAATCCAACATTTCATATATTGATTCACTCTTACAGATATTTAGAGTCTCCTGCCATATTTATGATTGTCAATTATTAGACTCTTTAAAGCTTACTGGTGTTATAATTGATATCAATTTCTCAAAAGTATATCTATAATTATATCAGTGCTTTAGACTGTTTCTTTGAAGTACTCATTCACTAAGCGAGTAGGCTCACCCCTCTACTCCCAATTTTTAGGGAAATCACATGGATTTGAAGAAGATATCATTCAATCAAAGTAGATCTTCCATAGGAGTTAAGTCTGAGTATAGTTAAGTTCAATCGGTCCTTGTCACTCTAGGTCCTTGTAGAAAAATAAGAGAAAGTTGTAAATGATGATGTATAACATTATTCCTCTTTTAGCAATATGTGTGAATTAGCAAGTCTTATGAGCTTAAAAGTATGAGGAACATAATGAATGTTCATACATGCATTTTACTGTTGTAAATGATGATGTATACCATTATTCCTCTTTTAGCAATATGTGTGAATTAGCAAGTCTTATGAGTTTAAAAGTATGAGGAACATAATGAATGTTCATACATGCATTTTTACTGTTGAAATCAGATTAGAGAAATCAGTGTTTAGATTCCCTTGTAAAGTTGGTTTATGTGGTTCAATGTGAGAAAACAAAGAGTTTTGAAAGAGAAAAAAAGTTGAGGATGATCTTTGTATTACGTTAAATCCTCAATTTACGCCCTAATCCCATGATTACTGGAAATTGTGAGATCAGGGTGTAACATATAGGGTGTCGCTCAACTGGACTGGTCAGTCGACCAACTAGCTGTCTCCAAATGGAGAACTGGAAAGTTGTCAATGCCTTATCATTTCCCAAGAAGTATTAGAAATATTGCTTCCTTATCTCTCTATTTAAAGGGACATGACAACGGGGGGTTTCAACTACCACCTTCTAATACCTGAACCCTGGTCATCATTACCCATAAGGAGGGAAGAGAATGAGAGATAGGGTGATGCTAGCATGTTTCCAATGGAAAGGTTTCTCCTTTATGTCAACCCTTGATGTGCGATATGGATTTTTTATCATCCCCATGAACAATATAGAGATGAAAATGATTTTATGAATGTGTTGGGGGAATGTCATTGACATCTTCTATTCTTCATGTATTCCTTGCAATCAACATCACCTAATTTTATCATCCCCATTGATATCTGAAGAACAATGCGCTTTTGTTAAGGGGTGCAAGATTGCTGACTGTGCCCTCCTGGTGACGGAGCTTATGACGGGTTTCAACACAAGAAGATCTAATGCCAAGGCGTGTATCAAGATTGACCTTAGCAAGGCGTATGACCACATTTGTTGGGATGTGTTGTGGGGCATAATGGATGCGATGGGCTTCTCGAGTAGGTGGGTTAATCTCATAAAGCAGTGCGTGACTACGACTTCATTTTCTATCCTGCTCAATGGTGCCCCTAAAGGTATGTTCAGGGCCACAAATGGCCTTAGACAAGGGGATCCTTTGTCCCCCCTCCTTTTCACCTTGGTGATGGAGGGACTGACCACGATGATTAAAGATGTGGTGATGAGGAACAAAATTAGATCTTTCAAGATCAAAGGCACAAGAGTTCTCAACCATCTAATCTTCACGGATGACGTTTTGCTCTTCTCCACGGGGCACGCGAAGAGATTTAAGGAGTACAAGAAGCTACTTGAGCGATTTGGTAAGGCTACTGGTCTTTACATCAGTACCATAAAATCACGCATATACCTTTCCAAATCTTGCGACATCAGACGTGGAAGACTCAAAGCGGTAGTCAGACTACGCAAAGGCAAGCTACCTACCAAATACCTTGGGGTACCGATAGCAGGTGGCAGAGGTAATTCTGTAGATTTTATGTTTTGCCTTGACAGAATCAGGCATAAAATTGCAGGGTGGACGGGGATTCATATGTCGATGACAGGGAGGTTGTTTCTCATACGCACTGTCATCCAGATGATGATTAGGTACTGGAGTGAGTTCTGTTTCATTCCCAATCCGACCTCAGACAGCATTACGAGACTGATTACCAATTTTGTTTGGGGAGGCAAGCACCATGGCATAGGGTGGGGGACTATAGCCAGAAACTACAACCAGGGAGGCTTGAATGTCAGCAAGGTGGAAGACATCATTAAATCTGCTAACTTTCGTAGACTGGAGAAATTTCTAACTAATGGAAAAAGTGTTTGGGTGAAGTGGATGAGACAGAGATATGGATCTATCCTCCAACCCTGTTCTTTGTCCTCTAGAATTTGGGATGCTTTGTGCAACTCGTGGCGGCAGGTTGGCCACCTATATAGTGTGGACTCAGACGGTCTCTACCTACTCTCCAGTCAGTTGAAACCGTGGATCCACATTGACATAGGTCCCCCTGTCCTTTGGGCTAAGATCTTATGGGGCAAAGGCTTTATACCTAAATGGAGCACAACCTGCTTTAGAATCCTTCTTGGCAGGTTACCCGCTAAAGACCGCATGAGGAGATGGGGTCTAAATGTCCACCCAGTCTGCTGCTTTTGCAAAGAAGATGAAAACCACAACCATCTTTTCCACGATTGCAGCAAAGCGAGACATATTTGGGCATTGATTTGGCTCAAGAACGGCTGGGGTCTGCACACATCAAGCAGCCTGCATGAGACTATGATGCAAATCATAGCAAGAAGCTCAAATCAGTATGAGTTAGCTTTCAGTGGTCTTTGCTTCACAAATGCTTGCTTTAACATTTGGAAGATCAGGAACATGCTAATTCATAAAAGAACAGAGAACCAAGACGTGTTTCATGAGGTGGAACGTGATCTGACTGCTGTGATGAAGGCTAAGAAGAGTCTCTCCAGAGGGCTAAGCCCTTTAGCTAGCTTATAATGGGTTTTTTTGTATAGATAACCCGTGTATATTTTTGTTATGACTAGCTCTTGTATTGTATAACCTTTCTATACCCCCTTTTTGGCAATATATTTACCCATTTCCAAAAAAAAACATCACCTAATTTAGTCTATAACAAGTTATACCTCACATACTTCCTTCTTGCTATATTTTTACAGATGATATTTGCTCGTAGAAACATGGATATATTTTTTCTATTGATGCCACTACACCTATTGCCTTTAAAATTCCTAACATTGGTATTATAACCAAGTTAATACTTGATATATTAATTTACAATCAGTATGATCAGATTTATTATATACCTTGTAAGATGTTACATGTAATGTAAATAATAAGATTGATATACATATAATGTCTAATTCTACATACTTCTAGATATATTTTGCATATGTGGGATGGGGTTAACTAAGTAAACTTCAAATTTTCCTAGTGTAGAAAAGTAAAATGATGTATACCTTTTTAGAGGTATTGCCCCTAAGATACTACGAGGGGTAGAATCCCCTTGTTATATCCTCAATTTTGATAAAATTAAATTATATCAATGAATTGATTTGTAATTTTCCCCAATGCTATTATTGATTGAATAATTAAGTCATTTATGTGGCTAGGGTGCACAATACAAACAAATAAGATATTTTACAGATAAACAAATAGCATTGCCTTATATGCATTTTTGAAAAATAGAAATATGAAATATTAGATAAGTTTCCAATGGAAAATAAGATATGTTGTGTTCTATAGAATTAAAAGAACTATTATCTAACAAGTTTGGCAACACATGTTTTTAGACATCAAGTAGCATTAGTTGATCTAACTTGGTATACTTGAAAATGATAAGGATAGATAGAGAATTATAGAATTTGAAAGGAAAAGAGATATGCCATGGGATAATGTTTTCATTTTAAATAATGATATTAGAGAAAGTCTTATATTCGAAAGACATCCTAATAAATTCCAACTTACTATATATAGATTAGTAAAAGATTTATGAGTTTCCTTGAAGAGAGGATAATTGATTTAAGAAAAGATATTGTTTACGGAAGGATAAAGAATAATGTAGAATAGGCGTTTCACCTTTACACACATTCCTACTAAATATGGGATTGAGAGAGGCATTATCTCCCCCTCTCCCATGCCTGTGGAGGAGACCAAATGCATGGGAGGGTGGTAAATCAAGTCGACAACTGGGATTTGAACCCCGATCTGACCACTTGAGCCACTCCTTGTTGGATCTTTACTACTAAATATGGTTTCCAACCAACTACTTTTATCAAGAAGTTGGTAAAAACCAATATGGAAAGATATGGTATGGTTTTGTGGGTTTTTATAAATGCGATAAAAAGGTCTCTTAGAGGGTCAGTAACTAGAGGAGTAATTAGTCAGTAGGACAAAATTTTCCTTCTCCATATGGAAACCCATACCCCTCCCTCTTAGGACCGACCTATCCAATCTCCTCCTCATGTACATAACATATATGTATGTCCTACTAGTCTTCAGCCAGGTAAAAGAAGGGTCTAGAGCACTATCTTCAACCCTAGAAGCATGAAAAAACCTAACCTACTAGTTTTACTCCCCCCCAAGCACTATATCACGACTCAGGATGAGTTTTCAAGGATCGTTGGACACGAGAGGGAGATCCAATGCTTCTGGGATATGTTGTCCTTTCTTACTCACACCGAATTTTGAGGTATGCTCATCTTCCCTCTTCTTTTCTATTTTTTTTTTTGAAGAAAGGGGGCTAATTATTATTCATTCCGTGCCCAATAATGGAGAAAATAGTACAAATGCCAACTTGGTTTCCAAAGGTAAACCAAGGAGGTACAATAGAAGAGAAGGAGAAAGAATCTGAATTATTTAGAGAATATTTTGCTAAGCTATCAGTCGCTCCATTGTAGGCCCTTGGGACATGGTGGATGGTGCCCTACAGCGGTTCACCATGAAGCTTCATGGCCTCCCTAGCATACGGAGTATACCTGGGAGTGGGGTTTGGTTTTGTTAAGGTGTTCATAACTTCGGCAGAGTCTGTGAAGATGTAGTAGTCATGCCAGCCCTTAATATGGCATAGGTGCAAGGCCTGAAGAATGGCATCAATCTCGACACTCAGGGGTGAGGAAGATGGAGTAATCTGACTGGAGCCATGGACATGAATGCCATGTGAGCTAACCACATGGACGCCAATGGAAGCATGAGGATGCACATGTTTGAAGGCCGCATCAGTGAAGATATACAAGTCCCTTGCCAGGAACTGTGAAGTGGGTATCATACTGGGGATGGGTGTCCGTACACTAGCAGCATGGATTCTGAGGATGGTGTCCACACGAGCTTGGACGAACTCGGCCTTAGTTCCGACAGGCATGACAACCCGCTGATGTATTTGCTTATTCCGACAGGTACAGAGGTGCCAGCAGGTGACAACGCATATTACAAGGTCTCTGCAAGTGTCGCCGTCATTTCCAATGCACCAGTGAATCCAATCATCATCACCAAGAGAAAAGTGAGTAACTCCTGGGATAGTGAGTAACCAGACGGATCGGCTGGCCGCACAGTCTCGAAGAGCATGAACAATGGTATCCGGATGATTTTGGCATATAGGGCATAGCTCCGAGACATCCATATGTCGCCTGTTTTTCTCCATGTTTGTCACAACCGTCTCATGTTGAAGGAGCCAGAGAAATATTTTAATGTGCTCTGGAAGCTGCAGACCCCAGATCCTACCCCACAACCCTGGGGTGTGCACCTCCTTTCCGCCCTGAATCCATCTGTAGCATGATCGCGATGAGAAGGTCCCGTTTGGCTCCAGGGGCCAAATCCAGCCGTCACTACCCGCGTCTGGGGTCGACGCCGGTGTAGAAGACATAGCAAGCTAGGACGACTCTGGCAGGTAATGGTGGATAAACTCCCAATCCCAACCCCCCTTTGACAGGATCATAGAGCTAACTTGGAGATCGTAAAGATTGGCAGGGACAGGCCAAGTCGGGCAGAGATCCATCACCTAGACTCCGAACAGCCATCTGTCTGTCCAAACATTGGTGGTTCGACCGTTGTTAATCGCCTTATGGAAGATGCTGGTGACGCCGCCCAAGTTCTTTGTAATGAAGCTCCAAGCTGAAGAGCAGGGGATGGAGGCGAACCGAGCCCCCCTGACATACTTCTCGTGCATCACCCGGTTCCAGATCTTGAATGTATCATTGAGATAGGTCCATACATTCTTCATCATGAGCGCATCATTTTGGTCTCGGGCATCTCGTATTCCGAGCCCTCCGACATCCTTGGAAGAGGAGATCTTCTTCCATGTGACCAACGAGGATTTCTTCTGAGTTCCCGTGCCCGACCAGATGAACCAACAGACCATTTGGTTAATGTCATCGCAGAGGCGAGGAGATAGCTTGACTGTTTGCATGGTGTATGTGGGAATCACCTGTAGGGTAGACTTGTCAAGAGTTACCCTTCTAGCAAGAGAAAGGTGCCAGAGAGTCCAACTATTTAGTCTCCTTTGCATGGCAGAAAGGATATCGCCGTGGGTTTCCCTATTCACTATGTGATGCAGCAATAGCATGCCCAGGTAGCGCCCAAGGTCGTGCGTCCAACCAAATCCCAACCTCCTACTAATCGATCAGATCAAAGACCGTGGAGTGTTCTTGCTGAAGTAACATTTTGATTTTGGTTTAGATACTAATTGCCCCGACGCTGCAGAAAAGGCTTCCAGAATGGTGTTGATGGTATGAGCTTGGCTGACCGAAGCCTCCCATAGGAGGAGGATGTCGTCCGCGAAGAACACATGGGATAGCTGTGTTCCTCCCCGAGATAGGGTGATGGCCTTCCACTCACCGACAACAACAGAAGCGGAGATAGCTTGAATTAGCCGTTCCATACACAGGACGAACACATAAGGACTAACCGGATCACCCTACCGGACACCTTGTGTGGACTTGAAAGGTGAGAGTGGGACACCTTCCCAAAGGATGGAGGTCAAACCCTTGCTGATGATTTGCATAGTAATGTTCACGAGCTTGTTTGGAATACCAGTCCTTTGAAGGGTGTCCTGGATGAAATCCCTGTTCATCCTGTCAAAGGCTTTAGCGAGATCGAGCTTGATGCACATATACAGTTTCTTCAAGGAGCAGTATCTCATGGAATGAATAATCTCTTGAGTAAGTAGGATGTTATCACTAATACGTCTCCCAGGAATGAAACTGTACTGTGTGGGTGCAATCCAGTCATTCATAAAAGGTTTCAACCTCTCAACAATGACATTGGAGATGATTTTGAAGCAGCTATTATTCAGCGATATGGGCCTGAGGTTGCCGCAACATTGTGGAGATGCTACTTTGGGAATCAGGACCATATGGGAGTCTGCTAGAGCTTCATCGATGTACTAAGTGTGGAAGACCTCCTAGATAGTGCAAACAATAGACGAGCCCACACGATCCCAGTGTGTTTGGATGAAACTAGTATGTACTCCGTCCGGTCCAGGTGCTTTCAGCGGCGCCATGGAAAAGACCACCCTTTTAATGTCCACCGTAGTAGGCAAGGCTTCCAGCCTGGCGTACTCTGCGGCAGTGATGCCGAGGAAGGCCCTAGGGAAGTGAAGAATGTGGTGCATATCTGTTGGGTTTGTCTCTGTCATCAGTTGTTTGAAGAAATGATGAACAAGCATCCTGATCGCATCGGGGGACGATTCCCAATCGCCAGCATCGTTTTTCAAATAGATAAGATTGTTGTAGTGCCTCTGTGCCTTCACATATGATTAGAAGAACTTGGTATTCAGGTCACCGGCCTTGAGCCAATCTATGTGTGCACGCTGCTGCCAGTCCAACTCCTCCCTAAGGAGGATCTCATGTAGGCGTTCCTGAGAGTAGATAGAGTTATCAACACTAGAAGCGTGGGGTAGGGATTGTTATCATACCTGTGCCTTGGCGATTTGGGCGAGAAGACGTTGCTTCTCATTGTGTTGTTTGTTAGCTCGCTTTGCCTCCCACTTGACAACCTTGTCTTTAAAGGAGTGGAGGCCATCTTGGAAGGACGATTCTGCCGGCCATTGATAGAGTAGTTCTCTGCAAAATTCTGGGATGGAGTTCCAGCATGCCTTGGTGCGGAAGAAGGGCCTCCAGGGTGACCTGTCACCACAGGAGAGAAAGAGGGGGTGGTGGTCTGAATACAAGTGGGGCAACACTGTGACAGACGTGTTCTCGAACCTGTCCATCCAGTCTGAATTAGCTAGAACACGATCCAACCGTTCCATGAGTGCTTGACGCTAGAAGGTGAAGAAGGGTCCGTTTGAATTAAGCTCCGCAAGGCCTATGTTAATGAGAGCTTCATGGAAGCACCTACTCGCTCGAGAGTCAAAGAAGACACTCCCTCACTTTTCATTCACATTGAGCATGGTATTAAAATCCCCAATTACCGCCCAAGCTGACGAGACAGATTAGGAGATCTCCTCTAGTCGTTCCCACATGAACTTCCTTTTGGAAGGGTTGGGGCTTGCGTAGACAATGGTTAGACACCAGCTTAAGTTGACGTTATAGTGGATGAATTGGCGATGGTTAAGCAGTATCTCCACCGAGAAGATGTGGTGATCCCAAGTGAGACAAATGTCGCCGAAGAAACCAATCGCCTCTACTTTGTGAGAGGAGTTGAATCCCAATTTCTTGATAATAGTATCAGCAATAGTGCCTCTACACCGAGGTTCAATGATGGCAACTATTCTGAGATTGTGACTAAGTTTCATTTCTTTGATTAGCCGAATATTCTTATCAAGTCCTGCACCTTGTATGTTCCAACAAAACACATTCATTAAAAAGGATTATTGAAGGGCTGCGCACAGTCCGACAGACTGTTCTTCTTCCTCAGTAGTCATGTCCTCGACTCATGTTGTAGTAGCACCTTCGAGTTGCTTCTAGAATTCCAGGACTCGCTTCACATGGGGAGTGGAGATGGTTGGGCCTTCATCCACTGGCTCTCTGACGCGACCCTTCTTGCGAACTCTATCCGGGAACTCATCAGATGATCGGGAGACGACCACTTGCTGGTGGACGCCCATGGAGGCGTCGTACACCTCAACGGCCGACCCTGGTTGATATGGAGGATAGAGTAGCGGGTTCGCTTGTCCTACCAAGTTGTCGACCCTCAGTTGCTCAGTGGGTATCGTAGGGTACATCCTACATGGTTTGGCATAAAACGTAGGACATATCAAGGATTTGTGTGGGAAGAAAGGATGGGGGTGCTGCGGGAGCACCTCTAGCAGGAGGAACTGGGGAGGAAGGCATGTGGGGTGATAAACTGCCAGGACTAGCATAGCAAGTTGCGATGGAGGTGGAGACGACGACGGTGGTGGTGCTTCAGGCGACGCCTGCTTGGCCGGGTAGGGCTCGACGAAAGGGTTCAACTGCGGCATGGCTTCGATGTAGTAGAGGGAAGGAAGGGGTTCAGAATCCTGCGAGAAATGTTCAGAGATGAGGATATTACTGCGGAGGAGGAGGAAACGGTAGATGATATCTTGAGTTGGAATGTCCCTCTCCACGCATCAAGTTACTCCAGTGCTTCAGTGGGTACATGTGCATCATCAACCTAAAATTTGACAAAAATAAACACACTGAATCAGCATTTGTATTAAAAAAGCAAACATTTAGCTTCAATAAAAAATATAAACATACATGTCTCTAAAATTGTGATCTTTTATCAATTAACAATCCTTCATTGTGATCTCCGCGCACATATAAGTCATCGTTAGCTTCAATATTTTGTGGAGTTGGCAACCCAATTGAGAATGGACTGGAGTCATCATACTTATCATAGTACTCTTCTTCATCTATAGGATCTTCAATGAACTGTCTTTTGCCATGAAGAACAACCGACCATTTATCATTTGCAAGATCATCGATATAGAATATTTGTTTCTCCTGTGATGCCAATATGAATGGTTCACCCTTCTCGCCAATCTTTTCAAAGTTCACCAAAGTGAAACCCAATTCATCCACTATAACTCCTTTGGTGTTATCAACCCAATTACATTTAAAGAGCAGAATTCTGAAATCTATGTAGTCAAACTCCCATATGTCTTCAATGACACCGTAATATGACATTTTAGCTTCACGAGGACTCTTATCCTTTGCACTTGCAAAATACATAGTCGACACTTGAAGAGTGACCCCACTGTTTTGGATGACACTCTTATCATCTTGGCGCTTTGTGTAATATGTGAACCCATTAATGTCAAACCCTTCATAAGACATAACATTCGGTTTTGGTTTAAAGGCGAGGCATTTGATAGTTTCTGTAATATCATTTGGTGTTTGAGATAGTTGATGTAAGACTTTATCTTCAAACCACTTAGTAAAAGTCTTATTATGCTCTCTAGAAAGCCACATTGAACTTGCTCGAGGATGTTGTCTCTTAATGAAATTGGTATGTTCCTCGATATAAACACTCACTTCATCCATGTTGTGTAAAATATACAAGTGAGCTTGTTCGAACTGCTCACGGCTGATTACTTTCACCCGTGATCCCAAAATTCCTTTGCCCTCCTCAATATTCTTGTCATTAACAGGAGTGGTATTACCACTCAGAAAGTCATTGCAAAAATCCATAACCTCTCTTGCCACATAACCTTCAATAATACTCCCTTCAGGCTGATAATGGTTTCGAACATCACCTTTAAAAATGCTCATGTATCGTTCAAAGGGATACATCCAATGCAAGAAAACTGGTCCCAACATTTTCACTTCCCTAGTCAAGTGGACAACAAGATCTACCATGATATCAAAGAACGAAGGAGGGAAATACATCTCAAGCTGACATAGGGTAACAACCACTTCTCTTTGCAAATTATCGAGAGTATCAGGGTCAATAACTTTGCTGCATAGACTATTGAAAAAGAAACAAAGTCTGGTGATTGCAAACCTTACATGCTTCAGCAATATAGATCGAATTGCCACGGGCAATATTTGTTGCATTAGAGTGTGACAATCATGAGATTTAAGACATATCAACTTCAGATATTTCATTGATACCAATCTACGGATGTTGGATGAGTAACCATGTGGCACCTTAACATTTACCAAGCATTCACAAAAACCTTTCTTCTCCTTTCTAGACAACGTGTAACAAGCGGGAGGTAAGTATGTTCTTTTATTACCCATTTCACGTAATTCTGTTAATTTTGACCTTATTCTCATTTCACGTAGGTCCAGTCTGGATTTTATCACATCTTTAGTCTTACCTGGTATATTTAATAGAGTACCAATGATGCTATCAAAGCCATTTTTCTCAACGTGCATTACATCGATACAATGCCTGACTGTCAAAGAACTCCAATAAGGAAGATCCCAAAATATTGACTTCTTCTCGAATGAAGAATTGTCACTCCGTGTGGCCATACTACATTGTGATTTCTTACCAAATTTATTGACAATGTCTTTTACTCTTTCATAAACAACATCCCCTGGTATAGGTTTAGGTGCACTCCGTTCATCATTCCATCCATTGAATGCTTTGCGCTTCCTACGATACAGATGGAATTTTGAAAGAAACCTTCGATGACCAAGATATACAGTCTTGCCGCCATGTTTTAGTCTTATTGAATCAGTGTTTTCTTCACATATAGGACACGCTTTAGCTCCTTTGATACTATATCCAGACAAATTCCCATATGTTGGAAAGTCATTAATAGTGCAAAACAACATAGCGTGCAAACGAAATGTCTCTCTTCCTGAAGCATCATAGGTCATCACACCTTCAGCCCAAAGTTTCTTTAAGTCATCAATCAGAGGTTCAAGATAAACATTGATATCATTTCTGGGTTGTTTAGGGCCCGATATCAACAATGACAGCATAACATACTTATTTTTCATACACAACCAGGGAGGAAGATTGTATATAACAAGCATGACTGGCCAAGTGCTATGTTGGCTGCTCAATGTCCCGTACGGATTCATCCCATCTGTACAAAGCCCAAGTCTTAGATTCTTATCTTCTTCACCAAATTTTGGGTACAATAGATCAATCTTCTTCCACTGTGGGGAATCAAACGCATGTCGTAGGATCCCATCATTATTGTTCTTAACATCTGCATGCCACCTCAAATTCTTTGCATCTTTCGGATTTGCAAACAAGCATTGAAACCATGATATTATAGGTAGATACCACAACACCTTGGCAGGAGAACCAGTTTTGGACTCCCCCGAAGTCGTCAATTTATACCGTGACACATCACATTTTGGACAATCTTTCAAATCTACATAGTCCTTTTGAAATAATACACAATCATTCGGGCATGCGTGTATCTTCTTGTCCTCCATTCCCATTGGGCACAACATTTTCTTTACCCGGTATGTTGAGATTGGCAGCTCGTTTCCTTCAGGAAGCATTTCTTTCAACAAAGTCAACAATGAAGTGAAGCTTTTTTCGCTCCATCTATTGTTAGCTTTCAACTTATACAATCTCAACACAGTGCTAAGCTTCATAAACTTAGCACAACCTGTGTATAACGGTATCTCAGCATCATGCACAATATTTCTAAAGATAGGAGGTGGATCGGTGTGCTCTACCCTACAACTATCCAGCATCACATCAACGATGTCTACTGGAACTTGTTTGTTCACATCTACGTCATCGGAGGCAATTTCTTCTTCCACCCAAGCACTGCTATCGACATCTACTGGTTTTGAGTTTGAAATCTCTCCATGCCAGTGCCATTCTGTATATCCTTGTACAATCCCATTGCACATGACATGACTTTTGATTTCCTCACCAGTGTTGACTTTCAAGTTGTTACCGCAATGCCTACATGGATAGTAGAACCTATCTGTAGGTTTTTTCCTATGTTCCTCGGCAAATCTAATAAACTAATCAAGACCAGATATAAACTCTGGGGTGCAGCGATTGCGAATGGACATCCATGATCTATCCATTCTATGATCAAAGAGAAAACAAGTATATATTAGGACAAGATTAGGGTATACACTTACATCCTATCCAAGATTTACTCCTATTATCTACAATGAAGCTGGACTCCATACAAACAATATATAATTTAGTGATTGTTCATTCTAATTTATACCAATGTACAAGTAATATAAAGAACAATGATTGTTCCCTTTCTAGGCCAACAAACACTTGTGATGTCATTTATATATAATAAATGTGTACCACCTATCCCATCCTTGAACACCTAATCTCACTAGTAAGTGTATAATGTGTATTGGGTTTTCAAGAAAATTTCGGCAGCATTTCCCCACTGTTCTCTAAGTACATATGTACTTAGAGAACAAACGAGGAAATGATACCGAAATTTTCTCGAAAACCCAATACACATTATACACTTACATCCTAAGTGAGATTAGGTGTTCAAGAACAATCCCAAACAGGGGACTATCCAAGATTTACTCCTAATGAGTAAATCTTGGATGGGTTTCTAGGCCAACAAACACAATAATAGATATGTACATGTTAGGGTTTCATCACAATTGAATTAGGATTAGAAGCACAAATATATTAGAAGCACAAATATATGCAAGCAAAAGATTTGTTCGTATCCTAGAATTTACATAAAGCATTACATATAGATTTGTTCATATCCTTACCAATAGCAAACACGGCCGTGGCTGTGCTACCCAGCACGGCCGTGGTAGGCCATTCTTCTCAGTTCTCAGTGAAAGAAGTAGAACACTAACTAGTCTTTAACGAAGGTATCTCACTGAATTTCCAGGTAACCATAGCCAAGTGGCTAAGGTGATTAGGTTTTGAAATCAAAGCAGCAAGCAGAGCACAATAGTGGGCGGCAAGGAAGAAGACAAGGAAGAAGGTGCTACGGCTAATACCTGGAGAGCAGAGCAGCAAGCAAGACAGTGCCACAGTAGGGCGCAATGAGGAAAGGCGGCGCGACGGCGACGCAAGGAGGAAGGCGGCGACGCAGAGCAGCAGCAGGGATCGTCGGCGGCGAGCAAGAAGCAGCAGGCACCAGGCGGCGATTTTGGGAGAGCGGCGACGAGCAGCGCATAGGAGAATCATGAAACAGGAAGAAAGGGGGAAGAGCCGGGTGATCGGGCCTCTATTAAGTTTCTCAATGGCGTCGGTTATCTACAACACCAACGCCTATTATTATTTCGTGTCGGTTGATAGTAAAAGACCGACACTTAACTAGACAACCCTTGCCCTAAATTATTTGGCGGGAACCATTATCAGCGTCGGTTATCTAAGGATAACCGACACTAAAAGTGGGACTTTTCGTGCAAATTTTCATTTTAAATAGGCGTCGGTGAATAGTTAAAACACCGATGTTGTAGGTGACCTAAAATGGTTTTGCTCGAAAATTGGATTTCGCGGGCAATTTTACGCGTCAGTCTGTCATACGCAACCGACGCTGAAGACAAAGCAGTACCCGTGTATGGCTGGTCTTTGAATATAGACATCCATTTTTCTAAAGAATTGACACCTAATAGTATAGGCGTCAATTTTCCTCAATAACCGACGCCCAGAAAAGTGACAGTGAACGCTGTTTCTGTAGTAGTGTACCCGCATCCATAACACCAGTTTGTGAGGGATTTTTTCAGAAGGCCGGAACTCAGGGGTCCAAGACTGGATTGACAAATAATTACCGAAAATTTTCCACGTGCCTTCTATCATGGCTTTAACATAGTCATCTTTGTTGCCAAGTTGCACTATGGAGTACCCGTTCTCCAGGTCGATGACCCTGAACTGCGCCGTAGGCATCCACATGAGGTTGATCTTAGTGACAAGGGCTTGAAATCCGATCGTGATGTCGATGGCCTTGATGATGACCGCAAACTGCCAGGGCATCAAGAGGGGTTGGAGGGACGAGTTCTGGACCGAAAAGGAAGGTAGGGCGCCTGAAAGGTTGACCCGAATATCCTCCTCCGTGAGGATGTCTGGTGAGGTTGGGTTGATGTAGGACAGGAGGCCATTATCCTTCCCTACGTACACCTCCTTGTAGGAGCATCGGGGGTTCGCTTCATCGGACGCTGCATCCTTCATGTTTGTATCCGGGGACTGGGTCACCGCTGCTTGCGTAGTTGTCACCTCCCCGACTGGATCGTGCGTTGTCGGTGTCACACTTTCAGGCTCCATCACGTTGGTATGCAGATTGGCCTAGCCCTGACCACGACCCCTCCCCGGCTCCCAAAACCTAAGGGCATCACGAGTGTTTTTTTTATTTCTTTTCTATTATTTATTACCCTTTAACCATCAGGCCATCATCGAACTAAGGCCCTCAAACACTGACAACATTCAGCCACAAGGAGCACCTACCAAGGATCAGTGGGTGCTAGCGAAGTCATTTTATCTCCCTCTGGGGCATTGTGTCGTGGGAGTCTACAAGGACAGTCCACACTTACCGTGCTTAGGGTGGCAGTCTGCAGCATCGTGTGGTAGGTGAAAACTTAGAATCAAAAGACTAGGATACCCCAATCTAGGTACGTGAGCAATGGGGGTTTCTCTACCTTTTCCCCATGGTTTAAAGAGTCAGCCTCTATATGTTTAAGAACATTAGGTTGCTGAGGTGTTAGTGTTGCATTGGCCTAATTTATATTTATTTTGTAAAAATTGTAACTAATTATTGGTAACATGATTTGGGGAATGTTATATATGACATTTGATAAAAAAAATGAGAGGAATGCATGTAAAATATAATTGACCCATGATAATACTTCTTATTTGAAAAGTGCATAAAGATGCAATCTTTAATGTAATAAATGCATAGAATCCCTAGTTTTATAATTTTAATGTCTATCACTTGTTTTAATAGAAAAGTCTAACCTTTTTACTACTATAGAAATGACATATTGTGCCGAGTCTTTTTTCAAAGAAAATCGAAGACATTATCTATAATGTTGGTTCTAAGTAGACAAACATTGTGGATTGACCACGTGAGAAAACATGGGTTGTATTTCTTTTTTGTCGTCAATTTCTTCTCAAAGCAACCAACACTATATATCACCTGTGAAAAATAAAATTTCATGTAAAATGTTTGCACAACATTTCATTTGCCTCCAAAGACCTTACATCTTTGATTATTTTATATATAATTGATGGGATAAAGAGATGTACGTGTCATCTCTCCTGTGGGAAACAATTGGAGTTTCTCATTGGGATTTTTCATAGCGTCTGATGAGAAAGATGTTCATGCCACATGTCTTATGAAAATTTTCCCACCCCCACTTGATGTTTCTCATTGGTTATTCTAACCATGATCGATGGAGTAGGAGTCTGTGGGTTGTGAGATTAGGCTTCAGTGTGTTTTAGACAATTGTTGAGAAAATTTATGTTTTTGTCTGTGGTTGTTAATCTACAATTGATGACCTAAATTCTATGTTGTCTATTTTTTTAATAATTGGCGGGATAGGTCTTACTTAGCCCTGTGAGAAACAGTTTCCCCCTCTTTCCCCCTAACCATGTTTCTCTGGATATCTACCTCTGATAATTTTCTGACGATTTTCCTCCTCTTCTACCTCCACTGCTACTTCTTCTCGAGTGTCCTTTAGCGATTGTTGCTCCATCAACAATTGTGCATCCTCCTGCCACTACTCCAGCCGATGATGCCACTGCTCCATCCACTACTCCAGCCGACGGTTCCACTGATCCATCCACTGGTCTAGTTGATGGCGTCACTACTTCTCCAGCCGCGGTCCTTGCCGATGGAGCCACTGCTTCATCCTCCAACTGTGCTCCTTTTATAATGACACCATTACTTCTTCCTCCTTTGATCATTCTCATCTGATGCTAGCCACAGGTGGCCTCCTTCTCTCTATCTTCTCCTGTCTCAATTCTCCATCTCCCTTCCACCTCTCCTCCTTCCTCCTCTCTCCTCATTCCCCTTCTCTATGATTTCTTCTCAATATTGAGAAGAAATTGTGAAGGGTAGGGAAAGGAGAAGAGAGAAGGAATGAAGAGAGGGGGAAGGGAGATGTAGATATAAAATAATGTTAATTGTCAGAATTTATATTAGTATGGTGGATAATGATAATGCTAGCTTATGTTAGTACCGAAAAATAACCTTGAAGTGGATCTCATCTATGCTCTAATGATTACACTTGCATGAAAATGATCCTAAATTAACTTGAATTGACAATGTCAATGTTTATGTTGACTATCTTATTGGAATCATATGATTTTCCCATTTTTATGTAGATGACCTAATAACTATATCCTTGATTCAACTGTGATGTGTCACACTAACTCTAAATGAATTCATTTTGTATGATGTAACATGGTAATGAACATGCATGACCTAGTTTGGAATATTGAAACTAATATGTGAATAAAGCCTAATTCGTGAATATGATATGTGAATAAATCCCAATTTTTGAATTAAAATATGTAAATAAACCCTAATTTGTGAATAAACCCTAATATGTAAATACTAATATATAAATGTAATCTATAAACCCCATATTCAAAGCCCTGATTTCTAAACCGTGTTGTTGGCATAGAAACTCATCTAAGATTTACTCATTAGGAGTAACCCTTAGATAGTCCCTAATTTGGGACTGTTCTTGAGCACTTCATCTCACTTAAGATATAAGGGTATAATGTGTGTTCAATTTCAATAAATTTCAACAACATTTCCCCTTTTTTCTTTGGGTACCATTATAGGTGGGCATATGTATATGTACATCGGTGTACTTGAAGAACTGTGGGGAATGTTGTGGAAATTTATTAAAATCAAACACACATTATACACTTACTAGTGAGATGAAGTTCTCAAGAATAGTATAGGCAGTACACATTCATTTATATTAATGCTACTAGATGATAAGGGTTCAATTATTCAAACATATTTGTTTCCTCAAATTAAATTCTTAGCCTCAAATTTGATAAGCTACTCTTCTCCCATTTAGTAATGGTCTCAACGAGTTTGTAAGATTTACAGAGGAACATAGACAAACAACCTGGAGATAGGTTCTATTTCCCCTGTAGGAATTGTACCAACAACTTTAAAGTTGATACTATTGACATGGTCAAAGATCATGTCATGTGTAATGGGATTGTACAGGGGTATACATAATGGTATTGGCATGGAGATATTCTTAGTATGAGATCAGCAGATGTTGTTAATGGTATTTGTGTCAAAGAAGAAATGGTTCATGGTGTTGATGAAAACAAACCAATTCCAACGTACATGGTTGATGGGATGCTAGATAGTTGTAGGGTAAATGTTACAGACCCCACCTCCCTTATTTATAAACTTTGTCTGTGATGCTGAGAAAACATTATACTTAGGATGTACTAAGTTTCCGAAATTGAGTGTTGTGTTGAGATCATATACTCTAAAGTCTAATAGTAGAAGGTGCAACAAAAGATTCATGTCTCTGTTGTCTTTGTTGAAAGAAATTCTCCCTAAAGGCAATGACCTTCGAATCTCAACATATGAAACAAAAATGATGTTATGCCCAATGGGAATGGAGGCTAAGAATATACATTAATGTACAAATGACTGTGTGTTGTTTCAAAAGGATTATATCAATCTAAAAGAATGTATGAAATGTGGGGCGTCTAGGTACAAAAGGATGACATCGGGTAAGACCAAAACCAAGTCCCTACTAAGGTGATGTGATATCTACCTATAATACCCTAATCTCAAAGTTAGTTTGCTAATGTTGTAGATGCATAAAATTTATCTTGGCATCTAGAGGTATAGAAAAACAGTGATGTTAAGCTATGAGATGCGTCTCATTCCCCACAATGGAAGAAGATTGATTTATTGTATCCTGAATTTGGCAAAGAAGCTAGAATTTTTATGACTTGGACTTTGTACTAATGGGATGAATCCATATGGAAGATTAAGCAACCAACCTAGTACTTTGCATGTCATGATTTTTTTATACAATCTTCCTCCATGATTGTGTATGAATATTAAGTATGTCATGTTGTCGTTGCTGATTTCAGGCCCTAAATAACCTGGCAATGATATTGATGTTTACCTGGAACTTATGGTTAATGACTTAAAGAAACTATGGGGAGAAGGTGTGATGACTTATGATGTTTTATACAGAGAGATTTTTATATGTGCTATTCTATTTTGCACTATTAACGACTTTTCTACTTATGGGAACTTGTCTGGCTATAATGTCAAAGGAAGCAAGGCATGTCTTGTATGTTAGGAAAATACAGATTCTATCAGACTAAAATATGGTGGTAAGACTGTACATCTTGGTCATTAAAGGTTTCTCCCAAAGGTATATCCTTACTAAAAGTTGTGCAAAACATTCAATGGCTCAACTAAGGAATGGAGTGCACCTAAACCTATGTTAGGAGAGGATGTTTATGCAAAAGTAAACAACATTGTAAATCACTTTGATAAGAGACCATATACTACTCCCATAGATGAAAAGTCTTTATTCAAAGATCTCATCTGGAGGAAGCTAAATGTGAGATAAATGCAGTTACATTTTCACAACCTTTTTCCTATTCTTTCTTTTAAAATTTCTAAAAAGTATTGAATGTTGAAACTTTTTAGGGCATGTATGAATGTGATGAAAATATACATCACAAGTTTATTATGTAGCTCATTGGGAGAGGACATATATATTGGTAGATAATACTCACAAGAGACTATGTATTTGGAGACAAGAATGGAATATGGCTTAAATAGAACTATATTGATAAAGATGATTGGAAGGAGTTTGTTTGGCGAAGACAAATAGACACGTTCTAGGTATTGAATTAGTTACATTTTCATGATTTCTCATGGTTACTTAACAATACCACTTGTATGAATTAATCTGACCTTTCATGAAGCTTAAAAATACAGGCGTGACAAGAATGTGCTCAACCACTGGTTGGCTTCATGACGTTATTGGAAACGCCATCTCATGAGAGAGCTACAACAATAGTAAAATCAAGGGGAAGTGCAAGGGCAAGCGAAAGAGAAAGGGCAAGAGCAAGGTAACATCAAGGGAAACAACAAGGACCTTCTACTTCTATTACTTCTACTATCGAGTTTTCTAATGCTTCTAGATAGTTGCCTTGCTATATTGAGTGGATAGACGCAAGGAGAAAAAAAGCCATAGAAATCCCCATCCAAGAAACACATCAGGTGGCTTGAAAATGGTAAATTTCTTGGTCTCACAATAATGTCCATGTTCTTTTTTCACTTGATTTTTAAGTTTTACTAATTTGTCAGTTTTTGATGATAATTAGTTTGAGTTGGATGCCCAAGCAAAGAAGGGAAAGTTCACCCCTCATGACACACATGATGAAGTAATTGTTTCTCTAGGGACAGAAGAGAATCATGGACGTGTCAAGGACAATGGACTTGGGTATGGGATAAAATATATTTTGGAAGATCCCAACATAAGAGAAAACAACCCAATAAAGGGGAAATGGACAAAGAGTACACACAGAGAATTGTAAATGTAGATTTATAGAAATATATAGCTTCTTAGGAAGAAAAGGCTTCTCTAGTAGTCATAGAACATGTTTATCACTCAACCATGGAGTGCATTGCGAGTAGTCCTTCAGATCTTCATGGCACGAATGGGGTAAGATTCAGTTCAAGTCGATTTATATATACATTGATAATCCCTCAACTCAATATTTGTATTTATCAAATTAAGTTGTGTTACCAAAAATTGTAGGTGGCCAGAAAATGTCATCTTTCTATCAATTTTCTAGCAGGCAATTTCATTGCAGATGCCAAGGTTTCTATAACTGATGTGGTTCATACTATTCCCATCCTCACTGATCACTATTGTGTGAATGTCATACATGTCTTTCTAGGAATGAGAAACATACCTCTCCCATACGGGCACCGAGATGCCATCACGGTTGGAGAGGTAGAAGGTGGCTTTATTGGGTGGCCCAAACAAATCATTATATTTCTTCAGGTATGACAAATGTATATTGAAACTTATATAAATTAATTAAAAGCCAATACTAGAATACATGCATGCAATATACAACAGCTAAGAAGCCTCCTAGGGTTCTAATGCCTCCACCCCCATATTTTATTCCCCAAGAGTTGTTCAACTCCTTAGGTATACAACCAGACACTATTATAGTGTTGATAAATGTTTCTAAGCTATTTAAGTCTGATTGACTGAACACATCAGTGATAGAACTTTGGGTACAGTGAGTAAATACTCGATATGTTAATTCTTTTTTTAATTATTTCCTACATATAAACTGAGTATTGGTTATATATATATACCGATATATATATATATATATATATATATATATATATATATATATACTGATATATATATATATATATATATATATATATATATATATATATATATATATATATATATATATATAGGGCAGCGATCCAGTGAGAAACATATCTTGTGAGAGCATGAGAGGCATTTGAATAACTCTCTACATAGATCAATTTTTCATAATCCAACCGTATAGATTACAAGTATATATTAATATTTACCTTCCTACAAAATTTTGTCACCATCCAATTTGTAGATCATTCAAAACAACAAAATACTTTTCGACGCTCTATATTGAATTTCAGGCTCACTGTTGGATGTAAAAAGTGTATATTGTACGTATGGCCATGTAAATAATGTCTGATTGTAATGATTTTTTGTGAGAAGGTAAATGAAATGATGCTTTTTCCATCTATACAGTTGGATTTTTAAAAGCAACTCCCAATTTTTAGTTATTCAAATGCCTCTCATGCTCTCACCGTAGGTTGTTTCTCACTGGATCGCTACCCTATATATATATATATATATATATATATATATATATATATATATATATATATATGTATATATGTGGGTATATCTTCGTTACCCATGCTGGTAACTAAGATTCGCTACATGTGCATCAGTTTTGTAATAGGAAGGCATGCATTTGTAATGAAACGGTCCAAATTTGCTAGGTGACGATCAAAATTGTAATACAAAGACTCATTTTGTATTACAGTGATGTTACAATCATAAATATATATTTTACTATTTCCAGATAAATAATACAAACATCACACTGTATTTACAAAATGAGTCTTTCTATTACAATTTGGACCGTCTCATTACAAATGCATGCCTACATGTTACAAAATTGATGCACGTGTAGTGAATCTTAGTTACCCGCACGGGTAGCAAAGATATACCCATATATATATATATATATATATATATATATATATATATATATATATATATATATATATATATATATACATATGTATATATAGGGTATATCTTCGCTACTCGTACATCTATTTTGTAACAGGAAGGCATGCATTTGTAATGAGAAGGTCTGATTTGTAATAGACAGACTCATTTTGTAAATACATCGTGATGTTTGTATTCTCCGTATAAAAACAATAAAATATATATTTATATCTGTAACAACCTTGTATTACAAAACGAGTCTTTGTATTACAATTTTGGGCGTCTCATTACAAATAAATCCCTTCCTATTATAAAACTAATACACGGGTAGCGAATCTTAGTTACCCGCACGTGTAGCAAAGATATACCATATATATATATATATATATATATATATATATATATATAGGGCTTATCTTTAATACCCACATGGGTAGCCTGATTTTTCGCTACTCGCCCATCCAAAAGAGTAACTATATGGTACACAAGAGTAATTTTGAGATCAACAGAGTAACTATGTGGTACACAAGAGTAAATCTAAGACTAACAAAGTAACCGTGCAGAAAATATACAGTCAGTAAATATATGGATAGATTTTTTTATTTTAAGGGGGGCAAATGATATTATTTTTGGATGAAATATTTTGGGGAGCTAGAAAAAATGCTCCTCTACAATTGCAAAAAAAAAATGAAAAAAAATTAGGAAGGGTGCGCAGGTAGCTACCCGTGCGGGTATTAAATAAATCCCCACATATATATATATATATATATACATACATACACACACACACATATATATATATATATATATACATACACATATATATACACACACATAAATAAATAAATAAATAAATAAATATATACATGCACATATATATACACACACATAAATAAACAAATATATATATATATATATATATATATACACACATATATATATATCTATATATATCTATCTATATATATATGTATATATATATATATATATATATATTTCACTCATTTGTATTACACGACATGTGACTTCAGAATAAAAAATGTGGGATTTCTAATGCCATCATTGATTCACGATGTACTTAGAGATCTGGGTGGTGTCAAAGGATATGTGACTGCTACGATGTAGTTTTTTTTTTGCTTCTGAGACTATAATCTTAGCTCCCTTTAACGTCAGGTAAGTTTTTGGCTTGTTGTTTATGTGTCTAACCTATGAATACAATTTGTTGTGTGATTTAAATTTTATTTTATTTTCCTTCTATTCACTTAGAAATAGGCATTGGCAGTTTTTAGTTATTGTTCCTGAGACTTGGAGTGTGTATTTCTTTGATCCTTAGGGTGAAAACTTACAACCAAATGAGGGGCACCGAATGAAATTTGCGATTCATGCATAAGTATAGTTCTTCAGTGCCCAACATATTTATTAATATTTGCATCATATGTCAGTTAAATAATGTAAATATCTCTTAACTTATAGGGGTGTCAAAGCATTCTATACAGGCGGAGGGGAAGTAGATAAGAAAAATAAAATAGTAACTTGGAAAAGTGCTGATGTATATAATTTTCTCATTCCTATTGCATAATATATGATTAACTATGATCAATTACATTTATTAATGTAACTATAAATATACAAGGCCCTATACAAGGCAATGTTTGGGCATGCACATATTACATGATGTTGTACATGCAAACAATTGTCAATCATGAGGAACTGATCAAATGTATAAAGAATGTATGTTATTCATATTCGATCATATTAAATATTCTCATTTGAAAATACAAACAAGCAAATCTAACATTGTATCCCCATTCTCTTTACTATTTTCTCAGAATAATAAATGCTATACATTGGATCATCTGAATGACCACACAAATAGTGGCAGACTGCTTCATCAGAAACGTGGACTTGAACAAAAAAATTGACATTGATTGAGAACTTTTTGGTACTTCAAACTTTAATATCATATTTTGATATGTATTTGTGAGTGTGAATTGAATGTTGTATTTTTTATATAATTTTTATACATTGTGACTTAAAATCTAAGAATGTAGATGGTAGATGATGTTGATATGTATATGCAAGTGTGAACTGAATGTCATATGTGTATGTGAATTTGAATGTGAAGGAATGAGGAACATTAATGATGTTTATTTTTGCATATATGTATGAAATTGAAGTGTGTTTGAGAAATGAAACAATTGAGATGTGAGTTCATAGATTTGTGTGCATTTGAAGTGAAAAAAATGATAGAATGTGGTTGTGCATGCTTTGTATAAATTTATCTTTTTTTTTGTAGATGTGTCGGCCTATTGTTAAGTCGCGATGCTTGCAGAGAGCTTGTTGTTCTGATGAACTTTCAATTCTAAAGAACATTAGGCTCTAGACAGGAAAGCAGGCTAAACAATAGGTTTGTAGAACTACTGTATAAAAAAATACACATTTACTATTGATTATTTGTAAATAACCAACTACATATAATTTCTATGTCGGTTATCTACAAATCACCGATGGGTTTTACTTATAATTTTCACTGTTATGACACTGATAAAATCGAAAATAACTTTATTGGTGTCAGTTCTTTGTCATTAAAAAACAAAGGAGGAAAATTCAAAGAAGCATTTGTTGGGAGTTAGGTCATCAATTCCTATGTAACAAAGAACCAACAATGAAAAGTTTTGTCATCGATCTCTTGAACCGGCGAAGAATGGTTTTGTTTTAGCATCAACCACTTGGTCATCGCTTGAGAACCGATGCTAAATGCCTAAAATAATCAACATTGTATCAATATTTTGTACTAGTGTTTGTATAAAAAGAGAATCTTGGACCTAATTCTAGTCCCAATTCTAAAAGTCATACAAACATATGGTAAAGGGGAGACTAATGCACAAAAAACCCTATTTTTGATGAATAAGATGCTAATTATGTTAAATATATTTCCTTGGAGATGTTAACTATTATTGTGGAATATAATGACAATTAGAATTACTAATGGATAATCATGCATATCAAGTTTTAGGGTTAACATCATAACTTGATGTGTGATTAAAGGACATAATTGAATCTAGTTTTCATAATACAATGACATGGTGGATTTGATAATAATGGCAACACTTAATATGAATTAAGGATTTGAAGTTCAAGATCATAATTTAATCTAATCTATGTGGTATTAATAACGGGATATGATAGATCCAATGATCAGGGTTTAGAACCTAATTTTCTTTATCATTAGAATCTTAAGTTGCTTAATCAAATATAGTTGCTCATATTGACATGAAAGGCATAACTTGGTAATTAGAGTTACATATGATGTATAATGTGGATTAATAACTTCAATAAAGTATTATATGATACAATTAGGAGTTATACCCTTATTCCCTATCCTAAACATAAGATCATCCTAAACCCTATATTAAGATCTGAGTAGGGTTTAATGTGATTAATGTGATGGTAACACTTTAGGATTTATACATGCAGATTAAAGTTGATTGTTTGTTTTTCTTGTTTTATTGGATAATATTCTTAATGACTACACTATATAGATTGCTCTATGTTGAGGTACGTGTTTATTCTTATGACTATTCACATTAGCTTGTCAGTGTTTGTCGAGTGTTTCTTAAAGGTTGAACAATTAAATTGTTGGATAATTATTTACATTATGTTCAATTACAATTCCATTTTGAGTATCACATAAAGATGAGACTAAGTTAGGAAACTGTTAGTTCTTAATTGCGAGTAATTTATTGAATATATGTTGTTATGTACTTACACACTTTTTCATGCACCCCATGTACATAGTATAGCAATATATTGATTCGTTATTTTCATTTCACAAAATTTTTGGTACATCCAAACATACGAAGATATCAAGATATGATGAACAAATGAAAATACTTGAAGGCATTAAAGTTAATTTGTAAGGAGGATTAGATTACATACTTCTTGTCATATAAATCTCATATGTACAGTTCTTGATGATAGATATTCATTTATATCTTTAGATGAGCATTTTGTAAACAATATTTGAATTAACAAAAGTTATTTGCTACTATTTGTTATTTGGTTAAATCTGGATCCTTGGGAATATAGCTAATGGCTCTATATTTTTTGGGTATTTCCTTAATTGGGGGATGATAAAAAGTGAGATCCTTACATTTGGTATCAGAGCCCCAAATTTTTCAAATAATATTTAATTGTTTATAATTTCAAGTAATCCTTAGAAACATATGGAAACTTATTAAGGAATGAACTAATGGTAATGGTGTCTAGAATGGATCATGGTTGTAGGGGCTGGAAATATTTTCCTCTACACTATTAAGTTGGTATACGAGGATTCCCTTAGACAATGTGGTATCGGCCTTGCAAAGACCTAGGGTTTGCCTGAAGTAATATTTTTTCTAAGTCTTCTCATCTCACATTTCATACACTTCTCATCCTCTTGCTTAATGAACCTTAAAAGATACTTCCCTCCTAATCTAAAGTTAGGGTTTTGAGAAGAATTAGAATTAAGCCATCCTCCACCAGTTAATGTACATGTAATGGGGAAATAATAACAAAGCAAAGAAATTTTTATGAGTTTTTTCCCAGAAAGGGTAAACCCTAGATGGAGCTAGGGTTGGTTAGGAAAACTTTAGAGGGTCAAGGGACATAGAAACCCTAAGAGGCAAGTCATATTCTCTAAACTGAACCCTAAACCTAAATCTTTGGAAATGGGGTTAGTGTGGGTGATAGAGTAACCCTACCCATGTGAACCCTAATTAGGGTGAAAATGAATAAGGAAGATAAAATGGGGCCAGGTGACCCAGTCTCCTATGTATACATGTATGTGGAAAAAGGCTTAATGTAAATGGTTTTAAGAAACAAAGGAACCGAAGACTAAAGCATTATATGATATAACATGCTCAAAACCCTCATGCTATCTCTAGAAGTTTGGATATGGAAAGAAAGTCATTAAGTTGATTATGATCAAGCCTATTGAGGGGAAGGCCAAAAAAGATCAAGCCCCTTGAGGGGAAGATCAGAAAACATCAATACCCTAGAGGGGAAGATCACAAAGGATCATGCCCCTAGAGGGGAATATCAAGAAAGGTCAAACCCATGGATGGGAAGGCTTACATGGCACAAGCCCAGATAGGGAAGGTAGCCTGAGTCCATAGTGTAGACAACCAAGCTCAGATAGGGAAGGTCACAAAAGGTCAAGACCCAGATTGAGAAGGTCGATAAGGCACCAAGCCCTTGGAGGGGAGGGTGGCCCAACTACACTACATGGACAAAAATGCATTGAGAGTGTATCTCAGAGATTGACCAAACAAAGGTTGGGACATTATAACAAAAACAATGCATGAAAATGGAATTATGAAACCTTTAGGGATGATGTTCGGGCATGAGGTTGGTCAACCTAAGAGTAGGAAAAGGACCTATGGGGGAGGAAAACCCTAAACATGTAGGGTCAGGTTGTTGCTAAGAGAGCCTAACCTTCTCATGTGAGTCAAGAAGACAACCTAGGATAGAACCTTCACTAGAAGGGTGAGTTTATCCATCAATTTTAAAAAAAATGAGGTAATTATGAATGTCATTTAAAGTGTAAAGTATTAAGTATAAAATATATGAGAGAACATATGTTGAGTATAAGTCTTTGAACCCAAGTATGCCATCTCTGAGGAATATGAGGAGAAGTCATGATATAAGTGGCTGAAAGTATGGGACCAAGCCTGGAAGGGAGGGTCTCCATGATCCCAATGAGGGGAAATAAAAGTGAATAATGAGCATCATAAGAGATTGAGGAAATATAGTTTAAAGAATTACATATGAAAATAATGTGTCCTCGATAAACCCTTGGGACAGGTAGAGCCTTCGGTCAATCCTATGGTCAAGTAGGGAGTATTAAAGGTACATAAAATGGATGAGATTAGGATATGATGGTGCCCTAAATGCATAAGACCATATAGTTGGGAGGTAACATCTATGTTTTCCTGAGGCCCATGTATCAAGTGATTCGTCACTTCATGAGTTCATGAGGCCCAAGGGGTAAATGTGAGAGGCACTCCTTAGATGAATAAGGATGAGATCACTCCAAAAGTACATACACCCCTAGATACCTCGAGGAAGTGGCTAAGGCTCATACGACATGAGGTGTAAATATAAAAGATACAAGGGGTCATGTAATAATGAAAGGAGTTGAATACAAACTTAAGAGTGAGAAAATACCTGACTTCATGAAATATAAGAATGATGTGGAATTAAAAAAATATGTATGGTTTAGAGTCATGTTGAGAATGATTCAACCTAAAATGTGGAATTTTAAGATTAAATATGGATACACTGTCTGTACTCTTGGAATGGGATGAATTTGGTATTTGGGTTGCAGTCAAATACTTATTTCATCTTATTATGATAGAGAGAGATTGGGTAAACACATGTTATGCTTTAAATTGACATATGAGAACATATACCTTAAGTTGAACTTAATAAAATGAACTAGGGTCGGAGGTGTTACCTAACCAATATTGAAAATAAATGAGTAATAGGTTGAAAACCTAGGTGAAAAAGTAAATACCAAGTGAAACTGAAATCATAAATGAAAATGTAATTACTAAGACTAAGAAATGATATCATGAAAATACTAAGGATGTGGATATAACCTGAATTGAAATCAGAAACTAATCTTATTGATAATGAGAGGACTTTTCATATTGCTACTAGATTTAAATGATATATAAGTTGTGGATTTAAGTTGAGTTATCATTCACCTTAAGCTTAATAGGTATGAATTTTGGGGATAAAATTCCTTTTAAGGAGGGGTGAATGTTATATCCTCAATTTTAGTAAAATTTAATTATATAAATGATTTGAATTATCATTTCCCCCAATGTTATTATTGATGGAATAATAAAGTCATCTTTGTGGTATGGGTGCTCAAGACAAATATATAAGATATTTTACACATAAATAAATAGCAATGGCATTATGCATTATTGAAAAATAGAAATATGAAATATTGGACAAGTTTCTAGGGGAAAATAAGATATGTTGTGTTTAGATAATTAAAAGAGTAATTATCTAGATAGTTTGGCAACACATATTTTTAGATATCAATTAGCATTATTTCATCTTGACCGACTAATGTGACCATACGAAGTGATGCTATTGAGTCAATCACAATAAATAGAAGAAGAGGAAGACCTAAATTAACATGGGATGAGCTTATAAAGAGAGATTTTAAATCTCTACATCTCAATCCGAATACGGCCCATGATAGATTTTAATGGAAATGAAGGATCCATGTAGTCGGCCCCAACATAGTTGGGACTGCGGCTAAGATGATGTTGTTGTTGATGATGATGATAGCATTAGTTCATCTAACTTTTTGTATACTTGAAAATAATAACTAAAGGAAGAGAATTCTATAATGTGGAAGGAAAAGGGATATGCCATGGGGATACTGATATTGTTTCAAATAATAATAGAAGAGAAAGTTTTATATATGAAATGCATCCCAATAAATCCCAACTTACTAGATGTAGATTAGTAAAATCTTTAAGAGTTTCCTTGAAAAGAGAACAATTGATTTAAGGAAATATATTTTTAGGGGAAGGGCAAAGAATAATGTAGAATAGGTGTTATACTATTGCACACCTTCCTACTATATGTCAGTTGTGAACCAATTATTTTTATCGAGAAATTGGCAAAAACCAATATGGAAATATATGGTATGGTTCTAGGGTGTTTTAATAATTTCTATAAAAAGGTCTATTGCTGGGTCAGTGACTAAAGGAGCAAATATCCTTCCAAGTTAGTAGGTCATGGTTGTCCTTTTCCATATGGAAACCCAGACCCCTCCCTCTTAGGGACAACCTCTCCAATCTCCTCCTCGTGCATGTAGCTATATATATATATATATATATATATATATATATATATATATATATCCTACTGTTCTTCGTGAAAAGCAAGGGCTAGTGCACCTTATTCAACCCTAAAAGCAAGAAAAAACTTGACCTTCTAGTTTTACCCCACCCCAAGCACAATATTACAACCCTGGACAAGCTTTCAAGGATCCCTAGAATTTTGTATTGAGATCCAATGCTTTCAGTATGTGTTGGCTTTCCTTACTGACAATGAAGTTGGAGGTATGATCCTCTTCCCTATTCTTTTCTGCTATTTATCACCCTGCAACCATTGGGCCATCACCGGACTAAGGCCCTCAAACTCTAACCACCTCTGGTAGTAAGGGGCACCGACCTAGGACTAGCAGGGGTAGGCAAAGTCATTTTGGCTCCCTCTAGGGCATTGTGGCCTGAGAGTCTGCAAGGACAACACATGATTACCTCAATTAGGGTGGCAGTCTACGACACTGTTTGCTAGGGGAAATATTAGAATAAAAAGTCAGGATACCCCAATATAGGTACATGAGCAATAGGGGTATCAATATCTTTTCCCCATGGTTTGAAGAGCCAACTATTGTTTGTTTAAGAGAATTAGGTTGTTGACATGTTAGTGCGACATTGGCCAATTATATTTATCTTGCAAAAATCATAAGTAATTGTTGGTAACTCGGTTCGGGGCATGTTATATATAATTTATCAAAAAAAAGAGGAATGCAAATAGAATATAACTGAGATTTGATAATTCTTCCTATTCCAAAAGTGCATAATAATGCAATGTTAAATTTAATGAATGCATACAAGCCTTAGTTTCATGATTTTAATGGTTATCTATTGTTTTAATGGATAAATTCTAACCTTTTGGATAAAAGAGAATCATGGACCTAACTCTAATCCCAATTCTAAAAGTAGTGCAAACATGTGGTAAAGGGGTGACTAATGCACAAAATATGTTTCTACAAAGATGTAAACGATTATTTTGGAATACAATGATAGTTAGAGTTACTAATGTGAATAATCATGCACATGAAGTTTTAGGGTTAGAGATCATAACTTGTTGAGTCATTTAGGGACATAAATAAATGTAATGTTCATAATAAAAAATATATGGTGGATTTGATAATCATGGATACACTTAATATGAGTAAGGTTTTTGAAGTTAAAGATGATAATTTTAAACTAACCTAAGTGTTATTAATGAAAGGATATGATAGATCTAATGATTAGGGTTTAGAACCTAATCCTCTTTATCATTTGTAATCTAAGTTACATAATATAACATAGTTTCTCCTAATGACATAAATGTCCTAACTTGGTAATAAAAGTTGCACATGATGTATTTTGTGGTTTAATAACACTAATAAAGTATTTTGCAATGGAATTAGGGTTTATACCCTTATCCCTATCCTAAACATGAGACAATCGTGAATTTTAGATTAGGATCCGAGTAGGGTTTAATGTGATTAATGTGATTGTGACACTTTAGCATTTGCATACATGCATATCAAAGTTGATTGCTTGCTTTGCTTGTTTGATTGGATAATGTTCTTAATGACCGCAAGATCTGCATGGCTCTATGTTGAGGTACGTGGTTACAATTATGACTACCCACACTAGTTTGTCGATGTTTTTTGAATGTTTCTTGAAGATTTAAAAACTAAACTATTGGATGCTTATTTATATTCTATACAATTATAATAACACTATGAGTATCACAAAAATATGAGACTAAGTTAATAAAATGGCAACTCTTAATTGCAAGTAATTGGTTGAATATATATTTGTGTTTACTTGCACACTTTTAAATGCAACCAAGGTACACAATATAGCAATATACTAATTCGTGCTTTTAGTTTCACGACATTTTAGGTACATGGTAACATATGAAGATATCAAGATATGATGGACAAATGAAATTACTTGAGGGAATCAAAGTAAACGTGTATGGAGGATTCATTAGATACTTCTTCTCATATAATTCTCATATGTATAGTTCTTTATGATAGAAATTCATGTAGTCTTTTAGACGAGCATTTTGTAAACAATATTTGAATTAATGGAAATTATTTGGTATTATTTGTTATTTGGTTAACTTTGGATCTTTGGGAATATATGTAATGGCTCTCAACTTTTTAGGTATTTCCTTAATTGGGGTGTGCTAAAAATGAGGTTGTTACACCCCTCATCCCCCACTCACTAACCAAGTGGTGAGATCCCCATGCAAGGGCGCTCCCCTGCATACTCCTCTTAATTTGAATGGAGACAAAATAATAGTTCATGGGTATTTTCCCATATCAAAAGAATAAAACATTAATATATATACATATATAGAGGGCTCATTGGTTTCCAGTGTGGGTAACTAAGATTTCTTTACTCGGGCATCCCAAAAACTAATTATATGGTGAAAAGAGTAATAACTATGCTATCATAGAAGTAGATATTGTAATGAAAAGGTAAAACTCGGTAGATTACACAACAAAAATTCTAAACAAAAGATGTAACATCACATATATAAAAAATTTAAATGTTATGCATGTAATGTAACTAATTAGAAGGTAATGTGACCTTGTACTCAAGTAAAGTAAAAAAAAGTAGAAAAAAGTAACTACTTTTGGAGTGAGTAGCTACCTGTGAGGGTATTAAATATAAACTCTCTCTCTCTATCTCTCTCACTATACACACACACAGATATATATATATATATGTATATATATATAATGTGTATGTATGTATCGGAATCAGGTAAATATATTCCGACTTACCACCTAAAAATATAGGGGGAACACAGGTACATGTAGGCCCAACGCCATACATCAAACTCTTACAACTCACGCCTCAACTACACAAGTGGCTACGTGTAACCAAACACTCAGCTAGACTATCTCTAATCTCTTTTTTACCTTTTTACATATTTTTATAGCAATGGAGTTCACACTACACTCTCTACCATCGTGTCTACGAGTGTTTCTTTCATTCCATATGTGGAAGCACATGGCCGTGAACAGAAGCAGCTTTCTCTCCTCGTTGGCGCATCTTCTTACCATCTTTCTGGTGTCTTCATCCAGGTCAATTTCCAAATGGAATTCTTTGCAGATTATCCCCCATATGCTTTTTGTGAAATCACAGCTAGCAAACAGGTGACCATGGGATTCCTCCTTCGTCTTGCATAGGAGACATGTAGCCGAAATATTGTTGTTCCATTCATGTACTCTATCCAAGGTAGCAAGGGCGCCATGTAGAATTTTGAAAACACATATAGACCATTTTGGTATGTGCTTACCAAACCAGATTCGTGCCATGGTGTCATCTCTCCCCGCCCTTGTCCTAGTGATTTCCCATAGATCGACTTTTTGATTTATCAAGTGCCATTGCCCCTCCTCCTTTTGTATGAAGAACTTCTTTACGTGTGGCCACATTCCTCTCATCATGTGGATGGTGCGTGAGATGCCTTCTCTAGTTCGTGGCTGGAAATCCAGGCCCTGTGGATATCTTTCTCTCATCCATCTTCCCCAAATGGAGCTTTTAGATTGGTACATAATGATTCTCTTAAGAGTTCCCCACTTTGCGATGTCTCCTGGAGTTTTGAGCTGCAAACCCCCTTCCTCTTTTGGTAAAGCCAGTCTCGCATATCTCATCGGGTGGTACTCCCCGGCCCAAATAAAATTTGAAATCTTCATCTCCATTCTATCTAGCACGGCTCCCGGAATTTCACCTTGCTGTACCCAGAAAATAATGAGACCTTCAATGGCTGCTCTAACAAGGGTAGCACGTCCCGCCATGGACGTTTTCTGTGTAGGCCATCTGGCAATCATCTCATCTAATTTGTCAATGCAATCAGCAAAGTCCTTGACCCATATGTTGCTGCCCGCCAGGGGAAAACCAAGGTATTTTGTTGGAAATTTGCCAAGTTCCACCCCCAAGATATCTTGTAGTCTATCTCCCATCTGATGACAATTCTTTGAGAGGTAAAGTTGGGTTTTACTAGCATTAATCCGCAGCCCTGTCCTTTCCCCAAAGTCCCCCAGAAGATTCTTCAGTTCCTTTAGCATGTCAACTTTAGCTTCTACAAAAAGAAGGACATCATCCGCAAAGATAAGGTGGCTCATTACCTTCATCCCATGGACCGTGTATGCTTTGATTAACTTTGACTCTTCCGCAGCTTGCAACTTTCTAGTGAAATATTCCATGACTATAGTAAAGAGGAGTTGAGAAAGAGGATCGCCTTGCCTTAGCCCATTGCTACCTTTAAACATCCCCACTGAGGTACCGTTCACGAGTACAGAAAAGCTTGTGTATGTATGTATGTATGTATGTGTGTATGTATATACATATACATACATATGTATATGTGTGTATGTATGTATAAGATATGAAATGCCAATAAATCATACACATTACCTTTCAAATATGTTTTGATTGGTGGATAATTTCATGTTATTGCCAAATACCACCTTTGTGTGTGCATGTGGTTGTGGATGTATGGTGCTTGGTTTTTTATTGACATGTATTTATCTTGTGTGTCAATCCTTGTCTCTTAGTTGATATGTGATTGTTTCTATTACTCATTATTCCCCTCAAATTTAACTTGAGATTTCTACATATAGTTTACTATTAGATATAAATTAAATTATTTTTGAAGGACTTGGTGTGACAAGACAAAAATGAATATCTAAGGAGATTCTAGAGTCAATAATTTATAATGTAACACAAATGCATGTTCATGGGGGAGAAGACATGTTGATAATTTATGAGATGCATATGGTTTTAGGTGGACTATAATCCTTTGGGGATCCAAGGGAGTACATGAATATGGCCATACCCAATACGATATGCTTATGCATTATGATTGTAGATTGTTTATGTAATGTTTATATGATATGTATTATAAGTATGTGGTGGTTGGATATGTATATGTATATGAGTAAAACCCCTCTAATAAAAATTAAGTTTGATATTATATACATTGTGAAAAACACATTCAAACCTTAATCTCTAAGTGTGGGCATGCCAAAGAGAGGTGTCCTATGTATCTTGGGGAAATGTGAGACTAGACATGTGGGTCTTACAAAGAAGGTTGCATTTTCTACTGTGTTAGCCTATGGGCCATACATAACTAGGTGATTTATAGGATGAAGAACCTAAAGGCTTATAGAGGTGGTGATGTCAGAAGGATATAATATGTATATCTTATTTCCTAGAATATTGGATGCTTTGCATAATCATTCTAGGTGAAGGTACTTCCCACCCAAGAATTAAGCAAATGTAGAGTATATGTGTCATTTTCAATATGTCATCCACATATACTATGACAAATAGCATTATGCTCTCACTGACCTTATTGAAAACACAATTTTCATTTTAAATTTTGATATAGGCAATCTTCTTGACTATATCATCGAAACAAAGATACCAATTTTTGGATGCTTTCTTCAAGGCATGGATTGACCTTATTAGATTATAGACTTGGAATGGTAAACCCTTCAAGTTTTGTTACACACACATCCTTAAAAGATTCATGTTTAGGAAAGAAATTTCAATGTCCATTTTCCAAATTTCAAAATCATGATAAGTTGGAATGGCAATCATGATCTTAATTGATTGAACAATTTCAACTAGTAAAAGGGTTCATCATAGTCAGCACAATGAGCATTGACAAAACCTTTTGTGACCACTCATCCTTTATAGTTTGTAAATTACCATCCATGTAAGTCTTCTTCTTCAAGACCCATTTCCACCCCATGGCCTACTTCTTCAGGTGCATCTACCAAAGTCCATTTTCTATTGTAGATAGGGATTCAATCATATATATCATGACCTCAAGACATTTACAAGAATATTTTCCCTCAATAACATTATAATACGTTGTTGGTTCATTATCATTCATGACCAACAAATAATATGATCAAATCACAAGAAATTCAAATCTCTCCAGCTCTACACCTATTACAGCTTTGACGCTCTTATGCTACATAAGGAATTCGAGATTCCATAATAACTTGTGATTCTCTTTATTCCTTGTCAACCTCAATATGTTTGTTGTCATCTTGTTATCCTCAAAAATCTTCAAGATCCAATTTCCTCATGTTTATTCATTTGTAAACGAATCTTTTTTAAGAAATACTACAATTCTATAAACAAAGACATTGTTGTCAAAGGAATATAGAAGTAATAACCCTTAGTTCCCTTAGGGTATACAACAAACAAATATATATTATATTTGGGTCCTAGTGTTTTAGATAAGTGTTTCTTGACATATGCTTCACATCTTCAAATCTTTATAAAGGGCATACTGGAATGTTTGTCATTTTGTGTCATTTGAACTGATTTAGAAGGTAGGTGGTTAAGTGTAGTGGCATTTTTTAGAGTATATCCTAAAAAAAAAGTCATAAGATTTGCTAAAATCACCATTGATCATACTATGTACAACAAGATGTGATTCGTTATATTTGACAAACTGTTACATTTTATTGTTCTAGGTGGAGTCAACTATTATAGAACTCCGGAGGCTATCTTATTCATCCCACCCTCCTTTTGCAAGCATAAATAAACTAAAGTTACATTCACTAATCAAAGCATTAACTAAAAACAAGGTAGTACTACTCCCCTTTCAAAGGTCCCTAGCTAAGAGGGGTTGGATTTCGACAGGGGGTTGGCATAACAAGCGCTCCCTCCTGAGTTTCTGTGGAGTTTTGTTAAATTGTCCACAACATCATGGGCCTCCCTGGGGATGTATATCACCTTCCATCCTTCTCTTGTCAAATGCTAGAACTTGATAATGGACTTGGCATATTTGGGAAACTCATGTACCGTGCCATTCACCACCTTGACTGTTGTCCTGGAATCCGATTCAAACACTGCTTCCGCTATGTCATTCGTCTTTGCAAGCTCCATAGCAAGCATAATTCCTAATAGCTCTGCTACTTCCACCTCCATAACTTGTAGGTCTGTGGAAACTCCACCCACCCACTTTCCTGCCGAATCTCTGATAGTTACTGCCCTGCTTGCCTTAGGCTTCTTCTCTGTAGCATCGCAATTGAATATAAGCATCCCATGGGGTGGTTTTTACCAGTTCACATGCTGCTTAAGTTCCTCATCCTTATATTCCCTGCTAAACGCTTCAATCTAGTTCCTGAACTCCCTTCTGATGTATTGAATCTGTTGTGCAGTAGGGGCGAGCCTCCTTGAAAGATATATTCATTTCTGCACTACCATATATGTCAGCACGTGGTGAAGAAGGTGACTTTGTGCTCGTTACTATAATTCAGTTGTTCTAAGATCCAATCATTAGCATTTGTGTAGGTGTAGAACCCCTTGACCATCTCATCTGGGTTCAGGTATTTCCATACCACTACTACTTGCTTACAGTCACACACAGCGTGAAGGAGAGTCTCATCACCTGTTCCGCATCTAGGGTAGCTTGTGCTAGTTGTCATACCTCTCTACATCCTCATAACGTTGGTAAGAACAGCTTTGTGGAGAAGTAGCCAGGAAAATGTTTTAATACGTGATGACGTCTTCAGCTGCCAAATGGCTCAGTGGAGTCAACTATTATATAATAAAACAAATTTTATAAACAACCTCAAACTCTATCCTTAAAAAATCTTCACCACAATCAGATGATAGTACTTTAATATTCTTTCCAAGTTGGTTATGTACTTCATTCATGAACTCCTTGATCTTTTCAAAATATTCTAATTTGCATTTCGTAAGATAAACATATCCATGTCTACATAAGTCATATGTAAATGTGATGAATCATTGATATTCACCTCTATAACTTGTGCTAAAAGGTTCATGCACATAATTTGTATGAGTCTTAATAAGTACTTTGTCTCTTCTTATTACCAGTGAACATTATTTTCCTTCTTTCTCATTAAAAAAGATTGACATGTCTCTATTGATTCAATTAAAATGAGTCCATATAAGCATCTTTTTTTTAGTCTAGAAATGTGTATCTCCTTTACGTTCCCTAAAGGTGGTGCCAAAAGTATGTTTTGTTAATTCATCAAGTTATAACTTCTTTCTATTTATGTTATACACTCTTGTCTTATATCTATTAAAAAGACCAGAGGCATCAAGACTTCACCATATAATATGTCATTTATTAACAAAGAAATGCAACAATTATTTGTTATAAATTCAAAACCATTCATATCCAAACAAGATAAAAAAAATGTTTCCATACATGGTAGGTACATATAGCAGTTCTGTAACTCTACTACAAGCCCACTGGGTAGAGGTAAATGATAGGTGCTTGCAAATTTGTAAGAAACTCTTGCTCCATAAGAAAATATGTGAGATTCACCTTCAGTATCCAATATCTAAGATGAAGAAGTATATAAGTTTATATGTGTAACATATATATCTGAAGCGGGGATCTTTGTCCCCTCCTTCATCATTAGTCCCTCAAGGAAAATATGGTAATTTCCTATCCCATGTCCAGTCTGGTGACAATTGTGAAAATTTTAATCCTTGTATACTCCTCCTTTAGCTTTAAAATGTATAAGATTGAGCATTTGGATAGAATTAGAACTCTTTTTAGCTATGTCCTTGTCTTTTAACTTTCTCTTTACTTTGTTGACCATCAAGACAGACTGTGGCTTGCCTTTCTTTATTTGAGTCTCACCATTTCTCAACAAGACAAGCAACTCTAACAACAGTAGAAGAAAGTTTCATGTCATGCTTGATGACAAGCTGATCATAATATCTCAGCAAAGATTAAAAGTTTGAGTGATAGGATAACTCTAGTCCTAAATGGAATCTAGTCTTTCTAGGGTCTTCACATATCCAATTAACTTGAGTTTATTGGACCCCAACTAGATCACCGTCAGTCATGTGCACTTAGATAGGTCCTTGGAGACATCATACCTCTCTTGCCTTGTTGTTCTTGGAAGATATTCTTGAGATTTTTGGCCATTTATAGAACTCCAATGTTTTCATACTACTTTTGAATCTCATGACTCTTGCAGTATATAATAAGAGACTAAATTTAAATAGTTTCATTTTTATTCTTATGATAGGCTTCCCTTTCCACCCTAGGGGCAATTGAGTTGGTTCTTCTATTTCTAGTGTTCCCAAGATATATATCTTACGCTCATGAGTTTGGAAATTATTAATGTCTTATACTATTAATGGAAGTTATTTCCATTCAACTTATCTTTCGTAAAGATAGATCACAATGATAATTCAAATTCTAAACAATTGTTGATCACAATGGAGTTAATGGAAATATCCAAAATTTATAGAATTTTAGGAAATAATATATCTTTTTCCTCATCATTATGCTAATATGGAAAGCTAGGAGACATAACTCTTTCTCTCTCTAAGATGAGCCCTTCAATTATAATTAAAATATAATAGAAATTCCATGAATAGGTGGACATCTAAATATCAGAATTTGACTCAAAGAATTACCTAAGAGTGTAGTTCATTTGGTTTCATATTCATTAAGATAATGACATATCTAAAATTGGTTGACAAAAGTTTATCAAAATCTATGTCTAATTGTATAGGGAGATTCTAGACTCCTCAATCTACCTATGGTTCAAATTTGAAGTCATTTTGACTTTGTTTGGTCCTCAAAAGCAAATAGTGAAAATTCTATGTAGTCTATAAAAATATATAACCAATTTAATTATCTAAACTAAAGATTTAGGAATAATTCCATGTTATGTGTACCAGATTGTGGATATAACTTGGACATCTAGGTGATGATCTCTTACACTTGAAACCCCCAGTTTTGGGGCTATTGAGCATCCATAATCCTTCTCCCCCTTTATTCTCCATCTCTCTCTCCAAGAAGTCTCAGTGCAAACAAGTCACTTCCCCACAATCCTCACCCCCTTCCAATCTTATACTAATTTTAATAGGTTGCATCCACTAGAATGCCAAAACTACGAGACAATCCCGATTTCACTCAAACTGGACCACAATTGGGAACCCATACCACCTTCAACCATTACCTAGAAATACAAGCCTCCTCATAGCTTTAGCAAATTTCTAGAAGCCCATCTATCTTATCAGATCCAACACGTCTTCTATGAATATAATCCCAGAAGAATCACTTACTCAAGCCATATCCTCAGTGCCAGCCACCCCACATCATGTTAGTGATCTGAGGCGGTGCCTTTAATCCTCGATTTCATTCCTACATATGAGGTAAACCTTATAGAACCTCAACAAGGATTCTTCCGCCACTGACTATGCCTATACAAAGGTATATATTGATTTCCTTGCTTTGCCTATGTTCTATTATACCATAATCCATTTCAAAAATAAACCAATACATACCTTAGTTCTCACGATTCTTTGTCTCTAACTCTACTAGAGGTCCCAGAGCCCATGCGAACCATCACCCATTGATGTCTATCTTTGGAACTTTTATTTACTCACTAGTGTTTCTTCTGGAGAGTTGAAATTTTGTTTGGCAGACTTCCATGGAAAGGAATATGCTTGGGAATCTAGGTTATTGGCTAACCTATGTTAGTTTAGCTTGCTCATAGCTAACTGGTGCTAGACACTTGTATGTGATTGTATTGGGCCTTAACCTGTTTACATCTATTTGGACTTAGTGTCCACATTCTTCATATATATTGATTGTATGTCATGTATTAGAGACTGAGTGAGCACATTCTCTATATTCAGATCTCTTTAATCTACACCAACTATGACAAAGTGCTCATGCCCCAGTTCTCTCACTTTTTTCTTTTTCATATGTTCACTCCATTTTCATCCTCAAAACCCTAGATCATCTATGTGATATTGATCTACATGTTGTCAAGGTATCTATTCTTTAGTCATGATAATTGTGCCTATGTCTCTCACCTTTTTCTCTCAAATCTCTTCTTCTGTGTCACATATCTTTCTATGTACATCACCATGTCTGAAGCAGAGTCGATGATGAATCTAAGGGCAAATCTTGATGTTATTTTACTTCATCTAGTGAAGTATCCTTATCCTCAAGTGTGCCAATGTTTCCAACTTCGTTTTTCTAAAGCTTCAATACACAAACTCCATGTACGGGTAGGTGAAAATTTGTGCATTACTGGAGAGAAATGGACAAGAAGAATTCATTGATGACACAATTATATATCTAAAAACTGAAAAGATTCGGGTTGACGATGTAGATAACAAATCTACTAATCCTGACTACTCTTCATGGATGCATACTGATCAGTTAGAAAAGGTTTGAATAATGGGAACCCTAACTGAGGATGTTCTTGGTGCCATTGTTTGTGTGTTTATAGGTAGTGAAATCTAGAGTGCTCTTGCTAAAAATTTCTATGAATATACACAATCTCATGGTTTTGAATTGATGACTAGATTGTGTAAGATTTAGAAAGGAAATCATTGTCTCTAGATTTCTTAGGTAGTTCAAGTATATCTTCAATCAACTCTAAGATATTTATAAACTTGTATCTCATGATGATAAAGCATATATTTTTCTCTGTGGCCTTGCATCTAACTATGAGACATTATTTGTGTCTATGATGAGACCTCCTATTATGTCATTGGATGAAGTTTCTTCTCTTGTCAAAGATAATGAATGTGTAAATATACTATATAATTTATCCCTACACAACTTGGTCTTGATTTTATGGGTAAAGGATTTGTAGGAAGAGGATAATAATCAGGTAGTAATTTTGGATGTTCAACCATATTACTAAGGACAAACACCTTGCCCATACATTTATTAAGGGATCCTAGGAAGTAATTTAGGATGATATAATAGTGAAGGATCATACTCTTCTCAGTTAGGTACATTCACCTCCTAACTAAGAGGTTTTAATCCAAACATTCATCCTACAAATCCAAACCGATACATGAGGATATGTCACATATGTTGAAAGCAAGGACATGATGCCATGCATTATTGGCACATGTTTAACAAAAGTTATCACTCAACTGAGGTTCCATAGGCTATCACTGATAAAGTCAAGGCTCTATCTACCCTACAAATGGCTGAACCAAACACTAGCTCTGTTGAAGAATGGCATGTTGATATAGGAACCATATATCACATTACGCATAATCTAGGTATTCTATATGATATTGTGTCATCTAAGGTAGATGACTTTAATATGGTAGGAAATTGTCAGTTTTTACCTATAACACCAACTGGAAATTCATTCGTTATTCAACCTATTCCTTTGAATCCATTTTTACTTGTTCCTAAAATAAAGAAGAATTTGTTGTATGTGTCCTAATTGACACCACAATTTCCTTGTAACTTCATATTTCTGAATGACACCTTTTACATTAAGCATCTACAGACTCACTCAACTCTAGATAAGGAAAAACTTAAATATGGTCTATAGGTTCTTAAAGATACTTGTGTTGTTATTGTATTTCTCTTGAGTAGATGCAACAACTAATCTCCTAATGTTTGACGTAAGAGGTTGGGCCACACACATGATTAAGTTTTGCATGTTCTATAAAATAAGGGACATATTTGTCTCACTCTGAGATTTTTTTTCTTTCTATAATATTTGTTTGATGAGAAAGAGTTATAGACTACCAATCAATAATTATCATGAAATAGATCGTCATCATCTTTTGATTTGGTATATTTTGACTTGCCTGGTAAATATCCTATTAAGTTTGTACATAATTATAATTACTATGTTTTGATGGTTGATGTGATTTTCCTCAATGTTTAGTTCATTTTTGTAAAATAGTTCACATACAATTTGGTAAAAAACTTGATATTCTTCAATTAGATTATGGAGGAGAGTTTATAAATCAACCTTTGTATATTTTTTCTTTAGGATCAAGGTAACACTCATCAATTCAACTTCCTATACTCACATCAGCAAATTTGGAAAGTGGAGCTAAAAAATTGTCACATTAATGTTGAGTTGGGCTTGCTATGATGAATGAATCAGGTATACCCAAATGTTATTGGGTTGAGGGCTTCTCTTCAACCTATTTTCTTATTAATTATCTACCTACTTCTGAATAGAAAAAGGTCACACCTATTCAAGCCCTTTTTGATAAAGTACCAAACTATTCTACTCTTAAAATTTTCAAGTGTCTATGAATTATGTGTCTATGAGATGCTACAAAACATAAACTTGAGCTACAACATGTTCGACATGTGTTTCTCTTAGACATAGTGAGACCTTAAAAGGTTATAGATGTTTGCATATTTTGTAATATAAAGTGTACATGTTTAGACATGTTGTTTCAATGAACAAGTGTTCCCTTTCTATATAAATGTGCCTTATAAATTTGATCTACATGTAATTGTATCCTATACAAAATATCTTATAGATTCCCTGATAAAGTTGTTGTGCCTGATTATGAAAATCTAGCTAACAACAATGTTCTTCTCTCTTTTCAAATGAGTTTCTTTCTTCTGGAATTACTATAAATGCAATGATGTTAAACACACTAATTTGTGTTCTTGTCAAAAATGACTTGGTTGTTCATCAATCTGATTATTTAAGAACTAACATAGTGGTACCTTAGAGAAATACATCTTTATTAGTGCCTTCTAAAGAAACATCAGTGGTTGTTCTTATTCTTCTTATACCATGTCACCCCATAAAAGGTAGGTATTGCTAAGCCTAATCTAGAATATTCTATGGACACCTCAATTATTCCAATGTTACAAAATACAAGCAAGCCAACTTTAGATCGTCCGGGTTGGAATTTATCCATGGAATAAGAAAATTTTTCCTTGACAAAAAACAATACTTGGACTCTAGTTCCCCATTCTTCTAATCAATATTTTATTGGCTTCAAATGAGTATACACATCTAAGTTGAATGCTATGGTAGTCTAGAAAGGTTGAAGGAAAGACTTTTTGCATGAGGATATACCCCAGAGGAAGGGACCGACTATGTTGAAACATTTTTGTTTATAGTTATGTATCTAACTATTAAGATTTTTTTGACATTTGTTGTTACTTTTATCTGGCCTCTTTAACGAATTAGACATTCACAATTTGTTGTCAAATGAAGATCTCTACGAGCTTGTCAATATGGAACAACTGACACGATGTAAGAATCCTTTATTTCATTATCATATTTTTCACCTGCATGAAGCTTTGTATAGTTTAAGCCAGGCCCCTTCAGCTTGGTTTGATAAGCTCAATGAATTTGTTGGATCGTTTGGATTTGTTTCTAGAACAGTTGATTCTTCTTTGTTTTCCTTTCATAATGGCACCAATATCATCTACTTACTATCATACGTTGATGATATTAATCTAACAAGCAATAATGCAAGCTTCTTGGAAGATTTCATCACTTCTCTAAACACGAATTTTGTCTTATAAGATTTGGTTGTTGCTTCATATTTTATGAGCATTCAAATTCAACATGATTATAGTCACTTTTCTTTGAATTAATGCAAGTATATATTTCTATGGTTCTTGAGCAAGTTCAAATTCTTGATTGTAAATGATTGTAACACTGATTCCTCAAACTTCTAATAGATTTTCTAAACCAAGTCTTTATCGAGGACTTGTTGATTGCCTTTAGTAAGTTACTAGTACACAACAGGATATTGTTTTTTCAGTTAATATTGCTTTTGTGTTCATGGTTACACCATCTATGAACAATTCTTTTTAGTTAAACAAATTATCAAGTATCTTAGCGTACTATGGAACTCGGTTTTCACATGACACTTATTGAAGCTATACCTTAAAGGCTTTATGTGGGCCTGACTTGATCGGGTGCCCCCTCACATGCTAGTCTAAAACATGTTTTGCTATCTTACTCGGCTCGACCTGCGTCTTCTGGAGTTCAAAAGAAACAAAACAATATTTCTAGATCTAGAACAGAGGATGAGTACAAAGCCATTGTGTCTATTGATGTATAATTGACATGGATCTCTCATGTTTTTCTTGACTTCCATGTAGTTCTTCGTACTCCAAAAATGCTACTACGTGATACAAATAAGTGATTCAGTTGTCTGTCAATCCAGTGTTTCATGGTACAACAAAGCACATTGAAATCATTTTTTAGATTATTTAGGAGAGGGTTACTTTTAAGAATATTGTCATTTCTCATGTGCTTACAATGAGTCAAGTTGCAAATATATTTTCTAAGGCTCTTCCAAAGAATAGTCATGTAGACTTTAGATGCAAACTAGGGATTCATAGGGAATTTCTAGTTTGAGGGGAGGTATTGGCTAAACTATGTTAGTTTAGCTAGATCATAGCTAGCCAGTGTTAGACAATGTACATTCTTGTATTGGGCCTTGATCCATTTACATATATTTTGAATCAATGTACAAATCATGTATATGAATAGACTATATGCAATGTAATAGAAATAGAGTGAGCACATTCTCTGTAATTCAAACATGTTTATTCTACAACAAGTAATACAATGGTACTCCCACTCAATTTTTTTACTTTCTCATTTCATCTGTTTGCTCCATCGTCTTCCTATGAACCCTAGATCATCTTTTTTATCTTGATCTAGAATCTTTCAAATGTATATCTGACCCTTGAGGTAAGCATTGTGGGAACACACGTGATCCCACTTTCTCAGTTGTGGCATCGATTGAAGCTTTTTCCCAACCTTTGTGAAGTTTGGATTACTAGGATCTAGGTCATGTGATCCCAATTTTTATGTCCATATATTGAATTGAGCAATACATACTTTTCTTAATTCTTTCCCTCCACAAGTTTTATCTGTCACACCCAAAGAGATAGTGTGGGGTTTCAACTGTGTTTTGTGGTGTTCAGTAAAAAAAAGTATGTTTTGTGGTGTATTGCATCCTTTAGCCCATGCTGAGTGGTAGCAGCTATTGGGCCACCTCAGAGTAGAGTCCAACAATCCACTAATTTGGTTAATAGTGCTCACATAGATTTTTGGTGATTCCTTTTGGTCAATTATTTGAAAATTCAGGGTAAATTAATGGATAATTAAAATAATACCAAAAATATGTTTTGTAAAGGTTTTCTCAAATGCAATATGATTCTAGTGTTATCAAATCCTAATTTGATAATGTAAAACCATGTTTTCCTAAGAACCTATGATTAGGGTTTAAGAATCTATTTAAAGTTTTAATTATGAGAAAGTATGTTAATCTCAAGAACATAGGACTTGAATCAAAACTAGAGAGGCTAAGTTAGGACCTACCTTTCTACATGTAAATGGTACATGTTACTTTTCATAGTTATTCATGGTTGATTCTATGTTACGTATAAAGTCGAAATTATGGTTTCCATTTCAATGTCCTAAATCGTGTTCATTATATCAATTCCTTTGTGATTTATACATCTTATGTATTATTGGTACCATGACCACTAAGATTAATTATTATGTTTAATGATTAATAAATTTAAAGTTCAAATTCAAGAGGGAGAAATTCCATCATGGTGAATATTTAAAGTTCAATATCATGCCAATGTTCATATTAAGATTCATGTTATAGGAAATTGATTAATTTTAATATGCTCTAGAAATCATAAACATCAAGGGGTCGTTGTACGATTTTGTATCCAATAATGGATTTCATGCCAATTATGGGCTCTCCTAGCATCAATGTCTTTCCAAGCAATCATGTTCTCTTATTCTAATTATTCAATTCTTTATGTCAAGAAGTTATTTCAAACGCTTATGTTAATGTTCAATTAAAGTTCTCTTTAAATGTTGAGTATAATTATTTCTAGTACCATTTACTGATGTGATGTTTTTCCTTTGTATGGTTGGGGGCGCAACATCCCCATGTTTTGGAGCAAATAAGGATTAAAGAAGAGCAAGCCAAGGATTATAATACCTTTAAGTGCACCCTGGTGGGGTGCCATCTAGCTTAGATGATCCTAATATTTAGAATGTTCTCTTTTATGTTTTAGTTCTTCTATGTTAAGATGTTAGATATTAGACTTGATAAAGAAGTCAGTTGTAGTTCTCATATCCAATAAACAATATATGAATCCTTTTTAAGACAATGTATGATGATTTATTTATTTTCAATGAGTATCATGATGTGATATCACTCTCAAATTTTAAATGCTTCTGCTCACTTATTGTATGTATGCAAAAGTGGGGTGTTACCTTAATGGTATTAGACCAAAATAAGTAGATGGCCATGACACAAAATTTGGATTCATATGTTCTAGCTTTAGTTACTAGAAGAAATAAGTGAAAGATGTTAGAAATCATAGTAGAAGTCTACTCAGGAGACAATAGTTGAGATAAGGATTAGGGTGATGTACCGTAATGTTTTGGACCTTTATGTGAACCTAGAATTACATATAACATTCTCTCTCTCTCTCTTTCCCACATGTTTATGGTATGGGACATAAGCTTATGGGGTTTTGTAGAGAGGATGTTATATGCATCATGCTTGTCTTTCCCTTTTGAGTGCATGTGGGATGGGACATGTGCACTGGGAAGGTGCTAAGATAAGTGCTATAAGACATTCCACCTTTAGATATATAGACGACCGGTATGTATCCAAAGGAGACATGGAAAACAAGAGTTGGCATTAAAACTTCATGGCATACATCCACCTATGCCTAATCGGATATACAGTATGACCAATCATGCATACAAAGGGTGGATGATTTGACATATATAATTGAGTTGTAATCAAAATGGAACCAAAACCATAATTTATCCCCACACAGAGAGGGCTAAGGTGGGTTCCTTGATATGTTAGATGATGATAATGTGAGATAGATCTCAAGCTCTATTAGTAGTATATGCACATGTATGTCTAATTTACATGTTTGTAGATGTTTATCCATGAGAGGATCACACATACCTTAAGTATATGAGTCATCTTTTAAAATAATGTAAGACAACTTGTCTGTGTGGAATAAGTGACACCCTAAGGTGTGTAGATTATGGAAAACTTTTAGGACAAAATTTAGTTAAGGTGGGTAGAATTTCCACATCCCCAAATTTCACTAATTAATTTTGAAGGTCTTAATGAAATTTATCATAAAAGATAATATATCTTGTTCCTCACCATTGACCTAATATGAAAAGCAATGAGGCATAACTCTTTCTATCTCTCTTAAGACGATCCTTTAAATTATGCATAAAAGATTATAGGTAGTCCTTGAATAGGGTGGACACTCTCAATCTCAAAATTTCACTCAAATAATTCGCTAAAGAAAGGGTAACTATTTTTTTCATATTTATTAAAATAATGAAATATATAATATTGGTAGGGAAAAAGTTTTCAAAACCTATTTTTAATCATCTAGGGAGATTCTAGATTCTTGAAACTACCTACCGTATAAATTTGTAGTCATTTTGACTTTGTTTGGCCCTGTAAATCAGTTAGGCAATTCTATGTAGTCTATAATCAAAATATAATATATTTAATAATCTAGCCTAATGTTTTAGGATTAATGCCCTATCACAGGTAGACCAATGTCCATATCTAAATTGGCCCCTCAGATCATGGGGCAATGTTTTCTCATACCCGACTTCCGCACCTTTAGGGACTGCTTAGTGTTTGCAATCCTTCTTCCCCTCTGATCTCCATCTCTCTCTGAAAACTCTCCATGGAAAAAAATCTGGTACCCACAATCCTTGCTCCCTTCAAATCTAATAAAACCCTAAGTAGGTTGCATCCACTAGAATGAAAAATGATAAGACAATCCTAGTTTACCCCAAATTGGACCATAGAGGGAATTCACGCCCCTTCAACCATCATCAATAAATACAAATCTCATCATAGATTTAGATAATTTGAATAGTCCTTTATATCCTACACCAAAATCTTACCCATCATCTATGAAGCTATACCCCAATGAATTGCTTACTCGAGACCATAGCCTCCTACCCAAACCCCGCCTCTCTACCCTTCCAATGATCTATGGTGACACCCCTAATTATCCAACTTTGTTCCTACATCTCAAGTCATCTACTGGACCTAAAAAGGATTATGCCATTTATGACTCTGCGTACCCAGGGGTATAAATCATTTTCCATACTTATCCTTTTAGTTGTTGCACCAGAATCTATTTTAGAAATCAATAACTACAGACCTCGATTCTCACAATTTCTTCTCCTCTAACTCTGCCAGAGGTCCCAGAGCCCATCTGAACCTTTTTTGGTTGATGTCCATCCTTGGACCTTTGAGTTACTTTCCAAAGTTTCTTCCCGATTCCGAATTCTATTTGGTGGATTGACATGGAGAGAGAGTTGCTTGGGTATCTAGGTATCTTTGACCCTAGAGTAAAGGATCGCCATGACCAGTGTGTTCTCAGACTCTTGATTGTTTCATCAGTCGATGTTTTTTCCCTACCTTTGTGAAGTTTGGATCATAGGGATCTAGATCTTGTCATCCCAATTTTTTGTTCATTCAATTAATTAAACAAGACAAACTTTTCTTAGTTTTTACCTCAGCAGGATTGTATCTGTGTCGCTATCACAAGGATAATGTGGGGTTTTTTTTTACCGTGCTTTGTGGGGTGCATTGCACTCTTGGGCCTATCTAGGATCACAAGCTATTATTGGGCTAGCTCAAACCAAGGTCTAGTTATCCACTAATTTGGATAAAAGTTCCTGCATAGATTTTTTGATGATTTTTTATTGGTCATTAATTTGAAGATTCATGGTAAATCAATCAATAATTAGAAAATTACCCTAAAAGCATTTCTTAGAAAGTTTCTTCAAAGAGGAATCAAATTTTTATGTTTTCAAACCCTAATTTAGTAATGTCAGACTATGTTTTCCTAAGAACTGAAGATTAGGGTTTAAGATGTTATTTAAATAATACTTAATGTAAAGCATGTTAATCTCAAGAACATAGGATTTGATTGAAACCAGTGAGGTGGTGCACACGTGGGATGTACAAACTTGGGCTTACAAAATTTATACGACCCTAGTCAATGACACTATCAAATACACAAACACTTACCCACAAGCATATGGGTTCATATTATAGCATAGGAATGTGGAATGATAGGGATCGATCCTCTAGGAGAGAGGGAGGTACAAGAGCTATGTCAATGTGTCTAGATTCCTAATGCAGAATCTAGGGTTGAAGAGTTTGAGGTTGATTTTGGTTTAATTACACTAGGGTTGGACAAGCAAGAAATCAAGAAAAAAAAGAACAAAACCTAAAGTAACACTGGAGAAGTTAATTCTAATTGATAAGAAAAGAAACCAAGTAAGAAAAGAAAGAATTTAGAATAAGGCATGATCTTTCACTAAGACTGGACTAGCAATTTAAGAAACTAGTCAAGGACCTAGACTAGAAATAACTAGCTAAGATTAGCAGAAGCAAGCACTAAGAGATACTAAATACTATAGCAAAACCTAGCTATCAGGAATAATGAAATTAACAAAAGAATCAAGTAGAGGTACTAATAAGAAAGAATGAACTAGAAGGTAAGAAATTTGGTGTTTTAAAAAATTGATGGAGTTGTTGGCCGTTTGGAGGAATGTAAATATAATCCAAGTTGGGGGGTCATAAAATGCAAATTATACCCATTCATTCTAGATTGTTAAACCAAACATTAAGACAAATGTTATAGAATTACCCTAAGCTACTAGTTGTCTATGGGGGGTATAAGGTGTGTGAAGGGGAATCACAAACTTACACACCCAATCCAACCTTAGAGGTTGAATTCGAATAGGACCTTGATGAAATTCTCATAGGATCTAGGAATTCTAGGTTTCTAGAGTAGGTGTCCTTAGGGACATTAAGGGCCAATGGTACAAGTGGAGAGTGGAAATGAGGGTGTTTCACCTCACATCACCCACCACCTAACCTTTAGGAAACTCTAAGGCATTTATAAAGTACTCCTACACTAGCTATATAGGTTACCACTTAGAAGTAAAAGAGAGGATATGTGTGTGGCAAGGTAGGGTGATAACTAGGGATCCACTAGTCGGACATAGGAGAAATCCCTTAGATAGCCACATACAAGCCATCTTCCCCTAGACTCTAGGTGGTCTAAATCATAAATCAACTAGAATTCAATATTTTAAGCACAAATGACAAGAAGAAATAAAGGAAGTGAGATAATAGTAGAAGACAAATATTGTAGCATGAAATTAAAGAGCTTACAAGTTATTTTCCACCAACATGGTAATAGAGTCACATTTTAGCCCCCAAATAGTCAACATTGGGGGATGAGATACTCATGCAAATGGAAAATACAAAAAGTAATATATAGATTTAGCCATGGAGCTTGAAATAGTGGATAAAAGCCTCCTCTCCAGCAACTGCAAACTTGATCACTTCCCTCCTCCAAGGTGCAATGCCATGGAAATGGGATGGATAGTGTATAAAACCCTAAAAGGAAGGGTTTTGGAGTGGAAGGTGATGAATGTGAGTGGATTGAGGTATGAAGGTGACAGGGAGGTGAAATGAATGCTCAAGGGAGCCAAATCTTGACCTCCAGTAGCCTCCAAGTCTTATATAGGGATCTAGGCAATCTAATGTTAAGTGGGTGGGGGGCAAAATTATTTGTATGTATGCCCATACAACCAATCATATGGTGATTGCAATTTGGCATTAGATACCTAATTTGATAATAATAAAGGTAATTATGTCTATTATGTTTTGTATTAGTCATGAGATGATGAGATATACATAGTATATGTCTAAAGAATGATGTTAATCGATGACATATGTCTTCAGGTTGATGACCTAAATGATGAGATCATATGTATGATAATAGTACATACATTTTTGTTATGTCCCTAGTTGGATATTACAATGGAATCAAAATAGATGAAAGTAATACATAAGACTATAGTTTGTGTTAACTGATGATAGAGTCTCATTAGTCATGATATGTGATAACAATTGAAGCACACATATACATGTTAGAGAATAATGTATCAGACAACCCCACCGTGAGAATGATTCATGGAGACCTTGTAATGGTAGTTAGAATCATATCTCATAGTGATAGTGGTGATTGTGGTTCTTAGACCTTAAGTCACTACATTCATTACATGTCGTTCATGTACTTTGACATCATCCAATGTGATCTTGAATAAGGGTTGCCATAACGGTGATGATTGGGTGCACTGTGACACATGGGGATAGAGTATGACTGATGTACATGGGATTTTTCCCTCCTACAGGAGATGGATATCCAGGGCATCTTGATAACCGAGACTAAGAAATGTATGGCCACACTCATGTGTCTCTATATGTGATAAGTGATCTCATGTCCATCTCATATAGTCTGCTCTAGTTCAACGAACATGGATGAATTTTGAGAGGATAATGATTCCATGCCTCGAGTTCAATCTGGATATCAGAGACAAAGGAACCATACAATCACGATAACATTGATCATAGATTGGATGTTGAAGTTCTTCTTCCACATGAAAGTACACAAACTGATCGATTTGCTTAGTGAACTAACCAACTAACACACCAACTGACAGGTTGGGTGTGTGAACTGACCAGTTCTCCATGTGCATGTTCTAGAGACTTAATGAATTCAACCCTTTCAACTCCCGTACATAGTGGGAACACTGACCCTCACCTCTCCTATAAATAGAGGGGTACTGGGGGATTCTTAGAACACAACAGTTGGCTCTAAAAATTGTTGTTCTCTCTTTTGTGGTAACCAATAAAGACCATGAGAAAGTCCTACTTGATAAAGGTAGGGATAGAAAGGGAGAGGCAATTGTGGGAGAGCATACCAACTCTAGCAGGTTGATGTTTGACAGGGAGAACTCCTTCTTGTTGGATCTGGAAGCACAAGATGGAGTTGTCAGTGGTCCGTGTGGACTACAACAGAGGTGGGATATTGTTGTCTACCGCTAGGAGGACATCGGCAATTGTTGCTCGTGGTGTTGTACTAGGAGGACAATGAAAATGATTGTTCGAGTTTTGTTGCAGCTGAAGGAGTGTGTTTCTACTTAAAGAAGAAGCACATGCTGCAAGGGTAATGTAGTTGGACTTGCTCCAGGACCAGGTATAATCTTGCAAACCTTCCTTCCTAGATACATTGATGTTGATGCGATCTTGTTCTTCAGGGGAATGGGGCTTTAAATTTTGTTTCCACTACCTTATATGTCACATTGATTCCCTATAGTGGTATCAGAGCCAAGATGGAGTCCATGTAAACCATCAAGGTATGACCTTGATGGACCCACCTAAAAGGGTAAAACTCATAACATGCATTTGGGTCTTTAAGAGAAGATTGACATGGAAGGGTATATTGGTTGCAAAGCATATCATGCAATTTCAAGGTGTTGAACATGAAGAAGTCTTTCACTCGTTACCATGGTTAAATCCATTAGGGTCATGCTTGTTGTTGCATCTTATTATGCCTAGTGAGATTGTCATATGGATGTTAAAACCACATTCCTTGACTGGAATAATTATAAGGATGTGTAAATGACAAAACCTAAATGTTTTATAAATCTAATATTACAAAGAAAGACTATAAGCTACAAAGGTCAATGTATATATTGAGGCAATCATATCATAATTGGAATCTTCTTTCTAAAAAAATAGTCAAAGGGTTTCACTTGAGTCAAAATGAAGATGAAATCTTCGATTATAGAATATTTAGTGGGAGCATATTTATATTTTACATGATGATGGGGAATAACGTCATTATCCTATAAATGTTAAACCTGGCTAGAAACACCATTTATATGAAGGGTTTAGGCAAGGCATCCTATGTGACAGTGATTGAGATCTATAGAGATAGATCTCGAAAGCTTCTTGACCTAAGAAAGAGCACATGCATTGGCAAGATGTTGAAAGGGTCCATCATGTAAGAAATCAATGAGAGAATACTTGTCCATGAACAATGGAGTTAGTCTCTCAGGAGCCTAGTATCCCAGTTCTTATGAAAAATAGGAACACATGGAATAGATGCCAAATGCATTTGCAATTGGATCTATCTTGAATGCAATGTCATGTATCCTATTATGTCGTATGTATTGGACATGACGAGAGAATATCTCGTTATCTTGTATGTATTGGACATGATGAGAGGATATATACACATATCTAGAAATCTCATATTTATTGCAGATTATAAGAGGGTATACGTCAGATGCCAGTGAGAGTCATTGTACTACCATAAAGAACATCCATAGGTTCCTTAGTTATGGTTATAAAGAAGAGTTGGGTGTAAAAGGTTACACTGATGCAAGCTTTTGAAATGACAGACAAAATTAATGATCACAATTTATGTTTATGTTTGACCTTAAATGAGAATTGTAAGCTGAAAAGGGTTCTGAGATAATGAAAATTATTTAAATCTACAATAAAAGTTGGGTATCTCTGTGTTATGTGAACAACAGAGGATATTGTATGGATCACAAAGTTTGTTAAGGACATTCACTGTCAGCACAATTGTCGACCTATAGGGTCACACACATAGGATACACTTGGATTAAAGGAGTATATCCATGAATGATGTTTATATTGATTACTAAAGGTGTTTATGTATTTAATTAAAAAACAGAGGTTCAAAATTACCTAACTAGACTATGAACCGACCGGTTTAAGTGTTGAATCGATCGGTTGGAGTGTCAGGTCAACTGGAAGCAACATTGGTTGATCAATGGATGAACCTGGGAGTCAGACGACCAGTTCAAATAGTGAACCGACCGGCCCAAACATCCCAACTGATTCGTTAATGGGATGAACCACCCAGTTTAGTTGCCAATTCAATTGGATCAAGGATTGGTGTTGACGTCATGTTGTGTATTAATCATACATTGATTACCAATTTGATTTTGAACAGAAAACTGCACTAACCAATCAAAGTTTGCTTTACTAACCGATTGGCTCGCACACCAACTAACCGGTTGGGTGTGTGAACCCACCAATTTGTTGTGCCCAGGTTCCATAAAATTCATGAATTTGACCCTTTCGACTCCCGCACAGTCTGGAATCCCTGACCCTAGCCTCTACTATAAATAAAGAGGTACTGAAGGCTTCTTAGAATACAATAGTTGGCTTTGACAATTTTTGTCCACTCAAGTTGTGGTAACCAATAGAGAGCCTGAGCAAGTCCTACCCAATAAAGTGAGGAATAGCAAGGCATAAACAATTTTGGGAGAATGTATTGACTCTAGCAAGTTGATGTTCGAGAAGGACAACTCCTTCCCGTTGGATTTGGCAACACAACTATAGGTAAGGTATGCCCATAGAGCCAATTGTGTGATTATTGACATGGCATAAACCATAAAGAATTTGATGAATAGTTAAAAAGGCAAGCTTCCAATTCATTCTATTTCATTTAGTTATGAGATACTGAGGAAACATTATGAATGTATAGAGAATAATATTATTCAATGATGTATGCCTTCAAGTATTACCTTGGAGAAATGAGATCGTAGGAATATTACGTGTACATATACTTATTCTTATCTTCTCCCTAATCGATTGTTACTCTAGAAGGTAGATAGACACCAGTAGCACATAAGACTAGTGTGTAGGTTAGTTGATGAAAGAATCTCATTAGTCATGATATGACGATATGAAACCAAGCACACAGATACATGTTAGAGAATAGTGTATCAGACAGACCCACATTAAGAATGACACATGGAAACCGTCATTGGTGGTCATAGTCATATCTCATAGTGAAGGTGGTGATGTGATTCTTGGACCTGAAATCACTTCACTCATCACATGTCATTGGGTATGCTTTGACATCATCAAATGCAGTCCTAAAACATGGGTTGTTATAAAGGTGACGATTGGGTGACTTTGACACATGGAGATAGACAATGAGTGATAGATATGAGATTCGCCCCTCCTACTGGAGTATGATATCCTGACCACTTGATAAGAGACACTGAGAAACACATGCACATACACATGTGAATCAATATATGATATTGAGGTCACATTATCTCAAATAGTCTGCTCTTGGTTAAAGGAACATGGATTGAACATTTGAAGGATGATGATTCCATGCCTCGAGTTCATCCTAGATATCAGAGGCAAAGGAATTATACAATCACTACAACACCTTACACAATTTGTAGGTTGAAGTTTTTCTCCAACTTTTCATTCACTTGGGTAGCACTAATGTGTTACTAGACACCTGTCCTTACTTGTGATGTCATAAGATACTTATGGACACTCACTGCCAATGTCTTATGGGACCTATAGGGTCACACACATAGGAACTCATCTAGAAGAGGAATTTGATCTTGAATGATCATTTTATTTATTACTAAAGTGTTTAGGTACTCAACTCATGCAACAAATCAACTGACTATGATGTCTGTAATGGTAGATAACCAGATCAAGAGTTGTGATGATCGTTTGGGACATCAGGATGATGAGAAATTGAATTGTCTAAGTTCTTGTCTATGAAGTGACCGGTTGAACTGATCGGTTAGGCTCGGTTCACCAGATGGGCATCTAGGTGAATGATACGGGCCACTCGCATGGGTGAGATGGCTCGGTTGAGCCGAAAAAAGGTTCTGGATGTTTCCTGAACTTGTTTGATTGAACATTACTTGTGGTTCAAGGAATTAATATATATTATTAATTAGAATCTTATATCCAAAATTCATGAGTGGTTGGGAAACTGCTAAATGGACGTTGGCTGTCTGAGATGACCATCTTGTGTGACAGATGACCGTCTGGGTCACCAAATGACTTTTTTGTGATTTACAGGTTGCAAAAATTCAAGTCTGGTCCCTTCCACTCCCACACAATCCTGTATAGAATGGGAACCCAAACCCTAACCTTGCCTATAAATAGAGGTGTACTGGGGGCTTCCCAAGACACAACAATAAGAACAAAAAGTGAGAATAAGTTGCTCTGACAATTGTTGTCTTTTTCGGTTCCGTTAACCGAGAGAGCCCAAACAAGTCCTACCTGATAAGGGAGGGATAACTATGGGAGACAACAATTGATAGTTGTTTTTGTAGGAGAGAAAGTTAGTGACTAGTATACCAACGGGAGTGATCATATGTGTTTCTGATCAAAGACCACACATACCTCTGCGTGGTGTGTCGCGTGTACCCTGTGGAAGTGTGATGGTAATAATGTGGCTTCCGCCTCTGCTGGGGTGCATTATTATCTTATTGGCTATTAGGTCAGTCTTAATGGGTGATTCTTAGAGCGTTTGGTACAAAAAGCGTGCAAATGATTATGGAAAAGAGTTGTGCATATCATATATCAAGAATTGCATATGATGCAATTGGAAAAAGTTGCCTACCTTGATGTTTAATTGTGTTTTGTGGCATTGGTCGAGCCATAGTTTAATTATCTTGGATCTTGCTCAATAGAAAATTGTCCACTACAATTCTCTGAATTGATACTTGATGATTTTCAATTTGATCACAATAATGAGAACGATAATTGATTAAAGACCTAATTATCATCACTCAAATTTTAATCAAATCAAATAAAATAAAAAATGAATGTTTGTCAAAATTGCAAATCTTTTGTAGAATCAAATGGCAACGAACAATAATAACTTTTCACTATGATTGGTCCTTTAGAAGGACAAACTAATTGGGAACAACTTCTACGACTAGTTCAGGACGTTGAGAATCATTCTCACACAAGAGTGCAAGAGCTATGTCCTAGAAACACCAGAACCAAAGGAATCACCTCAAAATGCATAAAAGGCTGATAGGGATGCTTACAAGAAGCACATTGAAGACATCATGGATATTAAGTGTCTGATGATATGCTCCATGAACTATGAGTTGCTGAACCAGCATGAGAATATAGGTGTGATTGAGATGGTCACACATCTTAAGAACATGTACCAAGATCAAGCAAGACAATAGGATATAATGTCTCCAAGGTGATGTTAAAATGCAACATGGCAGAAGAAGATCTAGTATGTCCTTGTGTACTCAAGATTATTGGGTATGTGGAGAACCTAGCTATACTGGGATTCCCCTTGGGTCAAGATTTGGCCACTGATGTGATTCTGCAGTCCCTTTCAGAATCATACAGTCAGTTTGTCATGCATTATAACATGAACAACTTTGACAAACTATTGAAAGAGTTGTTGGGCATGTTGAGAACAACTGAGACACAAATGAAGAAAGACAAACCCAAGTCTACGATGATGATCAGTAAGACAAAGGGGAAGTCTAAAGGCAAAGGCAAAGCTAAGAAGAGTTCTAAAGCTAGCAAGAAGCCCACATCTTCAGATCTCAAAGCAAAGGGATGTGTGAAGAAAGTAAGAGGTGATTGTCACCATTGTCACTAGTCTCAGCATTAGAAGATATATTTATGACTCTGGTTATAGGAATTAAAGAAGAAGAAGGAAGGCACTCATGCCTCCAATTCAGGTTTAATGTGATAAGATAAATTTGACTACATCTTCATTTTGGTATGTGATACCAAACAAAGATCCGACATACTTGATGTGTAAGATATGATGAAGTAAAGGCCCTCATGGGGGGAAAAGTTGGACAAGGAGGACCAAGAGTTGCGGAATTTGTATTCTAGATTTCAATTTATCTTAGCCCAATGGGCAAGTAATAGAGTTAGTAGAATTGTTATTTCATTTTTCCATCATAAATAAACATTTGCAACATACCAAATCTTAGATATAATATCCATGCAACCCTTTTTCCCTAGTTTCCCTTTCATTTCTATCCTTTATGTCCTTGATGTTTATTTAGTGGAATTTATAGTGGTTTGGTGAACATTTATTCACTATTTGTACTAATAAAAGGGTTTATACATTAATACCTCAGTGAAATCTATTTAAGTACCTTATTTAGGTGTTATAAACCTTAATCTATCTTTTTCATGTGTTCTGAAATCATAAAATGAGCCTAAATTTCAAATTTGGTTCAATTTGGATGTTGTCTGTGCAAGTTATGCAATTTTAGGTACATTCTAGACTTTTATGTAATTTACCCAATTGATAGGTTTTCTTTGCCAATTATAATGTGCATCTTAATCCTAAGATATTATCTTACCATTATCGAGATTTTGAACCATGGGGCACCTAGTTACACCTTGGTTTGAAGGTGTTTCTCTCTAAGGGTATTTTGGGGATTACCCTCTTTATAAATGAGCTTATCTTTAAAAGCTATCAACCAATGTGGTTATTTCTTTGATTGGAGAATAGTGGGGATGGCCTAGAAGTATGTATGGGCTTTTAGAACCAACATTTGATATTCAAGAAGCCTCTATGAGTTGTCCTCTTGCACGTCCATGAATCCCCAGACTAAGGACACATGGAAAGTCCCATAGACACCTCATGCTTGTCCCCTCCTTTATAAAAGCCATATCTACCAGTTTCCACCTCTTAACTCGAAAAATCTTGTTCTCCTTCTCTTTCCTCTAGCTTAGAGCATCATTTCTACTATTTTTGGCCACAAAGTTTCTATCCCAAGGTAAAAGAGGGTGCCTACCTTGGTGAAGAATACTCCTAGGGTTCCGAATTTTCTCTATTTAGGGTTTCTAAAGCTCCTTATTGGTGATTTCAACCAAAACTAGTAATTTTCCTCCTTCCATTCCTTGTTTTCATGTTTTTCATCTTCCGCCCACCTTCTTCTAGGTCGGAACAATGGCCTTCCATTGTGAAACCCCACCTTCAACCCTGAAACGCCTCATCTCCATGTTCTTTTACTAGGGTTTTTCACCTCTAAAGTGGAAAAGTTACCTCTTGTTCGAAATAGGAGCTTTTTTGGAGAAACTAGCCTCTCTAGCTCAGCAATCGTGTTGATTGAACCTGTCCACCTTCCTAGAGGCGAGTTTTATAACCCCTTCTCATATATTGCTTACTACATGCTTACAACTCATGCTTGTTTGTTTAAAATCGATGATCTCCATCTCTATTTACCATGTTCTTCTAGGGTTTTGGTTTCTTTCTATTTTACCTTCTCTAGAAGATCTAGTTTGGTTACCTATGCATCTCCAACCCTGATCTTGTATCAAATGGTGTTCTCTCTCTCTTTCTCTCTCTTCCTTTCTCTTGTAAGGATTTTTTACTGGTCATTTCCTGATTGGTTCAAGTTTAAAACTTCATATCTTTTCATCTGCTTATCCAATTTTGACAAATAAATATGTTTTGGAATCATAAAATTAATCTCTATCTAATAATATTTTATAGGTATGACTTTGAGGTTTGACGATGGGTAATTTTTGTAAAATGAATTTAATGTATAAAATCCATAAAAATTACATCTTAGTCATCATAAATCCATAATTAACATAACAATATATTTTCTTGATGAGGAGAACATAATAAGTTCATTGGTGTGGTTTTTAGATTTTAAATCTAAGTTTTTCTAAAAAGGTCTAAAATTAGGGTTTCCATACATTAGTGTGCTTTATGTACTCTAATATAGTTAATACATTTGAAATAGGAAAAGACAAACTTGGACTCAATTAAAGTGGTGAAAGTTAGTAATTGATATCAGTAAGATAGGTATGTGCATTCCTTACACCCTATGTTGGGATAATTGCAAACAAACCCTATATTTCCCTAATGAGGCTTAAATGAACCCTGAATCTTCTATTCTTGAATCATTTGTTATATATGCCTCTATATTAGTATTGTTTCTCTTTTGTTTGGGTCTTGTACCCCACTGCCATGTTTTATTTGATATGATGCTTTTACTTGCCATGATTTCTTTTCTAGCATGTTGATTTTAGGGAATATTTAGCTATAGTAGTTGTACTTATGTACAACCACCCATAAATAGGGCATGCATTAATTTTCCCAGGGGAACGTCTTATTCTCCATAATAAAAATATGTGTCGATGACTGGGAATGTATTAATTCTCCCCACACCTATAGGTTGAGGCCTAGTAGGTGCCTCAAAACTACTTAATTAAGGTAGTCATAATTATCATGCATGAAACCCTTTTTTATATTTTGTTTTTGGTAAGTCTCTATTTAAAAATAGCCTCATACTCTTGAAATCTTCATATTATGATGAAAACTAGCCTTTATTTACATGTTTTCTTTTCCTTGATATCCTATTCATATTTGTTGACACATACTTTGTTTTCCTTTCCCTTTTGTTGGGTATTTTCCCAACCACCCAGGTTTAGATCAAGGTGTTGAACATGACCAAGGAGAACATAGCTTCCAACATGGACTAGCTCTTAGAGATGTTGCTTGGAGACAAATTTGAAGTAGTTTAGACTCCCCTCTACTTAGATCCTTATGTTGTATCATACATATAAACATATATGGGATATTATGATGTACTTTTGTATTCTTTTGTGAAAATTGAATATAGTCATTGGTTTAATTCCACTGTAATACTTTGGTTTTCTTGAATACCATCTATTGAAATTTGAAAATTTTACACCTATTCCAGCATACCTTTGAGTGTGTTTGAATGGATGCTTTATTCTTCAAATGTTTAGTAGGGAGTGGACCCCCTCTCGGGTCCCACACTCCTTACAACATTACTCTAAAATCATCTTATATGACAAAGGTGACGAATCAATAAATAGAGATATTAATGTTTCTTTTTTAAAAGATATGATCTTGCATGGCAATGCCCAAACATCAAAATGGTCTTTGTATGAAAGATTTTGAGATTAATGTTTATAACGGTAATACCAAAAGGTTATAATTGATAACTCAAAATTATCATTAGCAATAGTCACCTTGGACATATATATAAGAAATGCATGTCTAGAATACATATTGATGTTAATCTAGATTTCCTCGGTTATTGAACATGAGGAAATATGCAAGTCTTACGTACACACAATATGACATGACATACTTCACTAGCTGTATTGGGAGGATAAGTCTTCCATCAGACCTCATATTGTTGATGCATGAAGATCTTATGGAATGAATGCTATAGAGAATTACTTATGCTTGATCTTATTTACTGGTAATATGATGATATGTACTCAGTAAAATAGGAACATTGATCTCTTCAAGTGTTCAAGGAGATTATAACTGAAGTATGAATTTGATGAAAGTATTAAGAAACTTTAATGAGATCAAATGTTGAAATACTTTACATCAATAACTTGAGAACCTTCAAAAAAGGATGTGATAAAGAATCACAAGACAAATCCATTTGAACTTGATGATGTGTCAGAATGAAGGAATTATATCATGATGAGTCATGAATTAATTATCAATTAATCTAATTTTCTTATCTTCGTAAATATAATACTATCACTAAATATTTTACCATTTGAATGGTTTATAAGTCTCTTGAAAAGGTTTATCCATAATCCATGATTGTTGAATATTACTATTAATCCCAATCCAATAAAAAATGTTTCATTGATAGGACAAGTGAGTTCCTAAAGAATCAGCAGGAGTAAAAGTAAAACTCAAAATGTTTGAGGTCAACAAAAGGGTACAATGAGAACTGTGAGAATCACAAGCTCTTATAGAGTCTCAGGTTCATCATCTAACATAGAGGAAACTAGTTCTATTGGAACACATCTGAGATTGGAGGATTCTGAATCAAACGATTAAGATGGGTTGGCCATAACAGGATGAGCCAACTAGTCAACTAGAAGCTATTAAGTACCATAATATGAGTAATGGCTCAACACCATAATGGGATCCGTGTAAGCTAACAAGGTAGGACTTTGATAGCGCAGCCTAAGGGGGAATACCTAAAGGGTGAAATAGGGTCTTATGGAAAAGACCTACATGGACAACATAAAAGGACAAATTGGTTAAATAATAATTTTAAATCAAGTTAAAGTTGTTGAACATGATAGAAGTTCCTTTACCTATTGTTTAGCTTGTTTTAGTAGTTAAAATAGACTAAGAGATTTGGCTTATGAAGACAAAAATTGCATTCCTTAAACGTAATACATTAGAGTACGTGTACGCGATACAACCGAAAAGGTTTCATAACTTCAAGAATGCAAATAGTGTCTATAAAATATAAGGTTCAATCTGAGATTGAAACAAGCCTCTCAGAAATGGGTTCTTTTTATTTGATAAGATAGTCAAAGAGTATGACTTGAATAAAAATAAAAGATGAGATTTGTGATTACAAAATATTTAGTGGGAGTATATATGAATATTCCACATGTGATGAAAAATAACATCTCAATATTGTGAATATTGAGATCTGGCATGGAAAACCCCTTCAACACTGAAGGATTAAATGAAACATCTTATGAGATAAGGATCAAGACCTATGAGATAGTTCTTGCATGTTTCACAATGAAAGTTTGAGCACATACAACGGCAATATGTTGAATAAGTTCAACACGAATGGATTCAATAAGGGATAATCCAGATTAGTCCCTCATGAACCATAAGTTCCAATTCTTGTGAAGAATGGATGTGACATGATAAAAATGTCATAGGATATAGCAATGGATCTATCATGAATGCTATGAATGTACTTACCCCATATAATCTTGTATATGCTAGACATGACAAGATGATAAGAGAATTCCAATAAGGGTTATTAGAATGTTATTAAATACACCCATTAGTACTTGTAAAGTACTTAAGGATATATTGTTAGTCAATAAGGATAGCAATAAAAGGAAGAGTTGGGTGTAAAGGGTTACACTGATGCAAGCTTGTGAAATGACATAAGATGATCACAATAAAAAATGTTTTACATAAAAGGGAAAAATGTTGTTAGTTGGAAGGGTTCCAAACTAATAGCCATTAATTCTATTCTACAATCAAAGTCGAGTATACTTGTGTTATAAACACAAAGTGATACTATATGGACCTAGAAGTTCATGTGAAGAACTTATAGATGTTCCACCCATTAATGACTCAATAGAAGTACTATGACAATAATGGATCTACTTGTTAGGAATGGAATATAAGATACCATATTACAGTGGTTTCATCTTAGAGAAAATAGATAAGAAGCATGCAATATACCAACTAAATAGCAATGTGTTTCTAGTTCGTTGGATTATGCACTTGCGCAGCAAAAACATTGTGGACATGTTTGGATCACTTAGAATGAGATTTGTGGGTGATTGGCTCTAGTGCAAGTGGGAGTATGTTGGTAAGGTATGCCCATAGAGCCAATCATGTGATGATTGACTTGGCATAGACCATAAAGGATTTGATTAATACTTATAAAGGCAAGCATCCAATTCATTCTGTTTCACTTAGTTATGAGATAATGAGCAAATATTCTGATTGTCTAGAGAATAATATTACTTAATGATGTGTGTCTTTAAGTATTAGCCCTGGGGAAATGAGATCATATGGATATTAAGAGTACATATACTTATTCTCATCATGCCTCTACTCGGTTGTTACTGTGGAAGATAGATGGAAACCAGTAACACATAATACTAGAGTGTGGGTTGGTTGATGACAAAACCTCATTAGTCATGATATGGAGATATCAAACCAAGCACACAGATACATGTTAAAGAACAGTTTATCGGACACACCCACCTTGGGTGTGACACATGTAAACCATTATTGGTGGTCATAGTCATCTTTCATAGTGAAGGTGCTGATTGTGATTCATAGACCTGGAATAACTACACTCGTCACATGTCATTGGGTACACTTTGACATCATCAAACGTAGTACTGAAACATGGGTTGTTATAAAGGTGATGATTTGGTGACCTTGACACATGGGGATAGACTATGAGTGATAGATATGTGATTTGCCCCTCCTGCTAGAGTATGCCATCCTCACTACTTGATGAGCGAGACTGAGAAATGCATGTGCATGCACATGTGAATCAATATATGATATTGAGGTCACATTATCTTAGAAGTCTACTCTTGGTTCAAGGAAAATGGATTGAATGTTGAAAGGATGACAATTCCATGACTCGAGTTCATCCTAGATATCAGAGACAAAGGAATATGAAATCACTAAAACACTTTACACAGATTGTAGGTTGAAGTTGTTCTCCAAATTCCCATTCACTTGGGTAGTACAGATGTTCGACTAGGCACCGCTCAGTGCTTGTAATGTCATAAGAAAGTTATGGACTTTGACTTCCAATGTGATATGGGACCTATAGGGTCACACACATAAGAAATCATTTAGAAGAGGAGTTTGATCTTGAATGTTGATTGGATTAATTACTAAAGTGTTTAGGTACTCAATTCATGCAACAAATCAGATGACTGTGATGTCTATCTACCAGATGACTGTCTCACATGGTGAGATGACCATTTGGGGTACAAGACTACCAGATCAAGAGTTGAGATGACTGTATGGGACATCATGCTAATGAGAAATCGAATTAGCTCAGTTCTACTCTACAAATTGACCGGTTGAACTAAACAGTTCGGCTTGATTCTCCAGATGGGCATCTGGGTGAGCAAGACGGATGTCTCACATGAGAGAGATGGCTCATTGGGCTGAATGAAGGTTTTGGATGTTTCCCAAACTTGTTCGATTGTTACTTGTGGTGCAAGGTATTAATATGTAATATTAATTGGAATCAAATAGAAAAATTCGTGTGCAATGGGGAAACTGCCAAATGGCCATTTGGTAGTCTGAGATGACCATCTCATGTGACCAGATGACCGTCTAGGTCACCAGAAAACTATTTAATGCTTTGTAGGTTGATCAAATTCAAGATCTTCCAGTCCCTTCCACTTCCACACAAGCACATATAGTCTAAGAACCCTAACCAAAACCTTACTGATAAATAGTGGGGTATTTTCGGCTTCCTAGGACACAACAATAAGAACAACAACTGAGATTTAGTTGCTCTGACAATTGTTGTCCTCTCTGGTTGTGGTAATAGAGAGAGTGCAAGCATGTCCTACCCGACAAGGGAGGGATAGCTATGGGAGAGAACAATTGAGAGTTGTTGTTATGGGAGAAAAAGTTGCTGACTAGTACGCCAATGGGAGGTACAAATCCTTCCTATCTATTCTAGTTGAATGACATGAGTTCTAGTTGGTGTCTGTGGACTACTCTAAAGGCAAGAGTCCTTTGGCTACTACTAGGGGAGTGAAGTCTGCCTGTTGTCCATGTCTAGGCCATTCGAGAGCTATGGAAACTATTTTGCTCATTTCTCATGTGAAGAGCAGGAGATGTACAACCATCATCCAAGAGAAACTAGTTGTCATTAGCATGGAAGGGAGTTTTTGTTGCTGGACTTGTTCTAGGACCAGGTATAACTCATTAACCATCCTTCATATTTCATAGTAGTTGACGCGATCTTGTTGTTATGGGAATAGAGATGGATAATTTTTTTGTTTCCAGTGATGTACTATGTGTCTGTATTTCCCAACAATTGTATTAGAGCCATGTCAATTTATTATGGTTTAGGGTAATCAATATGATTGGACTTCAGTTTCATTATTTATTTATTGTATACGATGTGAATATTTAAACTTTCTCATATGCGTATCCAATCAAAGACCACATAATTCCCATATATATATATATATATATATATATATATATATATATATATATATATATATATATATATATATATATATATATATATATATATATATATATATATGCAATTTACACGTGTCACCCTAAAAAAGGTTTTGATGGTGGATGTGTAGCGTGGTTATGGATAATACCCAATATCTTTGTGTGGTTGGATGGTTTGGTTTTATTCCTATTTATCTCAGTCTATTTATTGAGCCTCTACCTCCCTCTTCCCAATGTAGAGTTAATTCTTTCCTACATTTGCTCCCCTCAAATGTAACTCGAGGTTTCACTTACAATGTAATAAATTAGCAATAGGATAGTTTTCTTTATCTTCCAACGACAAATAAGATGATCATCACCAAAAGAAATGACCAGTTCCTGAGATGAGATGACCATCTGGAGGACCATGAAGGACAGAACGATTGAACCAAATGACCGCTTGGTGGGGCCAATCGATTGTTTGGAAGGATTCCAAATATTGGTTGGACTAGAGGGCATACGACCATTCATGATGAACAACCAACCGGCCAAGTGGCGAGATGACCAGTTTAAGGGTTGAACTGATCTACCCAGATTGGCAAGCAAAGATCTACACCAATAGCAGGTTCATGCATATGATGTGATGATTGACCTAGGTGGTAGTAATTCCTTGTGGCTTCAAGGAATTAGAAGTATACATGGCCATAACCATCACTTTTTTTATATTGCATATTTACATGGTGGGATATAGAATGTGTATGATATGTACTATATATGTGGTAATTGAATACATTATGTGTATATATATGATATATATAAATCCCTCAATCAAACATATTAAGTCTAAGATGCTTTCCAAAGCAATACACATGAAAAACTTGTTCGAATAAGCGTAGGTTATGCCTTTGCATGGTGCACCATCTAACTTGTGGAAGTGTGATGGTAACAATGTAGGTTGTGCATCTACAAGGTGCATTATTATCGTGTTGGCTATTGGGTCAAGCTTAATTGGTGGTTTTCAGAGCGTCTGGGCCAAAATCTTAAAGATGATTATGGAAAAGAGTTGTGCATGTCATCTATGAAGAATTGAATATGATGCAATTGGTAAAAGTTTCCTACCTTCATGATTAATTGTGTTTTGCGGTGTTGGTCAGGCCATAGTTGATTTATCTTAGATCTTGCTCAATAGAAAATTGTTCGCAAAAATTTCTGAATTAATACTTGAAGGTTGTGAATTTGAACAAAATAATGAGAATGACAATTGATTAAAGACCTAATTATTATCTCTCAAATTTCAATCAATTCAAATCAAATAAAAAAATGAGTGTTTTACAAAATTGCAAATCTTATGTAGAATCAAAAGGCATTGATAAATAATCATTTTTCCCTATGACAGGTCCTTGAGAAGGACAAACTAACTAGGAACAACTTCTATGACTGGTTCACTACGTTGAGAATCATTCTCACACAGGAGTAAAAGCTCTATGTCCTAGAAACGCCAGAACTAGAGGAACCACCTCAAAATGCACCAAGGGCTGACAAGAATGCTTACAAGAAGCACACTAAAGGTGCCATGGATGTCAAGTATTTGATGCTATTATCCATGAACTATGAGTTGTAGAGGTAGCATGAGAATAGAAGTATGATTGAGATGGTCACCCATCTCAAGAACATGTACTAAGATCAGGCACAAGACAAGAGAGATATTATGTCTCTAAGGCAATGTTTAAATGTAGCATGACAGAAGGAGATCCAGTAGGTCATCATGTACTCAAGCTTATTGGGTATATGGAGACCTAGCTAGACTGGGATTCCCATTAGGTCATTAGTTGGTGACTGACGTGATTCTAAAGTCCCTGATAGAGTCATATAGTTAGTTTGTCATGAACTACAACATGAATGACTTTGACAAACCATTAACAAAGTTGTTGGGCATGTTCAGAACAACTAAGACACAAACGAAGAAAGACAAGCCCATGTATATGATTATGTTCATCAAGACAAATGGGAAGTCTAAAGGAAAAGGCGTAGATAAGAAGATTTTTAAAGCTAGCTGGAATCCCAAGTCTCCTGTTATAAAAGAAAAGGGAGGTGTGAAGAAAGTAAGAGGCGATTGTCACCATTGTCACTAGCCTGGACATTGGAAGATAAATTGCCCACTCTTTTTAGAGGAATTAAAGAAGATGCAGGAATGCACTGAGGCCTCCACTTCATGTATAAATGTTATAAGATAAATTTGATTACTTCTTCATTTTAGTATGTCATACCAAATAGAGATCTGACATACTTGATGTGTAGGATCTGACAAGAAGTAAAGGCCCTCTTGGGAGGATAAAATTTGACAAGGCGGAGAAATAGTTGTGGAAGATGTAGTCTAGATTTAAATTTATCTTAGCCCAATGGGCATGTAATATAATTAGTACAAATGCTATTTCATTTTTCCATCAAATAGAAACATTTACTCTAAAAGCATCTTGTATGACAAGGATGATGAATCAATAAAAAGAGATATTAATTTTTTATTTTACATATTGATGTTTAATCTAGTTGTGGGGCTTTATACATAGTTGGTTGTCCTTGAGGAGGACTCAACTTTGAGGTGTTTCTCATATAAAAGGATCATGGGATTACATGGCATACCTTGGACATTCTTGATTCGTGGTTAAGAGGTTGAACATGTAGTTGGATATCCAAAAGTGAACCTAGGGTTCCTAGACAAAGAGGGGAAGTGGTGTACCTAATGCTCATGATGAGAATTGAGTCTTTATAGCTTCGAGCATGGTAATATTCATGTATAGAGGAAAAGGAAACCCCTTAAGTTAAAGGTAGGTTTGATGAACCCCTCACAACTAAGTTGACCTAATGTTGAGGAAAGAGAACAAGTATGACCTAGCATGGTTTAATAGGTGATCTGCTTGTGCCTTAGTAGGTTCTGGGTTAGGCATGTTCATGTGAATGTAAACCCTAAGGATGGTTGTGACCTTCTTTTCAAGAGTTGTAGCTTCCTCCCATCCTAGGAGAGGGACCCTTTGGTAGGGTGTATACCAGTTTTGTTGGTTTTGAGGTAACCTAAAGAAGTTTTATAGGATCTTGAGAAGCTAAGTGAAAAGTACATGGAATGAAAATAAACTTGTAGACCCATAGATAACCATCTCTAAGTGCATGTGGATGTGTTACCATGGAGGTAACTGATATGGGGTTTGACCAAGGTAGGTAGGTTGCCATGACCCCTATGAAGGGATGAAAGTCAGTCATGAATGCAGGGAGAGATGATGAAGGTTTGGGTAAGGTTCTAACTTGAACATGTACTATAATGGAATCCTAAGTCTATCCTAGGGTCAGGTAGGGATGAGACTGATGGAAGAAGGAGTTTCCTAATTCCCTAGTTGCACATGACCATAGGTTCAGGAGGTAACATCTATCATTATCTGAGGGCCATGGGTCAGGAGATTGATCACCTTCATAAACTCATGGGACCCAAAGGGCAGATGAGTAGGGCACTCTCTAGATGCATGAGGGAAGAGGGATGACCCCAAAAGTGTCAGCACCATATAGATCTAGAGGAGATGACAAAGGATTGTGTGTGGATCCAAGTAGGTTCGAGACTAGTTTTCCATGGAGGAAATTTTGATATCATGATGTTTGTGATGTAAAGACATGAGTTGCACGTTTCAACTTAGATTTGTAGGTGTATTGGCAAGGTGGGATGTACCATCTCTACTCTTGGAATGTGAAGAACTCTATATTTGGATGGACGCCAAATGCTTGTTTCTTCTTGTTATAGGAGTGAGAGATAGGATAGTATGCATGTCACACACCAAGGGTAAAGATGATGTGAGTTGGAACATTGCTATAAGGAATGAGGACAGAGATGATAACATACCTTGGTAGAGTGAATGATACATGGATGGTTTACAAACACTAAGAGGAATAGTTTAGTCATCTTATGAGGATGTTTTATCAAGAGCTATGTGGAATTTGCAAGTTAACCAAGGTTGAGTTTGATCACCATAAGGATGAGCTCAGAGTTTCTTGATGAAGACAAACTGAGTTTGAGATGAGATGATAAGTATAATGCATGGAGGTGTATGTCTTCGACATTACCTAACACCTAAGGATAAGGAGTGGTAATGAATGCTCTGGTTGAGATATAGCTGCCTAGTTTAGCTGGAAGCTAGAAGAAGTTGAGGTTGTTAGGCTAACCTTAAGTTGTGAAAAAGAGATAAGTTTGGCTAACACTCAGATATAACGAGATCTGTTGAACAAGATTAGTGGTTGTTTGGATAGCCAGCCTAGTCCTTGATGTGGTAGAAGGATGGTTGTAGAACTCTGGATACACTTCTTTAGATAGGAAGGTAATAAAACCCTGATGAGAGTAGTTTAGGGCTTCCGAGGAATAGACCTTGAGGAATCATGACATACCGGAAATCATGATCACCATACACCATGAAACTACAAATATAGTAAGTGATGGTAGAGCTTTGGATGCCTGATAAATGTTGCATGTGGCCATGCAAGCCAGGAGGTGAAGGACAAACACCAGTAACCCATTTCTTTGACTTAGAGGTTAAAGAATCTTCGAGAGGGAATGGGAATTCATCACTACAGATGTGGTGGTAAGTCTTCCCTAAACCAAAGAAGGTCAAGATGCAATATGGGTTATGGTAGATCGCCTTACCTAGATGCCATGAGATAGAAAGAATGCTGTCAAGGGGAAGATTCAGTTGAACTACTTAAGAGAGAAAGATGGTTCAACTACACCATGATGCAAGTTCAAAAGTTCTTGAGTATGACCTAAAGGTTCACTTCCATTTGGTCGGAGTAGATACATAAAGAACTCGATGATAGTATAGTTTATCACCCGTAACTAATGATTAGTTTGATAAGACTAGAGGGTCTGATGAGAGAAAGTATGCTTGTTCAGGGTGATACAAAGAGATAATTCATAATATGTGAAGTTATCCACCATAGCCTTTATCGAGATGCAAGAAGGAGGTTGTGTCGGTCACCGCTTCATTAAGATGATGTTGGTGAAGGAGGCCTCCTGAAGGTAAGAAAAGAACCACAATGTGTGCAGATGAAGTCACTTTGATCGTGTAATGGATGAGATAGGGCCCAGTGGTGACTTGAGTCATGAGCTGATGCAAAGCAGACTGACATGCAGTTCACTATGGGAGAGTATGTGATGTGAAAATCCGACCCCTCTAAGCTACAGCTGAGAAAGCTGAGTCCCTGATATATAGGTCCATTTGAGATGGATTGGTGGAGATGGTTGTGTTTAGCCTTGCCCCTCAGGATAACATGATGTGTAATGAGTCCGATCTAGAGCACTATGTGAGGTACCCAAGCCATGTGCTGAGCCTTGAACCTATTCAGCTTTTGAGAGGCTAAAATGTCCTGAGTCACCTATGAGGGTATGGTATACCAAGGTAAGAAAGAACTCAGATGGAAGAATATGAGATGATGAAGGTTCTTGGGAAGCACCATGGAAAGGGTGAAGTCACATGGGAGCTCTGATGGACGTATGAAAGGCTTATCCTGAACTATTTGTTTGCTTGATGGAATTTTGAGGACAAAATTCTTATAAGAGGGGAAGGATGTTACAACCCCAATTTTTGGTTTCATTTGGTGAGAAATGTAATTTCTTACAATAAAGGTAAATGAACAAATAATGATATTATTTGTTTTAAATAAATAGATTTGGTTTACAATAGCCTTGATGATTGTGTTGTGGTCTTTATTAGCTATTGTGCCCAATAACAAGGAAATTCAATTAATAAATGAATAATTGAGTTTTTGAGAAAAGAGAGATGTGGAAACTTCTGGAAGGAAAAAGAATGTAATCCAAGGATGGATTTCGTGCCTCTTGGGTTCCTTAGGTCCCACGGAGTCCAAAGTTGCATAGAGAATGCAATAAGAAAAGAAAAGACCAATTAAGTATTTCCTTGTTAAGAAAGAAATTGAAAATAATGATAAAATGTGGAAAATATGTGAAAAGATGTATAATTGAGTTATCCTTGGTGGATTTTCGTATCACAAGGATTCCTAATGATAAAAGGCATACCAATGAGGAAATTAAAAGAGAAATCCTCCAAAAGAGATATTTTAATGATAAATAAACAAGATAAGGTGAAATAATGCATTTAGATGCATCTAGAAGGATAATGAGTATCCAATAAAAAAGATTTCGAAATAATAGAGTTTCTTGGGATCCAAGGAGTCCCAATAAAGAGGAAAGAAAGAGAAAATACCAAAATTGCAAAATAAAGGGATAATAGGAATACATAATTAATGAATTATGTGATTTTGTTAAGAAGAAAGTATTCTCTACTTAAGGAAATATATTTTCATGGCCAATATATTAAAAGGCATGAATAAAGAGAATAAGAGAGAGAGAGAGCATTTTCATATTTCTAAGTATCCAAGAAATAAAGAATGTCAAGGAAATAAGAAGGTGAGAGAAGAATTCTTCTCATTAAAGTAAAAAGGGTTCCTATTAGGAGAAGGACTTAGTAATTCGAGGATAGCCGACCTAAGGATTTGATACTCACCCCTATATAAAGGGATAACCCTTGGTTCGAATTTAGGAGAGATCACACATCTCTCTCTCTTTCCCATTCCCTTCTTCATGAAGTTTTTGCTCAAAACCCTATAATAGAGGGATAGCTCTATCTCTTAAGCAGCAAGGGACCATGTGTAGTCGAGATATTGGGTGGATATCCCACGAGGCTGGGGAGAGGCTCTGCCACCATGGACCTACAATAGAGCAGGCGCAGGAGCAGTTGCACGGCTGCAGCACTGGCCACAGTGGTAGGTCTTCCCAGCCAGTCTTGGCCAACTTAGCCATTGTAAGGACCCTGACCTCTGTTTAGGGTTTACCCTATTTGCTTTGCTTCACCTTGATGCTTGTTAATCACCTTTAGTAGTGATTAGGGTTTGTTGGTGATTTGTTGAGAGTTGGAGGGGCTACTTGTAATTAACCCAAGTCTAGGGTTTGTGGGCAAGTTTGTCACCTTGTGTGGTGTTCCTCCCTCTCCTTGCTTCCTCTAGTGATTGAGAGGAAGGTTCGGGCTCGTTGCTTGAGTTCCTTTGGGCTTGGTTGAGCTTGTTGGGCCTTGTGGTGCCTTGCCTTTGCTTGGATGAACCTTGTGTCAGGAAAGAGGGTGCTTGTGTTGCCCAGGCTGTGTCACCCAGGGTTGTGTCGCCCATGGTGGTGGTGTGTCGTCCAGGTGTGTCACCCATGTATCTTTGACCATCTTTGACCTCGTTTGTGTCACCACTAGTGGACACTTGGTGCTTGGTGCTTGCATGTGGCAATGGCCTTGGACATGTGTTTAGGTCATGCTAGAGTGGTGGCTTTTACACATGGACAAGTGTCCCTAGGTGGGCGACACCTTGCTTTGCTCTACCTTGTTTTCTCCTCCATCCCCTTCTATATATGTGTTTCCTTTCCCTTGCTAAGGATCCCTTTAGTTCCTTAGCCTTCCTCTCCCTTGGTGCACGACACACTCTCTTCTCTTGCAAGATTGGTGGCCGATACCCTTGGAGGAGCTAGCTTGGTGGTCGATCCTTGCCTTGGAGTCTTCTTCTTCCTCTAGTGGTGGTCGAACCCTAGAGTGCCTTGCTCTCCTTCTTCCTTGGTGGTGCATGGAGCTTGGAGCTTGCTTAAGGCGGGTTACATAACTCCTAACCCTAACTATACTACCTTCTTTTATGTTCTTATATGTTGCTATGATCATGTCGGCTATATGAGTTGCTAGTTAGTTCCTTGCTTAGGTTGTTCTTGTTGGTCGAACCATGTTTTCTAGTGTTTCTTGGTGAGAAACACTCCCTTCTCTCCTAGGTCTTGAGGAGTGAGCTTGAGTTATAGTATCATGAGAAACACTCCTCTCTCGTTTAAGTTGAGAGGTGAGCTTGTGTTCTTGTAGCATAAGCAACACCCTCCTCTCACCATGGACTTGAAGGGTGAGCTTTGTGGTAGTTGTGGACCTCGTTTAGGGTTGTTCCTTGTCTTACCCAATACCTCTTGATCTAGATCCTTGGACAACATGTTGGGGTGGATGTGGTAGACGATACCCTTGGTGCCTGACCTTGTGACGGGGGTCACACCACAGTCCTTGATGTGTGACAGCTGATAGGCCATGGATAGGTTGGCTGAACGACAGGTTCCGTGCTGGCTGTTGAGTTACACCTTTAGACGTTTCCTCCCGTGGAGTACCCTTCCCGACACACATGGTGATTAGATGTAGCTTGGTATCTTTGTGCCTTAAGGTATGGACCTTGCTAGCCAGTTATGTAATGAGCGTCACCCTTGGCCTTAGCTCTGTGTGTGTTGGCCAACAGCATGACGCTGGTTGGGCGTTGCACGACACCTTTTCACCCAATACACCTGACCTGAGTAGGTAGCCTTGTGGCCGTTGCCATGAAGCACCACACCCTATTGCATGATATGCCTTTTTGGTTAGCTACATGCTTGGTTGCCGTTACCCTTGGTGCTAACACAGCGTTCCACGATACCACAATGCACGGCCTTGGTGAGTGCACAATATGCCTGACGCAACGTTGCACGTTACACCCTTGTGCTGGCCGGTAGGCACTGGTTGCATGGCCGATATGTGCTAACCATTATGGGTTGGACGATAGATGAGGGTGCCATGCCCGGTATCACCTTTGGTGAGAGTAGTGGGTTCTATAGTGAGGGTCTTATTCCTCGTATGAACCCGGTATGTTAGATTATATCACGTTGGTTTTTGATAGTAAACCTTGACACGCTTGGTGGTAATTGTAATAATAGATTACATTTATGTATCTTGCCATGATAACACCTGTGTTTATAATCATCTGGAATGACATGTATAATACTGAGTAAATGATAGGCATATAAGATGCTTTGCATGATAATACGACTTATGTCCATGATCACAAGTTGAGACATGTATGATAAAGTATATAATCATCAGTACTACCCTATGCTTGATAATATGATCTCTCTGTACTAACCATGCAGGTGATATCAGGTATATATATATGTTGAGTAACATTGCTTTAATGGTAACTCTTAATGATGAGATAATATGTTTGGGTTTGAGGACTTGAGTTTGGCTAAAGTGCTGGAATTGTTATCCCATGATGATGTTGTAAGCCTTGAGAGGCAGTGGCACTATGTGATAAGGAATTGAGATCCCATGGCAATGTGATGATCCTTGAGAATGGATCTAGATGATTGGCAAGAGGCCAAGTGGTAACATGTAATATTGGATCCTTATGATGGATCATGATGATGTTGATTACAATAAAAGTATAATATTGAGTTTCATACTGTTTATTTTATGATAGTTGCATGTTATACAACTTGGTTGAATCTTGCAATCCACATAAAAGATACTAATTAATCACAGTGGAATATATCATGTAGTTTGCCCTGGCCATAGATCCATCATCGTCAGGAGCTGGTGATGGTGAAATGGGTTCTCCTGCGGGATTACCCGGAGCGCATATTGTTGAATATGCGAGGTTTCTCCTAGCCTAAAATAGAGAGGTAATCGAGTGCAGCTACGGTTGAAGACTCGGATATATATATATGGAGCATGCTGAATAGGCCCATGGCTCAGAGTTGATAGAGAATGAATGCGTTCATGGCTCAAGAGCACGGTAAACAAGCTCGTGGCTCGGACATACTAGTGTCATGACCTGTACCAAGTCGGGCTAGAGGAAGGGTAGCCTATGGAGCTCACCCTGTGGCTGAGACCATTTAAGCATGAGAATGCGGTCCTTCTTGTGTTTTGCTCGTGCACTGACCACGAGGCGGAGAGGTCGTGGAGTCCGACTCTTCCATTGACCTTGTAAGGCACCGACTTAGGTTTCGTAAGCAAAGGTTGGATTTGAGTGGTACGGCTCACTTCCTTAGGGCATAATAATACGTAATCCAACTGCTTAGTATTTGCTGCTTAAGACAAACATGAAACATTGGTTGAGGCCTTTCTTGTGTAGTTAATCCTATTATATCTTGTAGTTGCTTATATGTTCCTCATATGTGGTAAGACCTTACAAATCTTATCTTGTTAATCATGTTCCATAAAGAAATACATTGGTATGTGCCTTCTATATAGCCTGGTAAGAATAGCTTGTTTATATAGACTGCCTTTGTTATACCTATTATCAGTTATCTACTTTATCCTTATGAGGTTTTGTAGTTTTTGCGGGGAGTTATGTTTCTCGCTGGGACTGTGTGTCTCACCCCACTGGTTTACACCCTTTTTAGGTGGTCGACCTAGGCGTGGTGGTGGTCATGAAGTTGCGGCTGAGCAACAAGACAAGCAGTGGAAGGCAAGTGATGGATATGATGTTGTTTTAGATGTTTTGTAGTAGAGTCTAGAGTCATCCTTGTACTCTCAGGTCCTTGGGAGCATTTTGATGTTGTTTCACGATGTGTAGTTGTTGATCCTTTGTATATCCTGCTGCTGGCCGGATGTGGGCCTTTATGTACATATAAACAGGTGATGAACACATGTGTTGGTTAGACAGCTGTTCCTCTAAGCTGTGGACACGTTTCAAGGCTTGTAAATATTTGTATAACCTGTTTCCCTACATGATGTGGAGTTAAATGTAATAGTTTTTCAGTTTACCTGCTTTCTGCAATCGGTTTTAATTAACCCGTGTTTTTGGTAATATGTGGTTATGGTGATTTCCGCACGTTTTCGCATAACACCTCGTTGTCTGTGTGATAGTGGGATGTGTTGCCACAAGTTTTGATATCAGATCCCTTGGTTCGCTGAGTCTACAGGGATTTAGGACTAGGTTGTGTCTGTTCTTGTGAGTTTTCCAGATTTTCTCACAATCATCTTCTGCCCTCAACTGAAGAAAAGCCAAGATGTCTGGAAACCATGAAGAACATGCTGCTGAGCACAGTGATGTTGCATCAGTTGATGGAGCTATATGGCAGGCACACGAAGATCGGGTGCCGGAGGTCCCCCAAACTGACCCAGCCATTCTTGAACACCCTGCCTATCAACAGCTGATGGGGCAGATGACGGCTATGATGAATCTCATGGTAGAAAGACTGCCAGTGCCTCTACCGAGAGCACAGGCTCCGTATGGTGAAACATCGGGTATTGGGAAGACCTTTGGGAGGCTTCTCTGAGTCAGAGCTTCAGATTATGCTGGAACGGCTGATCCAGCAGATGCAGATCTGTGACTGACAAGTCTTGAGAAGGCTTTCTGGATCCTCGAAAACTCCAAAGCAGACAAAGTAAAGTACACCGTCTACCTTCTGAAGGTAGTCCTGGTCACTGGTGGACCATCGAGGAAGAGAAGCGACCTGGTGAGGTGATCGGTTGGGAGGTTTTCCGACGTGAGTTCGTTAGCAGATACTTTCTGAAGACGTATCTGGATGAGAAGATCAGTCAGTTTGAGCACTTGCGCCAAGGAACGATGAACGTCATCGAGTATGAAGCCAATTTCATGGACCTGCTAAGGTTTTGTCCCCACATGGAAGCAACAGATGAAGAGCGGATCAGATGTTTTGAGAAAGGACTGAGTGCTGATCTAACAACACCTGCTTCTGCATTGGAGAACTGAGAGCGGTTTGCTATGTTTGTGGAATCTGTCCGGAGGATTGAACGGTTGGTAAGGGAGAAAAGAGAATCCATGTCTAAGAAGAGGCCTGCTCAGTTCCAGGGACAGAGGTTTGGTGGCTTCAAGAAGCCGAGGTTTTCAGCATCGTCAGTGATGAGAGGTTCAAGTGCACCATCGCAGTGGTCTCTGAGTAAGGGAAGAGGGTACGTTCCTTCACCATCTAAGGCACATCATACAACTTCTGTGGCAGTGACAAGGCCATCTAGGCCACAGTTTGAAGTTAGGACATGCTATATCTGCGGTCATACAGGGCATTTCAAGTCAAACTACCCAAACCGAGATGTTGAAGTGACATAGAAGCCGAGGCAGAGTCAACAAGGGGCAGATAGACAACAACTCAGTGGCAGTAGAGGACGAGGATGCGGTCAAGCATCGCAAGCGGGATCGTCTGCTCAAGGAAGCAGAGGATGTGGACAGCAGGCAACGACTCGATTCTATTCCATGAATCAGCCGGAGGCGATAGTCAACCCACGAGTGGTGATAGGTCAGATGGAGTTATCTCATTCTGATATATCTTCTTCTTACTTTATATCTGTTTTGGTTGACCAGGGTGCCACACACTCTTTTATCGCCTATAGTATGCTTGAGAACTGTCGTTTACCTGTTAGCTGTAAGAAAGGTAGTTTGTTGTTAGAAACCCCTCTTGCTGGTTCCTCGATGCTTCGAGAAGAGTGTCCATCTTGTGTCTTATCTTTTTCGAGACACCGCATACAAATGTATCTTATACCACTTGATATGCATGGTTTTGATGTTATCCTGGGGATGGATACCTTAGAAAAGCATGAGGTGGTTTTGGACTGTGGTTCCAAACAGGCAGTGTTTGATGATGATAGAGAGAAGTGGATCTTCTAGGGAGATAGGAAGATTCTTCCGACATGTCTTGTATCAGCTATGGTGGCAGAGAAGTTGCTATGACAAGGATGTGAGGCATTCTTAGCTCACGTTGTGGATACCAAGGTGAAAGGTCCTAGCATGGAGGAGGTGTCCGTTGTCCGAGAGTTTGTGGATGTGTTTCCCGAAGAGTTCCCTAGTGTTCCACCACCGCGAGAGATTGATTTTTAGATCAATCTAGTTCCAGGAACACATCCAGTTGCACAGACACCGTATAGGATGGCTCTAGTAGAGATGGTAGAGCTTAAGAAGAACTTGCAAGAGTTGTTGGACAAAGGTTTCATCTGACCAAGTACGTCACCTTGGGGTGCTCCAATGTTGTTCGTCAAGAAGAAGGATGGATGGATGCGGTTATGTATAGATTACCGACAATTGAGCAAAGTCACAATCAAGAACAAGTACCCGTTGTCGAGGATAGATGATATGTTTGATCAGTTGGGTGGTGCTACAATGTTTTCAAAGATCGATCTACGGTCCGGGTATCATCAGTTGAGGATTAAGGCAGGTGACATACCGAAGTCAGCTTTTAGGATGAGGTATGGTCACTTCGAGTTTCTGGTTATGCCGTTTGGGCTAACCAATGCACCTGCTGCTTTCATGGATTTGATGAACTGAGTGTTCCATCTGTTCCTAGATCAGTTTGTTGTAATCTTTATAGATGACATCTTGATCTACAATAGGGAAAAGCAAGAGCATGAGAGACATCTTCGTGTAGCATTGACTCTTCTTCGCCAACATAAGCTGTATGCCAAGTTCAGTAAATGTGAGTTCTGGTTGGAAGAAGTAACTTTCTTGGATCATGTGATATCTGAAGAAGGAGTCAAGGTAGACCCGAAGAAGGTGGAGTCTGTTGCAGAATGGGAATAGTCGAAGAAACTGACAGAAGTTCACAATTTTCTGGGTTTAGTAGGATACTACATGAGTTTTATCAAGGACTTCAATATGATTGCATTACCGATGACAAAGTTGACTAGAAAGGATGTACCTTTTGTCTGGGATGATCGTTGCCAGCAATCTTTCCAGAGTCTAAAGGAAAAGTTGACCAGTGCTCCAGTGTTAATCCTGCCAGAGCCTGGGAAGGGCTATGTTGTCTTCTGTGATGCTTCCAAGAAAGGTTTAGGTTATGTGCTGATGCAGGAAGATCATGTGGTTTCTTTTGCTTTACGACAGCTTAAGAAACACGAGGAGAACTATCCGACTCATGACTTGCAGGTGGAAGCAGTAGTTCATGCATTAAAGATTTGGAGACAGTATCTTTACAGGGAAGTGTGGCAGATCTTTACAGATCATAAGAATCTAAAGTACATCTTCTCGCAGCATGAGTTGAACATGCGACATCGTCAATGGATGGAGCTAATCAATGATTATGACTTCACCATTGAGTATCATCCTGGTAAGGTGAATGTGGTAGCTGATGTGCTTAGCCGAAAGTCTTCTTCTTTTTCTTCAAAGAAGGAAAAGTTGAGTTCTCTAGTATGTCATAGATGGGATATGCTTGTCTCCCTGCGGCAGATGAATGTGCAGATGGAAGTATCCTTGTTAGATGGACTCTTATCACAGATGCAAGTCAAGCCTACGCTGAGATAACAGATCAAAGATGCACAGCAAGAAGACGATACAATACGGTTGATTAGATCAGAGTTCGACAGCGAAAAGCGTGATGGGTTCCATGAGTCTGAGGATGGACTAGTTTGCTATCGTGATAGGATGGTGATTCCCGATGCTGATAATCTGAGGAAGTTAGTGCTCGAGGAAGCACACATGTCAATGTATTCTATGCATCTAGGAGTCACCAAGATGTATCATAGTCTGAAGGACTTGTATTGGTAGCCCGGCTTGAAGAAGGATGTAGCTGAGTTCGTGGCTAGGTGTGCGGTTTGACAGAAAGTCAAGGCTGAGAATCAAAAGCTGGCAGGTACGTTGCAACCCTTGCCGATACCACAACAGAAATGGGATCATATAACCATGTATTTTGTAGTTGGTCTACCCAGGACAACTAGGAATCATGATTCCATTTGGGTAATAGTGGACAAATTGACGAAGTCTACCCATTTCATACCAATAAAGACAACGTATACATCCGAGAAGCTCGCTCGGGTATATGTGGATGATATAGTGTGTTTACACGGTGTGCTAGTGACAATAGTTTCTGACAGAGGTCCTCAGTTCACAAGTCATTTCTGGGAATAGTTGCACAAAGCATTGGGAACGCAGTTGAGGTTCAGTACAGCCTTCCACCTGATAGATGGACAGTTTAAGAGGACTATTTAGATTCTAGAGGATCTCCTTCGAGCTTGTATTTTGCAGTTCCTAGGCAGTTGGGACGTACACCTCAGTTTGATAGAGTTTTCCTACAATAACAGTTATCAGTGGAGCATTGATATGGCTCCTTATGAGGCCTTGTATGGCAGGAAGTGTAGATCTCCTTTGTGTTGGTATGAGTCTGGTGAATATCAGCTTTTGGGTCCTGAGTTAGTACACCAGACAACAGAAAAGATTCGGGTGATACAACAACAATTGAAAGTGGCACAGGACAGGCAGAAGTCTTACGTAGATAATCGTCGATGACCCTTGGAGTTCCAGGTAGGAGACAAAGTGTATCTTAAAGTCTAGCCGTGGAAAGGTGTGCTAAGGTTTAGCTGGAAGGGTAAGCTAGCACCCAGGTATATGGGGTCATACCCGGTCATAGCATGTGTTGGCAAGGTAGCTTACGAGTTAGAGCTGCCGCCAGAGTTGCACAGGTTACATCCAGTGTTCTATGTCAGTATGCTGAAGAAAAGTCATCCGGATTCAGGAACCGTGATATATCCAGACGAAGTTGAGCTTGATGAAGATGTGACCTACGAGGAAGGTCGTGTGATGATCCTTGACAGAAGGGTTAAGAAGCTGAAGAGGAAGGACATGTCTCTTGTGAAGGTTCTTTGGCATCATCGTGGCATTGAGGAAGCCACGTGGGAGCTTGAGGAAGAGATGAGGAGGAAGTGTCCCTCACTTTTCTCTTCAGATTTCGAGGACGAAATCCCTTTGTAGAGGGTTAGTTTGTAAGGACCCTGATCTCCGTTTAGGGTTTACCCTGTTTGCTTTGCTTAACCTTGATGATTTGATGCTTGTTAATCACCTTTATTGGTGATTAGGGTTTGTTGGTGCTTTCTTGAGAATTGGAGGGGCTAATTGCAATTAAACCAAGTCTAGGGTTTGTGGGCAAGTTTGTCACCTTATGTGGTGTCCTCCCTCTCCTTGCTTCCTCTAGTGATTGAGAGGAAGGTTTGGGCTCATTGCTTGAGTTCCTTTGGGCTTGGTTGAGCTTGTTGGGCCTTGTGGTGCCATGCCTTTGCTTGGATGAACCTTGTGTCAGGCAAGAGGGTGCTTGTGTTGCCCAGGTTGTGTCGCCCAGGGTTGTGTCACCCATGGTGGTGGTGTGTCGTCCAGGTGTGTCGCCCATGGATCTTTGACCATCTTTGACCTCGTTTGTGTCACCACTAGTGGACACTTGGTGCTTGGTGCTTGCATGTGGCAATTGTTGGTATGTATGCCCATAGAGAAAGTCATATGATGATTGTAATGGGATACTTTGTAAATGATTTGAATAATAATAAAGGCACTTTCCAATCTATATGTTTAAACTGTTTCTGAGATGATGGTGTAACATGATAGATGTCTAAAGATTGTTTTACTCGATGACATATGCTTTTGGGTTGAGGACCTAAACGATGAGATCATACAGATGCTAAGAGTATTCTTTCTTGTTTAGTCCCTAGTCGGTTGTTATTATGGAAATAACCATAGACATCAATAACACTAAAGACTAGATTGTGTGTTGGTTGATGACACAATCTCATTAGTCATGATATGGTGATATCAAACCAAGCACATAGGTACTTGTTAGAGAACAAGGTACCGGACAGACCCACCGTGAGAGTGACACATGGAACCATGACATGGTAGTCACAGTTAGCTCTCACAGTGATGGTGGTGAGTGCGATTCTTAGACCTGAAATCACTGCACTCAACACATGTCGTTGGGTACACTTTGACATCATCAAACGCAGTCCTGAAACATGGGTTGTTATAAAGGTGATGATTGGGTGGCTTTGACACATGGGGCTTTTGAGGGGTGAGTGATAGATATGGGATTTGTCCCTCCTAAGGGAGTTTGATATCCTTGGCCACTTGATGAGTAGGATTGAGAAAGGCATGCGCATGTACGTGTGAATCAATATGTGATTTTGATGTCATACACATCTCACTCAGTCTACTCTGAGATCAAGGAAATGAATGAACATTGACAGGATGACTGTTCCATGCCTCGAGTTCATTCTGGATATCAGTGACAAAGGAATTATACATTCACTGTAACACCATTCACGGATTGTAGGATGAAAGTTGTTCTCCGACTTTCTACTTTCACTTGGGTAGCAATGATGTGTGACTAGGCACCGCTCTTTACTTGTGAAGTCATAAGTGTTATGGACTTTCACTGCCAACGTGAAATGGACCTGCAGGGTCACACACATAGGATTTAACCTGGAAGAGGAGTTTTGTCCACAAGGAATGTTTAAATTGATTACTAAAGGAGTTTAGTAGTTCAATTAAACACTCAATTAATCGATAGCTCAATAGCATAATGTTCAAGGTGTTGGACGCATTGATTGGGGTATCAGATTGATTAAAATCGCATTTGACTGATTCTGCACAATCTGCATTCCCAACCGATCGGTTCATGTGAGGAACCGGTCGGCTGAGGTTGCTGAACCGATCGGCTCAATTGTTGAACCGATCAGCTCATGCACAGAGTGAAATGACCGGTTTAAGTGTTGAACCGATCGGTTCAACTGGTGCAATCGAGCAACTTGGGAAAGTAGGATTGGTGAGAATTTTCCTTTCGTTTCAAATTGCCCAATTCGATTGGGAATAATATTGGTATTCGATACCAATTGGGAAAGAAACAAGGAAAGTCAATCGGGAACCAACCTGGAACCCCAACCGACCGGTTCATGAGTGAACCGATCGGTTCAAGGGTCCCAAATGATCGGTTCAGTGGTGAACCGATCGGTTCAGGTCCCCAACCGACCGGTTCACTTGTGAACCGATCGGTTCAGGTAGCGAGATGGTTGCTTTTTGTGGAAAAATCCCGAACCCTTCTACTCCTGCTTTAGTCCTGTATTGCCGGGCACAGAGAACCCTGTCCCATGACCCACCTATATATAGGGGTATTGGGGGCTTCTCAGAGTACAACTCAGTGCAAGTTGATTGCTCTGCAAAGTTGTCGTTCTCTTTGGTTTTGGTAACCGAGAGAGAGCCCGAGAAAGTGCTTCCCACAAAGGGAGGTGCAGCAAGGGAAGGACAACTGCAGTTGCAATTGACAGCAGGAGAGTGTGTTGGCGACTAGTACGTCAACAGGAGGGTGTGACTCCTTCCACTTCCTTGTGGGACAAGGAGAGTGGAGTTCTGGGTGGTCTGTGTGGACTACTTCAGAGGCGGGAGGTCACTGCCGCTCAGGAGGACAACTTTCATCTGACAGTCTGGTAGGAGGAGGAGTCTTCAGTCCCGGTCCGAACAGGAGCTGCACAGACACCGTCCAAGACTGGAGGTGAAGACTACGCAAGGCGTGTGGTATTGTCGCCGAGCAAGCCTCGGGACAAAGTATGATTCACAAACCATCTTTCCTATTATATAGATGTTGACGCGATTCCTTTTGTTCTGGGTTTGGGGAGAATTTTTTTTGTTTCCGCTGCTTCTCTGCCTCCTCCAAAACCCAACAGTGGTATCAGAGCCACATCAACCGCTCTATATTTTAGGATTATCGATATGATCGATTTTTGGTTTGTCGCCTTTATTTATTGCATGCGGTGCGAATAATATCGGCTTTATACATGTCCAATCCACAAATCCCTAATATACATATATGATATGTAATATTAATGCACTCGATACGCGTCGCCCTTAAACGAGTTTTGTGGTGGATGTGTAGCATGATTATGGCCTATAAACCCCTATATCTGTGTATGGTTGTTTGTGTGGTTGCTTGCATCTCGGTCTGCGCACCGATTCCCTTTCTCATTTTCCTGATGTAACTCGAAATAATTCGAGAATTCTTTTCCTACCTTTGCTCCCCCCGAATGTAACTCGGGGTTTCTCAATTCAATTGTAAATAGGATAGATTTTATTTCCTGTTATGTCAAAGAACAGAGGACAACCTGAAGACGATCGGTTCAAGGAGTGAACCGATCGGTTGGTGATCCAGACGGCCGGTTCGAGGAACAAGATGAGAGGGTGGCGACCTGAGGAGATGCACGATGACCGGTGAACCGATCGGCTGGAGGCGCCAGTCGATCGGCTGGTGGCACCCGAACAACCTACCTGATGGCGAGCCGATCAGTCATGGAGATGAGCTGATCAAACCCAGAAAGGCAGGCACAGATTTCATCTTGTACATGTTGCATGTGATGTAGACCTAGATCACCGTGATTCCTCTTGGCTCGAGGAATCACAAATAGGATGGCCATAATCATTGCTTTTTATCATTTATGCATGTTTTCTGTGGGATATAGCATGTATATGATACGTACTATATATTGTGGTGATTGGATATGTATATGTATATAAAACAAAATCCCTCATTAAATATTAAGTTTTAGATGCCTTCCAAATGCGACACATGTGAAAAGCTTGATCGACCAAGTGTGGGCACGCCCAAGCGTGGTGCACCGTCTATCTCGTGGAAGCGTGAAGGATAAATATGTGGGTCTGCCCAAGCAGGGTGCATGTTCATCGTGTTGGATTTGGATTGGACTTAACAAGGTGACCTAGATAGGATCTAGCACCTTGAGGCATGGAGATGATCATTGAAAGGAGTTGCATATGACATCTTTCAAGAGTTGCATATGATGCAATTGGCAAGAGTTGCCTACCTGGAAGATCTAAGTTGTGGGTGACAGCCCAAGCTGGTCCATGACTCAGAGGATTTCAGGATCTTGACCCACTAGAAGATTGTACGCTGCAATCTTCCAAATTGATGGTGAGGGCTATCAATTTGAGTCAAAATAGTGGGAGCGGTAATTAATTAAAGGCCTAATTAACTATCGTCAAATTTTATTCAAATCAAATCAAAAAGGTTTTGACAAATGCAAATTTTCTCTTGTAGAATGGAAAAAGAATCATCTTTTAAAATGGGAAAATTAATTGAGAATAAATTCCATGAGTGGTTGAGGACTGTGAGAAGTGTTCTGCACAATCCAGATATACCAGGAGCCTTAGAATCCACTCTATGTACGCTTAATGCGTTGGTGAAGAAGAAAGTAGGTAAAGGAGAGAAGTTTTCTCTCGCCAAACCAATTTCTTCTACATGGAGAGGATGGAAGGGACAATGGAAGAAGAAGTCGGAGATAGAGATCTCTACTTCTGGTGTATACGTGATAGAGATTAACTTTACTACTTCTTCATCATGGGTACTTGATACCGGATGCGGATCTCACATTTGTTCAAATGTGAAGGATCTTAAGAGAAGTAGGCCTTTGGGGAAAGGCAAGGTTGAACTACGTGTTGCTAATGGGGCAAGAGTTGCCGCCAGTGCCGTAGGAACCTATGAGTTAACTCTACCTAGTGGGCTAATAATAGAGTTGAAGAACTGCTATTATGTACCTGCCATAAATAGGAATATCATTTCCGTCTCTTGTTTGGACAAAGATGGATTTGAATTTCTTATTAAGAATGGAAAGTGTTCCATTTCTAAAGATGGGATCTTTTATGGCAGTGCCCCTATGTCTTATGGTCTATACTTGATAGACTTGGAGACAAGTGTTTACAACGTAAACACCAAAAAGCAAAAACTCAACGACTCTTTCGAAACATATCTCTGGCATTGTCGTCTAGGGCACATAAATGAGAAACGCATTTCTAGACTCCATAAAGATGGTTAGCTAGACTCTTTTGATTATGAATCAATAGAGACATGTGAATCTTGTTTGTTGGGCAAGATGACCAAGACTCCCTTTTCAGGTAAAGGTGAGAGAGATAGTGATCTATTAGGACTCATACATACTGATGTATGTGGGCCTTTTAGAACTAATGCCAGAAATGGGTATCAATACTTCATTACCTTTACTGATGATTTCAGTAGGTATGGCTATGTGTACCTGATGAAACATAAGTCAGAAACCCTTGAAAGGTTCAAGGATTTCATGAATGAAGTACAGAACCAACTTGGTAAAAGTATTAAGGCACTTCGTTCTGATCGAGGTGGAGAATACTTGAGCCAGGAGTTTGAGGACCTTCTGCGAGCCTGTGGTATTGTATCACAATGGACTCCGCCTGGAACACCACAGCATAATGGTGTGTCTGAAAGAAGGAATCACACATTGTTAGATATGGTGCGATCTATGATGAGTTTTGCTGATCTTCCAATTTCTTTCTGGGGTTATGCTCTTGAAACCGTCGCGTTTACACTTAACCGTGTACCATCTAAATCGGTTTAAAAGACACCATATGAGATATGGGCTGGGAAGCATCCCAATTTGTCTTTTCTGAAGATTTGGGGTTTTGAGGCTTACGTTAGGAAAATATTTCTTGATAAGCTTGGACCCAAATCCGATAAATGTTATTTTGTTGGATACCCCAAGGAAACAAGGGGATACTATTTATACCACCCTACTGACAACAAAGTGTTTGTTGCCAGGACAGCTGTGTTCCTAGAGAAGGAATTTATTTCCAAAGGGAACAGTGGGAGGAAAGTAGAGCTTGAAGAGGTTCAAGCCCAACAAGAAAACATTGAACCGGTAGATGTACCAGAGGAAAATGGAGATTCACAAGGTGTTGTGGAATATCAGTCTCCTCAGGTAACACAAGGACCTCATAGATCTAGTAGGACTCGCCTTGAACCTGAGAGGTTTGGATACCTTGTAACTCAGGAAGGTGGAGAGTTGATCATAGATGATGATCCAACTACCTACGTAGAGGCTATGGAGGGACCAGATTCTGAGAAATGGCTAGAAGCCATGAGATCCGAGATGGAATCCATGTACTCCAACAAAGTATGGACTTTGGTGGAACCACCCGAAGGGGTAAAACCCATAGGGTGCAAGTGGGTCTTCAAGAAAAAGACCGACATGGATGGCAATGTGCAAACTTATAAAGGTAGATTGGTTGCAAAGGGTTTTCGAAAAATTCAAGGTGTTGACTATGACGAAACCTTTTCTCCAGTTGCCATGATTAAGTCCATCAGGATCATGCTTGCTATTGCAGCTTATTATGACTATGAGATTTGGCAGATGGATGTTAAAACCGCATTCCTTAATGGGAATATTCATGAGGATGTGTACATGAAACAACCTGAAGGTTTTGTAGATCCAAAGAATGCCAATAAAGTCTGTAAACTGCAAAGGTCAATCTATGGATTGAAGCAAGCATCTCGGAGTTGGAATCTTCGATTTGATGAAGAAGTCAAAGTGTTTGGCTTTATTCAAAATGAAGATGAACCTTGTGTGTACAAGAAGGTTAGTGGGAGCTCAACCACATTTCTCATATTGTATGTGGATGACATACTTTTGATGGGGAATGATGTCTTAGCCTTAGAGAAGGTAAAGAATTGGCTTGGGAAAACTTTCTCAATGAAGGACTTAGGAGAAGCATCCTATATTCTAGGAATTAAGATCTATAGAGATAGATCTAGAAGGCTTCTCAGACTAAGTCAGAGCACGTACATTGACAAGGTGCTGAAGCGGTTCAGCATGGAGAACTCAAAGAGAGGCAACGTCCCTATGCTACATTGAGTTACTGTCTCTAGAGCTCAATGTCCCCAATCTTGTGAAGAGAGGGAGCGTATGAATGGGATCCCATATGCATCAACCATCGGATCCATCATGTACGCTATGTTGTGCACACGCCCAGATGTCTCGTATGCTCTCAGCATGATGAGCAGGTACCAGTTAGATCTCGGGGATGCTCACTGGACAGCCGTGAAGAACATCCTCAAGTACTTGCGAAGGACTAAGGATCAGTTTCTTGTGTACGGCGGTGAGGAAGAGCTGGTTGTAAAGGGTTACACCGATGCAAGCTTCCAAACCGATAAAGATGATTACAGATCGCAGTCAGGATTTGTGTTTTGCCTTAATAATGGAGCTGTGAGCTGGAAGAGTTCCAAGCAAGAAATAGTTGCCGATTCTACTACAAAGGCCGAGTATATTGCTGCTTCGCATGCAGCAAAGGAGGCTGTGTGGATCAGGAAGTTCATTTCTGAACTTGGTGTAGTTCCCAGTAGCTGTCATGCAATTGAGCTTTATTGTGACAATAATGGAGCTATTGCACAAGCTAAGGAGCCCAGATCACATCAGCGGTCCAAGCACATACTGCGGCGCTTCCATCTCATATGAGAGATCGTACATCGAGGAGATGTGAAGATTTGCAAAGTACTAACTGAAGACAACATAGCTGATCCACTGACTAAGGCCCTTTCTCAGCAGAAGCATGATGGTCATGCTAGGTCACAAGGACTGCGTTTCCTTGGTGACTGGCTCTAAGTGCAAGTGGGAGTCTGTTGGTATGTATGCCCATAGAGCAAGTCATATGATGATTGTAATGGGATACTTTGTAAATGATTTGAATAATAATAAAGGCAATTTCCAATCTATATGTTTAAACTGTTTCTGAGATGATGGTGTAACATGATAGATGTCTAAAGATTGTTTTACTCGATGACGTATGCTTTTGGGTTGAGGACCTAAACGATGAGATCATACGGATGCTAAGAGTATTCTTTCTTGTTTAGTCCCTAGTCGGTTGTTATTGTGGAAATAACCATAGACTTCAATAACACTAAAGACTAGATTGTGTGTTGGTTGATGACAGAATCTCATTAGTCATGATATGGTGATATCAAACCAAGCACATAGGTACTTGTTAGAGAACAAGGTACCAAACAGACCCACCGTGAGAGTGACACATGGAACCATGACATGGTAGTCACAGTCAGCTCTCACAGTGATGGTGGTGAGTGTGATTCTTAGACCTGAAATCACTGCACTCAACACATGTCGTTGGGTACACTTTGACATCATCAAACGCAGTCCTGAAACATGGGTTGTTATAAAGGTGATGATTGGGTGGCTTTGACACATGGGGCTTTTGAGGGGTGAGTGATATATATGGGATTTGTCCCTCCTAAGGGAGTTTGATATCCTTGGACACTTGATGAGTAGGATTGAGAAAGGCATGTGCATGCACGTGTGAATCAATATGTGATTTTGATGTCATACACATCTCACTCGGTCTACTCTGAGATCAAGGAAATGAATGAACATTGACAGGATGACTGTTCCATGCCTCGAGTTCATTATGGATATCAGTGACAAAGGAATTATACATTCACTGTAACACCATTCACGCATTGTAGGATGAAAGTTGTTCTCCAACTTTCTACTTTCACTTGGGTAGCAATGATGTGTGACTAGGCACCGCTCTTTGCTTGTGAAGTCATAAGTGTTATGGACTTTCACTGCCAACGTGAAATGGACCTGCAGGGTCACACACATAGGATTTAACCTGGAAGAGGAGTTTTGTCCACAAGCAATGTTTAGATTGATTACTAAAGGAGTTAGTAGTTCAATTAAACACTCAATTAATCGATAGCTCAATATCATAATGTTCAAGGTGTTGGACGCATTGATTGGGGTATCGGATTGATTGAAATCGCATTTGACTGATTCTGCACAATCTGCATTCCCAACCGATCGGTTCATGTGATGAACCGGTCAGCTGAGGTTGCTGAACCGGTCGGCTCAATTGTTGAACCGATCGGCTCAATTGTTGAACCGATCGGCTCATGCACAGAGTGAAATGACTGGTTCAAGTGTTTAACCGATCGGTTCAACTAGTGCAATCGAGCAACTTGGGAAAGTAGGATTGGTGAGAATTTTCCTTTTGTTTCAAATTGCCCAATTCGATTGGGAATAATATTAGTATTCGATACCAATTGGGAAAGAAACAAGGAAAGTAAATCGGGAACCAACCTGGAACCCCAACCGACCGGTTCATGAGTGAACTGATCGGTTCAAGGGTCCCAAACGATCGGTTCAGGTCCCCAACCGACCGGTTCACTTGTGAACCGATCGGTTCAGGTTGCGAGATGGTTGCTTTTTGTGGAAAAATCTCGAACGCTTCTACTCCTGCTTTAGTCCCGTATTGCCGGGCACAGAGAACCCTGTCCCATGACCCGCCTATATATATAGGGGTATTGGGGGCTTCTCATAGTACAACTCAGTGCAAGTTGATTGCTCTGCAAAGTTGTCGTTCTCTCTGGTTTTGGTAACCGAGAGAGAGCCTGAGCAAGTGCTTCCCGCAAAGGGAGGTGCAGCAAGGGAAGGACAACTGCAGTTGCAATTGACAGTAGGAGAGTGTGTTGGTGACTAGTACGTCAACAAGAGGGTGAAACTACTTCCACTTCCTTGTGGGACAAGGAGAGTGGAGTTCCGGGTGGTCCGTGTGGACTACTTCAGAGGCGGGAGGTCACTGCCGCTCAGGAGGACAACTGTCATCCGACAGTCCGGTAGGAGGAGGAGTCTTCAGTCCCGGTGCGACTAGGAGCTGCACAGACACCGTCCAAGACCGGAAGTGAAGACCGCGCAAGGCGTGTGGTATTGTCGCCGAGCAAGCCTCGGGACAAGGTATGATTCACAAACCATCTTTCCTATTATATAGATGTTGACGCGATTCCTTTTGTTCTGGGTTTGGGGAGAAATTTTTTTTGTTTCTGCTGCTTCTCTGCCTCCTCCAAAACCCAACAGCAATGGCCATGGGCATGTGTTTAGGGAATGCTAGAGTGGTGGCTTTTTCACATGGACAAGTGTCCCTAGGTGGGCGACAGCTTGCTTTGCTCTACCTTGTTTTCTCCTCCATCCCCTTCTATATATGTGTTTCCTTTCCCTTGCTAAGGATCCCTTTAGTTCCTTAGCCTTCCTCTCCCTTGGTGCACGACACACTCTCTTCTCTTGCAAGCTTGGTGGCCGATACCCTTGGAGGAGCTAGCTTGGTAGCCAATCCTTGCCTTGGAGTCTTCTTCTTCTTGTAGTGGTGGTCAAACCCTAGACTGCCTTTCTCTCCTTCTTCCTTGGTGGTGCGTGGAGCTTGGAGATAGGAGCTTGGAGCTTGCTTAAGGTGGGTTACATAACTCCTGACCCTAACTGCACTACCTTCTTTTATGTTCTTATATGTTGCTATGATCATGTCGGCTATATGAGTTGCTAGTTAGTTCCTTGCTTAGGTTGGTCTTGTTGGCCAAACCATGTGTTCTAGGGTTTCTTGGTAAGCAACACTCCCTTCTCTCCTAGGTTTTGAGGAGTGAGCTTGAGTTCTAGTATCATGAACAACACTCCTCTCTCATTTAAGTTGAGAGGTGAGCTTGTGTTCTAGTAGCTTAAGAAACACCCTCCTCTCACCATGGACTTGAAGGGTGAGCTTGGTGGTAGTTGTGGACCTCGTTTAGGGTTGTTCCTTGTGTTTCTTGATACCTCTTGACCTAGAGCCTTGGACGACATGTTGGGGTGGCTGTGATGGACGATACCCTTGGTCCCAGACCTTGTGACAGGTGTCACACCACAGTCCTTGCTGTGTGACAGTCGATAGTCCATGGATAGGTTGGATGAACGACAGGTTCCCTGCTGGCTGTTGAGTTACACCTTTAGGCATTGCCTCCCGTGGAGCACCCTGCCCGACACACATGGTGTTTAGATGTAGGTTGGTATTGTTGTGCCTTAAGGTATGGACGTTGCTAGCTAGTTCTATAATGAGTGTCACCCTTGGCCTTAGCTCTGTGTGTGTCGGCCAACAACATGACGCTGGTTGGGTGTTGCACGACACCTTGTCGCCCGATACACCTGACCTGAGTAGGTAGCCTTGTGGTCGTTGCCATGAAGCATGACACCCCATTGCACGATATGCCTCTTTGGTTAGTTGCACGCTTGGTTGCTCTTACCCTTGGTGCTAATACAACATTGCATGATACCACAGTGCACGACCTTGGTGAGTGCACGATATGCCTAACGCAGCGTTGCACGTTACACCCTTGTGCTGGCCGATAGGCACTGGTGTGCATGGCCAATATGTGCTGACCATTATGGGTTGGACGATAGATGAGGGTGCCCTGCCCGATATCACCTTTGGTGAGGGTAGTGGGTGCTATAGTGAGGGTCTTGTTCCTTGTATGAACCTGATATGTTAGATTCTATCGCGTTGGTGTTTGATAGTAAACCTTGACACGCTTGGTGGTAATTGTAATAATAGATTACATTTATGTATCTTGCCATGATAACACATGTGTTTATAATCATCTGGAATGACATGTATAATATTGAGTAAATGATAGGCATATAAGATGCTTTGCACGATGATACGACTTATGTCCATGATCATAGGTTGAGGCATGTATGATAAAGTATATAATCATCAGTACTACCCTATGTTTGATAATATGATCTCTCTGTACTAACCATGCAGGTGATATCCGGTATATATATATATATATGTTGAGTAACATTGCTTTAATGGTTACTCTTAATGATGAGATAATATGTTTGGGTCTGAGGACTTGAGTTTGGCTAAAGTGCTGGAATTGTTATCCCATGATGATGATGTAAGCCTTGAGAGGCAGTGACACTATGTGATAAGGGATTGAGATCCCATGGCAATGTGATGATCCTTGAGAATGGATCTAGATGATTCACAAGAGGCCAAGTGGTAACATGTAATGTTGGATCATTGTGATGGATCAGGATGATGTGGATTACAATAAAAGTATAATACTGAGTTTCATGCTGTTTATTTTATGATAGTTTGCATGTTATACAACTTGGTTGAATCTTGCAGTCCAAATAAAAGATACTAATTAATTACAGTGGAATATATCATGTAGTTTGCCCTGGCCATAGATCCATCATCATCAGGAGCTGGTGATGGTGAAATGGGTTCTCCTGCGGGATTACCCAGAGCGCATATTGTTGAATATGCGAGGTTTCTTCTAGCCTAAAATAGAGAGGGAATCGAGTGCAGCTACGGTTGCAGACTCATATATATATATATATATATATATATATATATATATATATATATATATATATATATATATATATATATATATATATATATATATATATATATATATATATATATATATATGGAGCATGGTGAACAGGCTCATGGCTCAGAGTTGATAAAGCATGAATGCGTTCATGGCTCAAGAGCACGGTGAATAGGCTCGTGGCTCGGATATACTAGCGTCGTGACCTATACCAAGGCATGCTAGAGGAAGGGTAGCCTATGGAACTGACCCTGTGGCTGAGGCCACTTAAGCATGAGACTGCGGTCCTGCTTGTGTTTTTCTCATGCACTGACCACGAGGCGGAGAGATCGTGGAGTACGACTCTTCCATTGACCTTGTATGGCACCGGCTTGGGTTTTGCAACCGAAGGTTGGATTTAAGCGGTACGTATCACTTCCTCAGGGCATAATAATATGTAATCCAGCCGCTTAGTATTTTCTGCTTAAGACAAATACAAAACATTGGTTGAGGCCTTGCTTGTGTAGTTAATCATGTTATTTCTTGCAGTTGCTTTTATGTTCCTCATATGTGGTAAGACCTTACAAATCTTATCTTTTTAATCATGTTCCATAAAGAAATACATTGCTATGTGCCTTCTGTACATCCTGGTAAGAATAGCTTGTTTATATAGGCAACCTTTGTTATACCTCTTATCAGTTATCTGCTTTATCCTTCTGAGGTTTTGTAGTTTCGGTGGGGAGTTATGTTTCTCACTGGGATTCTATGTCTCACCCCGCTGGTTTACACCCTTTTTAGGTGGTTGAGCTAGGCGTGGTGGTGGTTGCGAAGTTGCGGCCAAGTAGTAAGACGAGTAGTAGAAGGCAAGCAACGGATATGCTGCTGTTTTGGATGTTTTGTAGTAGAGTCTAGAGTCATCCCTATACTCTCAGGTCCTTCAGAGCGTTTTGACGTTGTTTCACTATGTATAGCTGTTGATCCTTTGTATATCCTGCTGCTGGCCGGATGTGGGCCTTTATGTACATATAAACAGGTGATGAACTCATGTGTTGGTTAGACAACTATTCCTCTAAGTTGTGGACACGTATCAAGGCTTGTAAATATTTGTATAACATGTTTCCCTCCAGGATGTGGACTTAAATGTAATAGTTTTTCAGTTTACCTACTTTCCGCAATCGGTTTTAATTAACCCGTGTTTTTGGTAATATGTGGTTATGGTGATTTCCACACGTTTTTGCGTAACACCTCACTATCTGTGTGATAGTGGGATGTGTTGCCACAGCCACGACCCAGTGGCATCCTCACATGCACAGAGGCACATCAGAGGTAAGGGAAGCTCGCTGGACTTCCCTTCTCCCTTGCTTGAATGACGCAACAGCAGGAAGGCTGCTTGGACGACCGCACCTTGCAGGCCCGCACACGCCAAACCGGCCGCCATGGCATGGGCTGAAGATGCCCAGAGGAGCACAAAGGGCCTATGGAGGTCGGGGAAGGATCGACCATGGAGTTCGGGGCCGAAATGAGGAGCAAGAGCAGCCCCAAGGGTTGCACTCGGTGGCTAGGGCGGCAGCCGTCGGGTTGCTCAAGGTTGAAGAAGCAAGGAGATGCATTGGATAGAAATGCCCTTCCACAGGCTAAAGAACGGATCACTTACCCAGGGGTAAACGCGTAATTGCGTTATGTTTCTAAAAACTACAACATTGCATGGGATAGGTGACGTGGCAACTTCTGATTGGCCCAAAGTAAGTAATTTTTCTAAATTCATAACTAATTAACGGTAGCTCGGATAGATGCACATTATCATGTATTTTGCTCAGAAAAATTAGAGGAATCCATTAAAAATATAATTGAAGCCTAATTCCTTTTGCAATTCGAATAGTAATAGAAGATATCAACTTTAATGTATTAATGTTTAAAGAATCCTATTTTGAGATGAATAATATATTTATAAGGGTTTAATGGATGACTAAAGTTGATACTAGCATGTTAATGATAAAAATGAACATTAGGAACACAAAGGATGAACTTTGCATATAATTAGTTAATTTAGAGTTTAATGTCATCAAGATCCATTAAACCCTAATGTTGGCAAATTCGACTGTTAATGGCTTTACTTATTCGATTTCATGTATCAAACTGAGTTTTCATGGTTATAAGCTATTTCGAGCATTAAAGTTCCTAATCTGTGGATAAATACCCTAAATGTAGTAATTAGGGTTTTCTCATGAATAAAAGGTGGAATTAATGGAAAATCGAGTTCATATGTGAATTGGACAATAATGAACTATGAATTGATGATAAATGCGTATAATGATCTTGTCATGGATTAAAGAGATAAAAACAATAGCTTTAATGTAAAAGAGGCTTAATGAACTTAATTAATGGTTAATTATGCCTTTAATCTGAAATTGAGGATTAGATGTGGAAATAATTAGGGTTGGTGATCAATTGCATTAAATTAGGGTTTAAAATAGTAAAAGATGAAGGGAACCCCTAATTGCAATAGAAACCATAAAAGTGAATTAGAAACCCTAGGAAGTGAGCTAGGTTTAATGGATCTTGATGACATGAATAATAAAAAGGGAATTACGTGATTATTTTAGGATCTTGTTGAAAATGCTTGCTTTCTTGGATTCTTATTTGTATGGATATTTCTGTTCAAATCGTCAGATCAGGTATGTGGTTAATTATGATTAATCGCATTAGTTTCCTGAGGGTTTTCTGAATGTTTCCTTGCATTGAATGCAATCTAAACAGTTTGGATGTTCATATTGCAATTATAAAGTCACTTTGGCTATCACAGTTATATATACATGTGAATTCTCGCACCTACATGCCACCTTGATGGCAGATGTCATGAAGGTCAGGCCCAGGAGGGTAGACCAATGGGCACCATGAGAGGTGACCCCAGACACCAAGCTCGGGAATGAGAAGGTGGTCTATGAAGCATGACTATGGAGCACCATGAGAGGTGAATCCCAGACACCAAGCTCGGGATTGAGAAGGTAGCCTTAAGTCAATGGCAAAAGAGAAACCCTAGAAGGGTATGCCAAGGTTAGGGCAAAAGTGGTGGAGAATGACACATTGAAAATGTAAAGTGGCTTGTAAAATAAATTGACTGTTATTATTAAATTGTTAGCCACAATTGCAAGATTTTGGTTGTTCCCACATACCAGTATATTTCGATATACTAACCGACATTTTGTTTGTCGGCATTTTAGGAACAACAATTGAAAGAACAAATAGTAAAGTGACACATTGTGGAAATAAGAAATAAAGTGCAAGGAGGATTAGATAGAATAATTCAAGCTCTAGATAGATAGATTTCCAAAGTTTTCAAAGGTAAGTAAAGTTTTAATTTTATACCCAATTCTAGTTAGTTAGTAGAATTTCATAATTATTATTGATTATTTGTTGAACCTTTGATCCTGTTAATTGAATAACGACTTTGACCTTTGGGTCTCCCTTAATTGGGGTTTACTGGGGGCGGGGTCATTACAATTGGTATTAGAGCATGGGTTCCTCACTTAATCTTTAATAATTATTAAATTTTACAAATTCCATAGAACTGAGGGAGTTATTAGAGGATTGTCCGAAAGATTGAGTTGTCTAGAAAAGGATCACGTCCGGGGGCTGGCAATATTTTCGTCCGCATCACTAGTCAGAATACGAGGACTCCTGGATTGTGTGACTGCCAAGCCGATGTTTTAGGATATGACTTGAAATAAGATACCTTTAGGACTCTCTCATCTTGTTCTTCCCTTCTCAACTCAAATTCTGATAAGGACCTTAAGGATTAGGGTTTTCCTCTCTTCTCCACACCCTCTTGTGGTATGGGTAAGGTTGATAAGGATTAAGGGATCCTCCATCAAATTAATGAAAAGCATGTAAATAAGATATCATGGACATAAGCTTAATAGAGTAAGCGTAAAAGAATAGATGCATGCTTAGGTCTTATGACACAAGTTGTCATCGCCCGCAGGAGAGGCGTGAGGATAGACCTCTTGTTAGGAGGATGAGTAGAGAGGGTTAGTCTTGGAGGTAGATACCTCCATTAAAGGTAGAGACCTAGCACATCCTTTGAGGATGATGGTAACCCTAACCCTAAGTGAAGGTTAGAGGGAGAGATGACATGATGAGTTAGATGTCATGGTTAACTAGGTGTTTGGATGGACATGAATTTGGATTGCCATACGAACCACGAGAAGTTGATGACTGAGTACCTTTGTCAACCCAACCCTGGGAAGGGTCGTGCATGTTTGAGCGAAGGATAGCTCCTTCATGGATGAGGTTAGAGAAGAACCTATAGAAATCTTATGAGATGTTGCAAGTAGGATATAGCTTACACCCAGAGTACATCAGTAGTACGAGCTTTAAGTTTAAAATGAGGCTAGAAGGACATGATGGATGGCTTATGAGATAAGCATAAGGGGCTATGGATAATCATGAGCAAACATAAGGTTGAGCATAGGCTTCACCCATGTAGAGGTATGCCTGTGAGCTTGATCCTTCATGGAGAGAGAACCTCTAATAGTATGACTGGATGTGGAGTTAACTCTAGAGAGAGAAATCAGGACTCAAGCAAGACGGTTGGAAGCTTAGATTCCGAGACATGAGGAACAACGAAAGGTTGAGGATGATGCGACCCAAGTGGATGATAGTGGTTGCCTCGTTCTTGATCCATGGAGGATGATATTATCTTGGTGGCCTTAGGGGAACCAAACCCTAAAGAGAGGATGTTTCTTCTGGAACCTATGTGCCTATGGTATAGGAGTTTACCTACTGAGATGAGACAAAGAGTGCCTTAGACCCTAAGGAGGTTCAAGTAACCAGTTGTGGGGCTTTATACATAGTTGGATGTCCTTGAGGAGGACTCAACTCTGAGGTGTTGCTCATATAAAAGGATCATGGGAGTACATGGCATACCTTGGACATGCTTGATTCATGGTTAAGAGGTTGAGCATGTAGTTGGATATCCAAAAGTGAACCTAGGGTTCCTGGCCGAAGAGGGGAAGTGGTGTACCTAATGCCCATGATGAGAATTGACTCTCTATAGTTTCGAGCATGGTACTCTTCATGTATAGAGGAAAAGGAAACCCCTTAAGTTAAAGGTAGGTTTGATGAACCCCTCACAACTAAGTTGACCTAATGTTGAGGAAAGAGAACAAGTATGACCTAGAATGGTTTAATAGGTGATCTGCTTGTGCCTTAGTAGCTGTTGAGTTAGGCATGTTCATGTGAATGTAAACCCTAAGGACGGTTGTGAACTTATTGTCAAGAGTTGTAGTTTCCTCCCATCCTGGGAGAGGGACCCTTTGGTAGGGTGTATACCAGTTTTACTGGTTTTGAGGTAACCTAAAGAAGTTTCATAGGATCTTGAGAAGCTAAGTGAAAAGTACATGGAATGAGAATGAACTTGTAGACCCCTAGATAACCATCTCTAAGTGCATGTGGATGTGTTACTATGGAGGTAACTGTATGGGGCTTGACCAAGGTAGGTAGGTTTCCATGACCCCTATGAAGGGATGAAAGTCAGTCATGAATGTAGGGAGAGATGATGAAGGATTGGGTAAGGTTATAACTTGAACATGTACTATAATAGAATCCTAAGTCTATCCTAGGGTCAGGTAGGGATGAGACCGATGGAAGAAGGAGTTTAGTTGCACATGACCATAGGGTCGGGAGGTAACAACTATCATTGTCTGAGGGCCATGGGTTAGGAGATTGATCACCTTCATAAACTCATGGGACCCAAAGGGCATATGAGTAGGGCACTCTCTAGATGCATGAGGGAAGAGGGATGACCCCAAAAGTGTCGGCACCCTATAGAACTAGAGGAGATGACAAAGGATTGTGTGTGGATCCATGTAGGTTCGAGACCAGTTTTCCATGGAGGAAATTTTGATATCATCATGTTTGTGATGTAAAGACGTGAGTTGAACATTTCAACTTAGATTTGAAGGTGTACTGGCAAGGTGGGATGTACCATCTTTTCTCTTGGAATGGGAAGAACTCTATATTTGGACGGCCGCCAAATGTTTATTTCTTCTTGTTATGGGAGTGAGAGATAGGACAGTACGCATGCCACACACCAAGGGTAAAGATGATGTGAGTTGGAACGTTGCTATAAGGAATGAGGACAGAGATGATAACATACCTTGGTGGAGTGAATGATACATTGATGCTTTACAAACACTAAGAGGAATAGTGTAGTCATCTTATGAGGATGTTTTATCAAGAGCTATGTGGAATTTGCAAGTTAACCAAGGTTGAGTTTGATCACCATGAGGATGAGCTCAGAGTTTCTTGATGAAGGCAAACTTAGAGTTTGAGATGAGATGATAAGTATAATGCATGGAGGTGTATGTATTCGACATTACCTATCACCTAAGGATAAGGAGTGGTAATGAATGCTCTGGTTGAGATATAGCTGCCTAGTTTAGCTGGAAGCTAGAAGAAGTTGAGGTTGTTAGGCTAACCTTAAGTTGAGAAAAAGAGATAAGTTTGGCTAACACTCGGATATAATGAGATCTGTTGAATAAGATTAGTGGTTGTTTGGATAGCCATCCTAGTCCTTGATGTGGTAGAAGGATGGTTGTAGAACTCTGGATACACTTCTTTAGATAGGAAGGTAATAAAACCCTGATGAGAGTGGTTTAGGGCTTCCGAGGAATCGACCTTGAGGACTCATGACATACCGGAAATCATGATCACCATACACCATGAAACTACAAAGATAGTAAGTGATGGTAGAACTTTGGATGTCTGATACATGTTGCATATGGCCATGCAAGCCAGGAGGTGAAGGACGAACACCAGTAACCCAATGCTTTGACTTAGAGGTTAAAGAATCTCCGAGAGGGAATGGGAATTCATCACTACAGATGTGGTGGTAAGTCATCCCTAGACCAAAGAAGGTCAAGATGCAATATGGGTTATGGTAGATCGCCTTACCTAGATGCCATGAGATAGAAAGAATGTTGTCAAGGGGCAGATTCAATTGAACTACTTAAGAGAGAAAGATGGTTCAACTACACCATGATGCAAGTTCAAAAGTTCTTGAGTATGACCTAAAGGTTCACTTCCATGAGGTGGGAGTAGAAACATAAAGAACTCGATGATAGTATAGTTTATCACCCCTAACTAATGATTAGTTTGATCCAGACTAGAGGGTCTGATGAAATCAAGTGTGCTTGTTTAGGGTGATACAAAGAGATAGTTCATAAGATGTGATGTTAACCACCATAGCCTTTATCGGGATGCAAGAAGGAGGTTGTGTCGGTCACCGCTTCATTAAGATGATGTTGGTGAAGGAGGCCTCGCGAAGGTCAGAAAAGAACCACAATGTGTGCAGATGAAGTCTCTTTGATCGTGTAATGGCTGAGAGAGGGCCCAATGGTGATGTTAGTCATGAGTTGATGCAAAGCAGACTGACATGCAGTTCACTGTGGGAGAGTATGTGATGTGAAAATCCGACCCCTCTAAGATACAACTGAGAAAGCCGAGTCCCCGATATATGGGCCCATTTGAGATGGATTGGTGGAGATGGTTGTGTTTAGCCTTGCCCCTTAGGATAACATGATGTGTAATGAGTCTGATCTAGAGCACTATGTGAGGTACCCAAGCCATGTGCTGAGCCTTGAACCTATTCAGCTTTTGAGAGGTTGAAATGTCCTGAGTCACCTATGAGGGTATGATATACCAAGGTAAGAAAGAACTCAGATGGAAGAATATGAGATGATGAAGGTTCTTGGGAAGCACCATGGAAAGGGTGAAGTCACATGGGAGCTCTGATGGACGTATGAAAGGCATATCCTGAACTATTTGTTTTCTTGATGAAATTTTGAGGACAAAATTCTTATAAGAGGGGAAGGATGTTACAACCCCATTTTTTGGGTTCATTTGGTGAGAAATGTAATTTCTCATAATAAAGATAAATGAACCAATAATGATATAATTTGTTTTGAATAAATGTATTTTGTTTACAATAGCCTTGATGGTTGTGTTGTGGGCTTTATTGGCTATTGGGACCAATAATAAGGAAATTCAATTAATAAATGAATAATTGAGTTTTTGAGAAAAGAAAGATGTGGAAACCTCTGGAAGGCAAAAGAATGAAATCCAAGTTTGGATTTCGTGCCTCTTGGGTTCCTTAGGTCCCAAGGAGTCCAAAGTTGCATAGAGAATGCAATAAGAAAAGAAAATACCAATTAAGTATTTCCTTGTTAAGAAAAAAATTGAAAATAATGATAAAATGTGGAAAATATGTAAAAAGATGTATAATTGAGTTATCCTTGGTGGATTTTCGTATCCCAAGGATTCCTAATGATAAAAGGCATACCAATGAGGAAAATAAAAGAGAAATAAAGAGAAGTCCTCAAAAAGAGATATTTTAATGAGAAATAAACAAGATAAGGTGAAATAATGCATTTAGATGCATCTAGAAGGATAATGAGTATCCAATAAAAAGGATTTCGAAATAATAGAGTTTCTTGGGATCCAAGGAGTCCCAATAAAGAGGAAAGAAAGAGAAAATACCAAAATTGCAAAATAAAGGGATAATAGGAATACATAATTAATGAATTATCACTACCAAAAAAAGGGTCTTTAACTACAACAAAAAAGTGTAGTAAAAACCCCAAATTTTGTAGCTAAAAGCTTTAGCTACATTTATCCTTACATTTAGAATATGAAGCTAATACCCGTGTAGCTAATTGGTTTAACTACATTTTTCAAAATTGTAGTTAGAGATTCATCTAGCTACAATTGCATATGTAACCCCAATTGTAGGTAAAGGGTTTCGTTACACATAAAAATGTAGTTACAGTTGTAGTTAAATAGATGACTACAATTGCATTTGTAGCTACGATATGTAGGGGGAAATGCCATTAGTTACAATTGTATATGTAGTTCATGTGTAGCAAAAATAAGCACTTACTACACTTGTAATTGTTGTTAGTGTGTAGTTAGAGACATCACTAACTACATATACATGCATATGTAGTTAGATTATGTATGCATTCACTAAATTATCAATACAAAAGTACTTTTTAGAAAGAAGTTGAAATCAAAAGTGATTCAAATCAAGTTATGGTTGTGATGTCAATAATCATACTTTTATTTATATTGAAACATGAGTACAGATGGGGAGGACATAAACCTTGTCCAAATTTTACATGGAAAGAAGATACATGTCGACAATGACCCTTATGAGTTTACATCTCTCTCAAAATTTCACCCCACATCGTACCCTAGCTCTCAATGTTTTCAAGAAGCTTGAAATTACTTGGATCGGGACCCGTAGGATCATATTCAGATTTCATATCATCAGACCAGATTACCATTGAAGAAAAAAGTAGACTTGAAACATCTTCAACCCAGAGAACAAATATCTTAGGCCATTTGAAGGTAAAATCACATTGAGCACATGTATCCATCAATCTTCCCAATCAAAAGATAGGACGCTAAATTTTTTTAATGACCCAAGACATTGAAGAAAATATATTAAGTCCACCTACAAGATTCAACAAATTCAATTTACATTTAAATTTGAACAATAACATCAATTCTAATCAAGCATTGGTGTCATAGGATTTATATATTATTACCTTCTTCAATGGAGTGCATGTACACATACAATAGACTCTTTTCAATAGCATGCTCTATTCACAAAGATTCAGTCATGTACCGTAAGAGCATAAAACATCACAAATCATAAAATATCAATGTAAAAGCAAAGGGGTGATGCGTAGAGAAGTAGAGAGCCACTACTCTCTACTTTTGGATTAACGTCAGTCTTATTAAAGAAGTTTGTAATTGATAACCCACAAGTTCAACATACATGTTAGGAAGTACAAACACTTTTTTGGACAATATTATACCTTCTTCAACGAAGTGCATGTTCATATACAATAGCCTGCTTTCAATAGCATGCTCTGTTCACCAAGATTTAGTCATGTACTACTAAGGAAGAAAGCATAAGAGAGTTGAATGGAGGATTGTTTGAGCTCTCCTTCTAGGTCTAGTTAAGATGTAGTACCTTAAGTTTGCATTTTTGGTACTGACCACTGGATGAAAAACTCCATTGAGTTCATGTCAGCCTGATCTTTGCGCCATACCACAAGCTTTCATATTTAGTTGCAGCATGTGCAACAAATAAGTTGTATTTGAATGCCAATATGCCAGATGCTCATTGCCTACCTGATCTTGGAGCAATGAAATGTACAATATCATATTGTTAATCATCTAACATAAGAATAACCAGATAATAATCTTCCAGAGCCATCATATTATCATAAAGAAAATGTTGATAACTCCACGTGTGTTGACAATACGAACAACATGGAGGGGTACACATCTATAGATAGCTAGGCAAGAGTCTACCACTCTCAGGTTATTTCTAAAGTTTGGACTGATTGAAGAATATTGGAAAATATTCTAACAACAGACAAGGTCACTTTATGCATATTTTTACATTTTTTGGACTAAAATTGGTCACCAGGACTGACCTGCTAGGTTAGAGCATGAGAGGCAACATGCCAACAAACTACCAAGCCCGTCAGCACATATGGTAACAATTCTAGTTTATAACCAACACATAAAGGATTCAAAATTGGGATTATTAAACTGAAACTCGAAAGACGCATGCCATTTCTCGAAAAAAAATGCTATCAAAACTAGATAAACTAGTTTTCCAGATTCTCACCATATTTGAAAATGTTTAGTTCTTTTGGAACAATTTAAATGCCTCATGTCCACTTTTGGAGGTTCTGTCATGATTACACTACATGGTCCATCTATTGGTTTGCTTAATATAGAAGCTAAAATACCAAATCAGTAGATTCTCAACAAAGAAAGTACCTGACCATATGGTAGCAATCAATATGTGATGAAGATTTTTGTCTAAGTCCATAGCCAATCCCACTAATGACAAGAACCCATAACTGTAATGATGACAACATCTTACACCATCTGACAAAGGTGCAGAAAATAATCAGGTTGTCAATTTGCAAATTGATCAAGTTGTCATATGCTTTGATATCAAACCTTCCATCAGGAAAATAAGGGATATTGACTGCTGTGATCAATCTCAGATTCTTGATAACATATGAAGAGGTCCTATAATGTCAAAATAAATACAGGTGAATCAACAAGAAAGATGAGCCAGTTGATCATTTATAGATCTTCAACAACGCATAGGGAATCACCTACTAAAAAAACCAAATGTTGCAACAGCTAAACCAGGCATATAGATGTTACTTCAGCTAAGTATAAAATATTGACAGCTATAAGCCAATTGAGAAAAAGAGCCACAAACATATGAGAAAATGGCAACGTCCCATCTTCAATAGTTTACACGAGGTAGCGATGTACTCATTTAACAAAATTCAGAACCCAAACAACCTTCCAAGTAATCTGGAAAAAATCTATGTAAACAAGTTCAGGGCAAGTCATAAGTTAAAAACACATGCTTATAAATAAAAGAACCTCCTTCAATGAAAAAACAACTGATCCAACATGCACAATAGGAAAAATAGTATACAATATATGTTGTTTGGCTTTAATGTTGAAGTATGAATCAAGCACTCCAGCCAAGCTACCTTTCGAAGATTTTTAGAAGATGCCAAAGTGTGTCTTTAATATCAATTTTCTTCAAAGAGGAAAAACAATTCTTGTATATAGCTAAAAATATTCAAGATATTTTGCAACCTACAATATAATTTTTACCAAGTACAACTTTCAATATTTCAATTAAATTGAAAGTCAAGTCTAAAACAACATCATGCAAAATGCAAAAGCCATGCATAGAAGTGCGCTTTCTTGCATCGGTCCTACTATCTTCCTGCTCATGTTTCTATAGACTAGCTTGTATGTTATTGACTTTTGATCCTTATTTTAGATAATAACATCTAAATGTCTATATAGCAGCAGTCGGGTAATAAGCGTACATGGCACATAGAAGTCCATAGTACATAGCAGCTGCAATGCAATAACATGCATACTTGCTTCAAGTTTAACATCCAGAAAAAGGTAAGTGGCGATTATGGTTTAATAACAATGTCCAATATGATACATTACAGTCCTAATAATTTTGTAGTTAAGAAACACGTCTCTTCCCATTTGTAATAGAATCATGAGTAAAATTAAACATAAAACGATTATGCACTTTTTCTTTAAGAAATGACAATATCAACTATCATTTGTTTTAGCGATCATCATCAGAAGTCTATGAAATTAACAGCAGACCATACACACACCTAAAAGTTGACCTGATAGAAAGGTAGTTTACATCAAACTACTAGTATAATACACGTTTCACCAAACTTTGTGATATGCAAATGTGCAATTAGAAAGTTCAAGAAGCATCTTGAAATTTGTAAAAATTGTATCAAGACATATAGATTCATCTCAACATATAAATAACACATTAACGGCTGCACTTAGATCAACTACAAAAGTTTATTGTGCGGAAAGTTTAGCCACCAAAGGTTAGGTGCATATATAAGGAAGAAAAATATATTAGTGAACATGGTACCAATATGAGAAATATGCTTAATATAACATGGAACCTTATTTAATGAATAGTTTGTAAAGATTTCTTATAACAAATATCAACCAGAAAGCAACGTTCAGTATATGCTTTCCCATTCTTGTTATAAATATCGGTCAGCTATATCACTCAAACGAACACCACTATATTAAATCCACTTATTTACAGTTTGGTTTAGCATAGATTTGAGTTGGAGAGCAAAATAAAAGAAATCAAGACGAATACCATAGTACTGGATAAAAATTGGACAATTCTTAGGCTTTTATTATATTAGGAATTTGTAGAGCCCTTTTCATTTACGGCTGAGCAAACCGAATTGCTGGAAACAATGTGGATGTTGACTTTGTGAATTAATTATATCTACCGCAAATCTGATGTCCGTGATGCTCTCACCTGCCATAAAGTCTCCAGAAGGCATACATCACGTCATCCTTATCTTTCTCGTCACTTCCAATGACCTCACACAGTGCAGGCCAGCATCCAGCCTATGATGCACAACAGCAACATCGCTGCCCTCCAGAAACACATGTGTGACAAGTTGAGGAGGGCACGGGCAACGTCGAGGTCGGTTAGGGGGGAGCGCTGATGAAGCTAGAATTTACACCAACAGATTACTCTTCCAATGGAAGTCCTAGTATGCACCAAAAACCCTAGGGAGATGACGTTCTCTCTAGGTTTACCTACAACTGGTGCTAGATAAATGCTCCAACCTCACAAGAGTGTGGAAGCCTTATCATAGTACAGATTTAGGATCAAACCCAAAGGACAACGTTAAGAATCTGAGTGCCTTTTTCTCGTTTCGTATCAATCTAAGTCAATCGTCTAAGACCAGAAGTTTGATTTGAGTTATTTAACCTAAACATGCAAAAGTAAAGGTAAGAATTAAAACTATTTTAATGATTAAAATCTAAGATTAGCAAATGATGATGGATCACTGGGGTGATGCGGGTATTCACCACCACTACACATGAATTGTACTTGTACCAAACATAGCAAGACTTGTAAGCAAGATACATGGATGTTGTACAATGTCGATGTCTTATAGGACAAGCGTAATGCACACATCCTTCATGGGTTGAGTAACTCTCATCTGGTACATATCTATGTGTCAATGGAGATATGTAGTCTCAGAAGAGAAAATCTTACTCAACCTCGTGAAACGTGCATCGAAAAACTAACAAGCGAGCGATAATTATCAAATCGATTAGTATCCTTATAGACTATCCTTCTTTTGAGGATATAGCTACAAGAAACGTGGGAGTGTTGCAACGTCAGCCATTCCCGCAGAATGTGTTCCTCGACCCAGCAAGGTTGTACTTCCGTACGTCAACTGATTCCATTTCATAGTGTGGAAGTGCAACGATGGAGGTGATTTTACTCCATCCCTCGAGAAGCGTTCCAAGATATCAAAACGGATGCACAGTGGATACACACACCAGAAACCAACACTAAATCAATATTCGAGTCCTAAGAGTGGTCGTAGACAAACCACAACGAAAGACAATAGATGCATACAAGAACGCGGCCAACATTCAAGCATGTATGAAACGATTTAGTATTGAATCAGAAAGATAACATCTTTTAGTACAGATTACAAAACATGGGCAGCGGGGCTAGTCCCCGCGCCCCAGTGGCCGAAACTACTCGCTCCTCATGCGAGAAATAAGAAGAAAGAGAAAGAGGGAGAAATCTGCCATGGACTCGATGCAGAAGGCAGTCACAACTCGGTGAAGATGAAGCGGTCTTCTACGTCATGTCGGAGCAAATCTGGACACGGAACAGGATATGCCAAGACAGTCCGAACAGTCTCTCTCGCTCCATCTTCCTTCTCTTCTCAGTCTCCTTGCTTGAAATACGGGAAGTCGGTGGAATGGAACTGGCATAGACGGGACTAGTTTTGGATCCAACCTATGTACAGGCAACCCCCTGGCTTTCCGGCTCCGGTCTCAATCCGGCAGCCTTGGGCTGTAGTGTGATCGATCTCCAAGACCATGCCTCTGTCCTTCTATTTATAGGCTTGCCAAAATATCTTGGGCCCAAGGAGTCACACCTTGTGCATGTCCTTTTGTCTCATGCAGTTTGCTCTCCACAATTGCTTCATGCGGTTTGCTCATGTGGTTTGCTCCCGCAATTGCTTCATGCGGGTTGCTCATGCAAATGCTCCATGCGGTTTGCTACTCCATTCGATTTTAAATGCATCGCTCCATGCGGTTTGCTAAGTCACGTGAATGCGTTCTTTATGCCCGTATTCAAACGGTCTTCACTTCTTAGTGCTTCATGCAGTTTCACGTTCCAAAAATGTTCACGAGCATGCACTTACATGCTCATGCGGTTTCATACGCAATTGCTCATGCGGTCTTACTGATGTGGTCGCTCCATGCGGTTTTCATGGCATTCAACAAACGCTCTTCACTCAATTCTTCACGTGGGCGCAAAAGTTGTTGGCTATGCATTCTGAAAGCCATCGGCGTTGCTGCTGTCTTAGGAGGATGGTGTCGGCGATTGTGGCGGGAAGGTCGTCGTGGACAGCGGTGGTGTCGGTGAGCAGTCCGCGGGTGCTGCTAGTCGTGTAGGGTGTAAGAGGACGACGGTGGTGCTGCTGGTGAAGGCAGATAAAGGCGGCACTGATCCATTCATGTGCAACGAGTATGAGCATGGAGACAATGGTGATCGGGTGGCGTTGCAGGTGCTCACACATCAGCAGCTCATCACGGTTTGCAATTGGAAGCATCTCCATGCATGTGCGATGGTGGTGGAGCAAGGTTGCTGCAGGTGGGTGATGAATTCGGACGGCGGCGGTGCTCATGGTTTGAGATCGAGAGAGCAAACTGAATGGAAGTCAAGACCGCATGGAGGTCAAGATTGCATGGAGGTCAAGCCCGCATGAGGTCGAGACCGCAAGAAGTCAAGACTGCATGGAGGTCAAGACCGCATGAGGTCGAGACCGCATGGAGGTCAAGACTGCATGAGGTCGAGACCGCATGGAGGTCAAGACCGCATGAGGTCAAGACCGCATGGAGGTCAAGACTACATGGCGGCCAAGACCGCATGAGGTCGAGACCGCATGGAGGTCAAGACCGCATGAGATGACCACATGGATGAAACCGAATGAATCAAGAATGAATGGTGGTCAAGACCAAGTGGTTGGATGGAAAGGAACTGTTGGATCTCGATCATATGGTTGAGACTGATCTGCATGGAAAAAGGAAAGTGAGTGAGAGATAAAAAGATCAAATAATCTTGTAAATAGAGCTATTAGAGCAATATTAGCATGAAACTAAAGAAATACTCAAAGTAAACCAAAGCAAGGGTAAACCAGTCAATATGAGGCACAAAATCCCTAGAATTGGTGACTGTAATGATGAATCTGGAGGATTCATCACCACACCGAACTTAAGTGTTACTCGTCTCGAGGAACAGAGAAAAACTTAAGACAAACGCCAAAACGCATGCATGTTGGTCTCGTAATTACCTCACCTTCGTGCAAGTGTCAAAATTTTCACAAAAAAGAGAAAAGGAAAATGAGGCAAAACAAAATTAGGGCAAAAACATTAGAAATCCTTTGAATTGGTGACTGAGGATGAGTCTGGAGGATTCATCACGACACCGAACTTAAGCATTGCTTGTCCTAAGAAACAAAAAACTTAAAATGGTCGCCAATGAAATCGCTCATCTCGTGATTGCCTCATCCTATTGTCATATCGTAATTTTGTTCATGGCTCAGATTGATACATCATCAAAGCTTCCTTAGATCACGGAATACATCTTATGATATCCTCATTTCTGAGTTCACTTTACTGAAGTATTTCCTTCTCACTCTCTATTGTATCGGTCATGTTAAAAAGTTTTATGAGACTTTGAAGAGACCCACAGAATCAACAAAATGCATATGATCTGTTACTGGTGTTGAAAAAGGATAGTATGGGGGTATGGTCAAGAGATAAGAGTCTCTCCTCTAATTGAATCAAGACTCTATTATTGGTGATTCATCAAGACACTTTGAATATTTGTGCACAAAACTGGTTGACTTAGCCTTACTCCCGATTTTTTTTTCTAAAGGTAACTCAGAAGTGTGTATAGGTTGGATTATGGCTTTTCCCTATTTTACCTCTTCGGGAGGAGGTAAAGGGTCATTTTTGGATCCTTAGGGTCTCACTACCGGTCACGACACATCTGCCTTTGTGAGGGCAACTAATGTACCGGCCGGGCAAGACATTTATCAGTTATCCTTATTCAGGGCACAACTCTCATGTTTTTATTCACACTCTGGCTTTTATTCATTCTCACTTGGCTTGGGAAAAAGGGTATTTTTGGATTTTTGTATATTTGGGCTGACAAGCCTCTTTTTGGAATCGGGGTAGATTTTTCGCTAACCGCGGTATGTACACAATCATCATTGTATACTGTTTGAATCAAGAAAAGAAGGTGATACCCCCCTGTTATGTATTTAGGGGTATGGAAGAAGTGGTAGTGGAAAGACGGGTGTGGTGTACCACACCGAACTTAGAGTTCGACAAAGTTCTAGTTTACACTAGAAAAAGATGTGGTTTACCACACCAAACTTAGAGTTCGGCAGAGGTGTGGTTTACCACATCGAACTTAAAGCTTTGGCATGATTGGTGAGCGGAGGGATATGAAAAATGAAGGAAGAAGTGTAGAAGAGAGTTCGGATCATGATGCAGTTTGCTTAGCGATTCCATGTCACAGATCTCTTTTCTCCATCACACTCTACTCAAAAAGTGACATGATAAAACATCAAATGAGAAATCCATGCAACAGCTCCATTAATCAGTTAGAGGCACGATGTACTTGATCTATCTCAGTCTTATTGAAGTGTATCATCTTTATGGAGGATATGACATTAGGGTTTATGGACTTATACGAGATGAAATCATTTATCAGTTAATTTTAAGCATTTGTTCCTCATGGACTTACAACGAAAAGAGGTGATGACAAAAGATTCGAAAAGCAAAAGTCGACTAGGTAAAGGCTTTATTTTAAGAAGAAAAACTGATAAAGCGGAAAAAAGTGTGAAAAAGAACTTTAGAATAGAAAAAATAGAAATAAATAAAAGTAGAGGGTGGAATGAGTGTCATACCACTCGCCCTCCACCTCGAACTAATGAGTTTGCTCATTTATGAACAAATACTAGGTTCAAGATGGAGGGGAAGGGTTGCGCTATGTTAACCAGACGATCCTCGTAGTTGGAAGAAGGTCCAGAAAAGATGTCACACAATAGCCGGCACCGAGAGCGAGGGAGTGGCATGAACAACCTATTGACTGGGTGGTCGTGGCAACTCAAATAGGTTTTCTAGATGATTTGGATGCATATTTCCTTCGCCTCTTTGTCCGTCCAGAAGAATCCAGAGTCCTTCCCCCATCAGTGGGGGAGGTAAAATATAAGAAATTGAGACTGGAGGGCTAGGTGAGTAATCCAAGCATTTCTTATTTGTGTCCTCCAGTTGTGGCTCACCCTTAAAATTTAAAGTAGAACTGCTTTCTCCAAAATGCAGAGCAGTCAATTGAGGGTCGGCCACTTGGACTTCCTCCTGTCTTGGATCAGGTGGCGGATCCGGTTCAGGCTTCATTTCGTCACCTGGTTTTTCTTGCGTAGGATATGGTAGCCAGGATGACATTTCTTTATCAGAGGAGTTGTTTTGAGAAGTATCATCCTTTTTATTAATATTGGAATTGATGAGAGCGTCATTCTTCTTTTCAAAATTTTGTTTAGAATTTTCCTCGTAGAACATCCTTAATTCGTCCAAGTAACTAGAAGAGGATTCGACTGGTAGAACAAACTCTTGCTCGGGTAAAGGAATAATGGGATTCCGGGGTAGAGGTTCCAATGATGCTTCTTCATGGGGGGGATTAGTCCATGACTTAATGTTTTGAAGGCTAGAATCTCTCGGTGACTTTGTTTCTTTGATGTTGGGACTAAAGTACTCCATTTCTGAGTCAGATTGTTGTTCGAGTACTTCTTCATAGTACTCCTCTGGTTCAATTATGTGCTCAGGAGGAGTTGCTATGGGAAGATTGAAACCTAGATCAGGTAAAAGACATATCTCAATTTCTTGAATGTTAGGAAGGTCTTCTTTATAGGGGTGAATTTCTCTAAGTGGATGGGTTTGTGACTCGATGTCCTCCCACATGCCCTTTTTATCATTACAAGAGTCTACAGAAATATCATGATCCATTCCAAAATCAAGGGGTGGCTCATGTTTCTCTTCATAGTGCATTGTCAACTCGTTCAAGTGACTGGAAGGGGATTCAGTAGAAACATCAAGCTCTGGTTCGAGGACAGGCTCCGTCTGGACTTCTTGTGGTGGCGGTAACTCAGGTAATATCATCTCATGAAAAGGACCGATCATTAGATTGTCATCTTGAGACCCGTCATCCTCCCTTGATTCTATTTCATTAGTGAGAGTGGTGTGGTCCATTTCTGAATCAAGATCTTGATCTGTCCTATCCTTGAAGTCTGTTCCTAAATCAGTCGAATGATTAGAAATTTGTTCATAAGGGCAATTCATATTTTGTTCCAGAAGTGAAGACATTTGATTCTCTTGCATAAAAGGCATATCCTTATATGAATCAGTCACATATCCATCTGAGTCTGGTTGTGAAGGAGTGTAGAGTCCTTGCGACATAAACCCTTCTTCTATGGATTTAATGGATGGGATGGATGAAGTTGAAGAGATTTTGTCATTGAGGGAGTCGATTACTGCCAATTGCTCTTCAATGGTCAGATTTGAGTCTATGAAGTTAGAAGGAGGGTAACTGTTGAAGTTTATCTCCAGTTGATCTCCTGATTGTAGAGAATCCCCATATTGGCTACTCATCCTTCCCTCTTGCATTGATGCTTGAAGATCATTGGAAGGCATATCCCACATGATTTTATAATCATCATCGTAATCAATTGCGACATATGGACTAGGGATATGCTTAGTTGAAATTGCTGGCTGTTCTACATGTCGCTCAGGAGCGTTGACAAGTTGATTCAGATCGGCTATCGCCTTCTTGATCGCAGTTGTCTAATCAGCTAGTTGTTGAGCTACTGATGCCTGTAAAGTTTGTAGCTCCTCCATCAATGTGTGTCGATCTTCATAAAAAGGCTCTTCACTACACCCGTTGGGTTGATGTTGATAATAGCTCTCCTCATCATAGTATTGATTTGCATTATTTTCCAGGTCTCCTCCTTCATTGTAGTCTACACTTTGAAATCCACTATAGTTAGGTTTTTCGTACTAGCCTCCAGGGTGGTACAGATTATAACTTGCGTTATATCCATAGTTGTATGAAGAGGATGCTTTGAGTTTCCCAGCTATCTGATTCATGATTACTTGATGTAGAGACATCACGTAGAGAGGAGGGACATTGAAGTAGTAAATCGATGCATGAGAATAGTCACCACATAGTTGACATCTAATGATTGGTGATGTTGACTGCTTCATTTTGAAGAGAGTTGGTACCTGAAATCAAGGAAAGAGTGTATCAGGCTTGACCAACCACTTCAAATCCAAGAAGATATGCGAGATTAAGCCCTTCACTTTATAGGTTTTTGAAAAGAAAATGAAAAACCCTAGAGAAACCTAAATTGACATGGAATTTGAAAAATATGATTCTTATACCATTGTCCTCGGCAACGGCGCCATTTTTTGATGGAGCTAGAACTTACACCAAAAGATTACTCTTCCAATTGAAGTCCTAATAAGCACCAAAAACCCTAGGGAGATGACGTTTTCTCTAGGTTTACCTACAACTGGTGCTAGATAAATGCTCCAACCCCACAAGAGTGTGGAAGCCTTATCATAGTACATATTTAGGATCGAACCCAAAGGACAACGTTAAGAGTATGAGTGCCTTTTTCTCATTTCGTATCAATCTAAGTCAATCGTCTAAGACCAGAAGTTTGATTTGAGTTATTTAACCTAAACATGCAAAAGTAAAGGCAAGAATAAAAACTAGTTTAATGATTAAAATCTAATATTAGAAAATGATGATGGATCACTGGGGTGATGCGGGTATTCGCCACCACTACGCATGAATTGTACTTGTACCAAACATAGCAAGACTTGTAAGCAAGATACATGGATGTTGTACAATACCGATGTCTTATAGGACAAGAGTAATGCACACATTCTTCACGGGTTGAGTAACTCTCATCTGGTACATATCTATGTGTCAATGAAGATATGTAGTCTCTGAAGAGAAAATCTTACTCAACCTTGTGAAACGTGCATCAGAAAACTAACAAGCGAGCGATAATTATCAAATCAATTAGTATCCTTATAGACTATCCCTCTTTCGAGGATATAGCTACGAGAAATGTGGGAGTGTTGCAACGTCAGCCATTCCCGAATGAATGGTCAAATACCTTGCACCACTCCCTTCGCGGAATGTGTTCCTCGACCCAGCAAGGTTGCACTTCCGTACGTCAACTGATTCCATTTCATAGTGCAGAAGTGCAACGATGGAGGTGAGTTTACTCCATCCCTCGGGAAGCATTCCTAGATACCGAAACAGATGCACGGTGGATACACACACTAGAAACCAACACTAAATCAGTATTCGAGTCCTAAGAGTAGTCGTAGACAAACCACCACGAAAGACAATAGATGCATACAAGAACGCGGCCAACATTCAAGCATGTATGAAACAATTTAGTATTGAATCGAAAAGATAACATCTTTTAGTACAGATTACAAAACATGGGCAGTGGGGCTAGTCCCCGCGCCCCAGTGGATGAAACTACTCGCTCGTCATGCAAGAAACAAGAAGAAAGAGAAAGAGGGAGAAATATGCCATGGACTCGATGCAGAAGGCAGTCACAGCTTGGTGAAGATGAAGCGGTCTTCTACGTCATGTCGAAGTAGATCTGGACACAGAACGGGAGATGCCAAGACAGTACGAACAATCTCTCTCACTCTGTCTTCCTTCTCTTCTCAGTGTCCTTGCTTGCAATACGGGCAGTCAGTGGAATGGAACTGGCGTAGACGAGACTGGTTTTGGATCCAGCCTGTGTATAGGCAGCCCCCTGGCTTTCCGGCTCTGGTCTCAGTCCGGCAGCCTTGGGATGTAGTGTGATCGATCTCCAAGACCATGCCTTTGTCCTTCTATTTATAGGCTTGCCAAAATATCTTGGGCCAAGGAGTCACACCTTGTGCGTGTCCTTTTGTCCCATGCGGTTTTCTCTCCACAATTGCTTCATGCGGTATGCTCATGTGGTTTGCTCCCGCAATTGCTTCATGTGGTTTGCTCATGCAAATGCTCCATGCGGTTTGCTACTCCATTCGATTTTGAATGATTCACTCCATGCAGTTTGCTAAGTCACGTGAATGCATTCTTTATGCCTGTATTCAAACAGTCTTCACTTCTCAGCGCTTCATGCAGTTTCACGTTCCAACAATCTTCACGAGCATGCGCTTACATGCTCATGTGGTTTCATACAAAATTGCTCATGTGGTCTTGCTGATGTGGTCGGTCCATGCAGTTTGCATGGCAATCAACAAACGGTCTTCACTCAATTCTTCACGTGGGTGTAAAATATGATGGCAATGCGTTCTCAAAGCCATCGACGTTGTTGTTGTCTTAGGAGAATGGTGCCGGCGGTTGTGGCGGGCAGGTCGTCGTGGACAGTGGTGGTGTCGGCGAGCAGTCCACGAGTGCTGCTGGTCATGTAGGGTGTAAGAGGACGACTGTAACATCCCAGGTTTGAGGCCTAGGATAACATGATCTTAAAAGGAATAATTGGACTACCCATATCACCAAGGTGCACCTCCTTTTCCGGGAGCCCATCTCTAAAGAACTCCATAGTTAAGCGTGCTCATCTTGGAGTAGTACTTGGATGGGTGACCAATCGTGACATCTGATCGGCGAGAAGATGATGGGGGAGAGGGCTCATTGCATTGGGTATGACTGAGATTCAAACCGTAGGGGGGAGGAGAGAGGAAGAATTTGGGGGGAGACCAGCATTATTTGGATAGAAAACATAGTAATGTGCGGGAGCATGATGAAAATAGGTGGACTTGGTAGATGGGGAGAGAGTTTTTTTAGTTTTGGAATTTGAAAGAGGGTATTTATAGTTTAAATGTAGGTAATTAGATTAACTATAATTTTTTTGTTTACATTATTACCACATGTAAGGAAAAGTGATTTTTAACTACACACTGAATATATGTAGTTAGTATAACTGTAGCTAATTCATCTTTTTTTTGTAGTGTATGTGATTTTGTTAAGAAGAAAGTATTCTCTACTTAAGGAAATATATTTTCATGGCCAATATATTAAAAGGTATGAATAAAGAGAATAAGAGAGAGAATTTTTATATTTCTAAGTATCCAAGAAATAAAGAATGTCAAGGAAATAAGAAGGAGAGAGAAGATTTCTTCTCATTAAAGGAAAAAGGGTTCCTATTGGGAGAAGGACTTAGTAATTCGAGGATAGCCAACCTAAGGCTTTGCTACTCACCCCTATATAAAGGGATAAGCCTTGGTTCGAGTTCAGGAGGGATCCCACATCTCTCTCTCTTTCCCATCCCCTTATTCATGAAGTTTTTGCTCAAAACCCTATGATAGAGGGATAGATCTATCTCTTAAGCAGCAAGGGACCACGTGTAGTCGAGATGTTGGGTGGATATCCAACGAGGCTGGGGAGAGGCTCCGCCACCATGGACCTGCACTACAGCAGGCGCAGGAGTAGCTGCACGGCTGCAACACTGGTTGTGGTGGTACGTATTCCCAGCCAGTCTTGGCCAAATTGGCCACGGCCCAGTGGCGTCCTCACGTGTGCGAAGGCACATCGGAGGTAGGGGAAGCTCGCTGGACTTCCCTTCTCCCTTGCTTGAACGACGCAGCAGCAGGAAGGCTGCTTGGACGGCCATACCTTGCAGGCCCGCTCACACCGAACCGGCTTCCATGGCACGGGCTGAAAATTCCCAAAGGAGTGCATAGGGCCTACGGAGGCCGGGGAAGGATCGGTCATAGAGTTCGAGTCCGAAACGAGGAGCAAGAGCAGCCCCTAGGGCTGCGCTCGGCGGCTAGGGTAGAAACCGTCGGGTTTCTCAAGGTTGAAGAAGCAAGGAGATGAATTGGATAGAAATGCCCTTCCACGGGCTAAAGAATGGATCACTTACCCAGGGGTAAATGTGTAATTGTGTTATGTTTCCAAAAACTACAACGTTGCATGGGATAGGTGACGTCACAACTTCTGATTGGCCCAAAGTAAGTAATTTTGCTAAATTTATAACTAATTAACGATAGCTCGGATAAATGCGCATTATACATGTATTTTGCTCAGAAAAATGAGAGGAATCAATTAAAAATGTATTTGAAGACTGATTCCTTTTGCAATTCGAAAAGTAATAGAAGATATCAACTTTAATGTATTAATGTTTAAAGAATCCTATTTTGATATGAATAATATATTTATAAGGGTTTAATGGATGATTAAAGTTGATACTAGCCTGTTAATGATAAAAGGAACATTAGGAACAAAAAGGATGAACTTTGCATATAATTAGTTAAATGTGCATAAATGGTCTTTAATGGGCCTTGAAACCCTAATGTTGGCAAATTTGACTCTTAATGGCTGTACTTATTCGATTTCATGTATCAAACTGAGTTTTTAGGGTTATAAGCTATTTCAAGCATTAAAGTTCCTAATTTGTGGATAAATACCCTAAATGTAGTAATTAGGATTTTCTCATGAATAAAAGGTGGAATTAATGGCAAATCGAGTTCATATGTGAATTAGACCATAATGAACTATGAATTGATGATAAATGCGTAAGGATCTTGTCATGGATTAAAGGGATAAAAATAATAGCTTTAATGTAAAAGAGGCTTAATGAACTTAATTAATGGTTAATTATTCCTTTAATCTGAAATTGAGGATTAGATGTGGAAATAATTAGGGTTGGTGATCAATTGCATTAAATTAGAGTTTAAAATAGTAAAAGATGAAGGGAAACCCTAATTGTAATAGAAACCCTAGAAGTGAATTAGAAACCCTAGGAAGCGAGCTAGGTTTAATGGATCTTGATGACATGAATAATAAAAATGGAATTACATGATTATTTCAGGATCTTGTTGAAAATGCTTTCTTGCTTGGATTCTTATTTGCATGGATATTTCTGTTCAAATCGTCAGATCAGGTATGTGGTTAATTATGATTAATAACATTAGTTTCCCGAGGGTTTTTTGAATGTTTCCTCACATTGAATGCAATCTAAACAGTTTGGATGTTCATACTGCAATTATAAAGTCACTATGGGTATCACAGTTATATATACATGTGAATTCTCCCACCTACATGCCACTCTGATGGAAGATGCCATAAAGGGCAGGCCTAGGAGGGTAGACCAATGGGCACCATGAGAGGTGACCCCAGACACCAAGCTCGGGAATGAGAAGGTGGTCTATGATGCATGACTATGGAGCACCATGAGAGGTGACTCCCAGGCACCAAGCTCGAGATTGAGAAGGTGGCCTTAAGTCAATGGCAAAAGAGAAACCCTAGAAGGGTATGCCAGGGTTAAGGCAAAAGCGATGGAGAATGACACATTGAAAATGTAAAGTGGCTTGTAAAATAATTTGATTGTGATTATTAAATTGTTATCCATAATTGCAAGATTTTGGTTTCCCACATACCAGTACATTTCGATATACTGACCGACGTTTTGTTTGTCGGCATTTTAGGAACAACAATTGAAGGAACACACGGTAAAGTGACACATTGTGGAAGTAAGAAATAAAGTGCAAGGAGGATTAGATAGAATAATTCAAGCTTTGGATAGATAGATTTCCAAAGTTTTCAAAGGTAAGTAAGGTTTTAATTTTATACCAAATTCCAGTTAGTTAGTAGAATTTCATAATTAGTATTGATTATTTGTTGAACCTTTGATCCTATTAATTGAATAAAAGCTTTGACCTTCGGGTCTCCCTTAATTTGGGGTTACCGGGGGTCGGGGTCGTTACAGTTGGTCATAATAGGATGAGACAACTAGTCAACTAGAAGCTATTAAGTACCATAATCTGAGTAATGGCTCAAAACCATTATGGGATACATGTAAGATAACAATGTAGGACTTTGATAGCACAACCTAAGGGGTAATACCTTAAGGGTGCAATAGGGTCTTATGGAAAAAAGCTACATGGATAACATAAAAGGACAAATTGGTTCAATAATAACTTCAAATCAAGTTCAACATGTTGAACATGATTGAAATTCCTTTAGCAACTGTCAAGCTTGTTGTTGTAATTTAAAATAGACTACGAGGTTTGGCATATGAAGATAGAAACTGCATTCTATAAAAGCAATATATCAGAGGATATGTATGCAATAGAACCTAAAAGGTTTCATAACTTCAAGAATGGAAATAAAGTCTATAGACTACAAGGTTCAATGTAGAATTGAAACTAGCATCTCATAGATGGGATTTTTTGATTTGACAAGATAGACAAAAGAGTTTGACTTGAATCAAGATAAGAGATGAGATTTGTGATTACAAAATATTTAGTGGGAGCATATATGAATACTCCACATGTGATGAGGAATAACATCTCAATATTGTGAATATTGAGATCTGGCAAGGAAAATTCCTTCAACACCAAAGGATTAAATGAAACATCTTACGAGATAAGGATCAAGAGCTATGAGATAGTTCTTGAATTCACAATGGAAGTTTGAGCACAAACAATAGCAATATGTTGAAAGAGTTCAACACGAATGGATTCAATAAGGGATAATCTGGATTATTCTCTCATGAAACATACATAAGTTCCAATTCTTGTGAAGAATGGAAATGACTAGATTAAGATGTCATTGGATATAGTAATGGATATATCATGAATGCTATAAATGTACTTAACCCATATAATCTTGTATGTACTAATCATGAAAATATGATAAGTAAATTCCAATAATGGCAATTGCAGTGTTATGAAAGAAATTCATTAGTACGTGTGAAGTACTTAAGGATAGATTGCTAGTTGATAAGGATAGCAATAAAAGGAAGAGTTGGGTGTAAAGGGTTGAACCGATGCAAGCTTCTAAAATGACATAAAATCATCACAATAAAAAGTATTTGATATAAAAGGAAGAAATGTTGTTAGTTGGAAGGGTTCCAAACTAATAGCCACTAATTATATTCTATAATAGAAGTAGAGCACAAAAATGTTATGAACACAAAGTGACACGATATGGATCTAGAAGTTCATGTGATGAACTTATAGATGTTCCAACCATTAATGACTCAATAGAAGTACCGTGACAACAATAGATATACTTGTTAAGCATGGAACATAAGATACCATATATAGTGGTTTCATCTCAGAGCAAATAGATAAGATACATGTAATATTCTGACTAAATAGCAATGTGTTTCTTGCTTACTAGATTAAGCACTTGCGTAGAAGAAACATGGTGGACATGTTTGGATCCTTAAGAATGAGATTCGTGGGTACTTGGATCTAAGGGATAATAGGAGTATGTTGGTAAGGTAAGCCCATAGAGGCAATCATATGATGATTGACATGGCATAAACCATAAAGGATTTGATTGATACTTATAAAGGCAAGCTTCCAATTCATTCTATTTCACTCACTTATGAGATAATGAGGAAATAATATGAATGTCTAGAGAACAATATAACTCAATGATGTATTTCTTCAAGTATTAGCCTTAGAGAAGTGAGATCATATGGGTATTAAGAGTACATATACTTATTCACATCATGTACCTACTTGGTTGTTATTGTGGAAGGTAGATAGAAACCAGTAACACATAAGACTAGAGTGTGGGTTGGTTGATGGCAGAATCTCATTAGTCATGATATGGTAATATCAAACCAAGGACACAGATATATGTTAGAGAATAGTGTACCAGACATACTCACCTTGAGAGTAAAACATGGAAACCATCATTGGTGGCCATAGACATCTGTCACAATGAAGGTGATGATTGTGATTCTTAGACCTAAAATCACTGCACTAGTCACATGTCATTGGGTACACTTTGACATCATCAAACACAGTCCTAAATCATGGGATGTTATAAAGGTGAATATTGGGTGACTTTAACACACGGGGATAGATTGTGAGTGATATATATGGGATTGAACCCTACTACTGGAGTATGATATCTTGGCCACTTGATAAGAAAATCTGAGAACCACATGTGCATGTACATGTGAATCAATACATAATATTGAGGTCACATTATCTCATCCAGTCTGCTCTTGGTTCAGGGAACATGGATTGAACGTTGAAAGGATGATGTTTCCATGCCTCGAATTCATCCTAGATATTAGAGGCAAAGGAATTAAACAATCATCACAACACATTACACAAATTGTAGGTTGAAGTAGTTCTTCAACTTTCCATTCATTTGGGTGGCACTTATGTGCAACTAGGCACTGCTCGTTGCTTATGATGTCATAAGATAGTTATGGACACTCACTTCCAACGTGTTATGGGACCTATAGGGTCACACACATAGGAACTCATCTAGAAGAGGAGTTTGATCCTTAATGATGATTGGATTTATTACTAAAGTATTTAGGTACTCAATTCACACAACAAATTATATGACTATGATGTCTGGATTGCCAGACGATTGTATCACAGGGTGAGATGGCCATTTGGGGTACCAGATGACCAACTCAATAGTTGAGATGACCATTAGGGACATCAAGAAGATGAGAAGTCGAATAGGCTAAGTTCTATTTATGAACCTACTGGTTGAAATGATCAGTTCAGCTCGATTCACTAAATGGGAATTTGGGTGAATGATATTGGTGTCTCGCATGGGTGAGGCAGCTCGATTGGGCCGAACAAATGTTGTGGATGTTTCTGGAACTTGTTAGATTGCACATTACTTGTGGTGAAAGGAATTAATATGTAATAATAATTCGAATCAAATAGCCAAAATTTGTGTGCAATTGGGAAACTGCCAAAGAGCCATTTGGCAGTCTGAGATGACTGTCTCATGTGATCAAATGACCATCTAGGTCACTAGATGATTGTTTTGTGGTTCACAAGTTGCAAAAATTCAAGATCTTTTGGTCCCTCCCACTCCCGCACAATGTCTTATAGACTAAGAACCTTGACCCTAACCCTACCTATAAATAGAGGGGTATTGGAGGCTTCCCAAGACACAACAATAAGAACAACAATTGAGAATCAATTTCTCTGAAAATTGTTGTCCTCTCTGGTTTTGGTAACCAAGAGAGCCCAAGCAATTCGTACCGAACAAGGGAGGGATAGCTACGAGAGAGAACAACTGAGAGTTGTGGTTTTGGGAGAGCAAATTGGTTACTAGTACACCAACAGAAGGGAAAACTCATTCCTATCTATTCTAGTTGAATGAAATGATTTATAGCTCGTCCATGTAGATTACTTTAGAGGCAGGAGTCCTTTGGCAGCTTCTAGGAGAGCAAAGTTAGACTACAGTCTGTGGCTAGACCACAGGAGCATCGTGGAAGATATTCTGTTTGTTGTTCGTGGTGAAGACCATGATTTGCACAACCACCTCCAAGAGAAACTAGTTGACAGTTGCATTGAAGCGAGGTGTTGTCATTGGCCTTGCTCTAAGACTGGGTGTAACTCATTAAACAATCCTTCCTAATTCATTGTAGTTGTCGTGATCTTGCTATTATGGGAATACAGATAGATAATTTTTTTTGTTTTCACTTATTTACTCTATGCTCATATTTCCCAACAACAACATGAAGTTCCCAGTGGTTGGTGTGGACTACTCTAGAGGCGGGAAGTTTTTGTCTATCGCTAGGAGAACATCATCAACCGCTATCTGGGGTGTTACACGAAGAGGACGTCGAAAATGATTGTTCAAGTGATGCTGCTGCTAAAGAAGTGTACTACTTCCTGAAGAAGTTGAAGCATCTCCTTCAAGGGTAATATCGATGGACTTGCTCTAGGACTAGGTATAACCTAACAAACCTTTCTATATACATTGTTATTGACACAATCTTGTTATCGAATGGAATCAAGATTTAAATTTTTATTTTTGCTTCCTTATCTATTGCCCCAATTTCCTTACAAAAATAGAGATATCAAGTGATAAAATAGGTGGGTCTCAATATTAGCACGTTCGTGGTGGTCACCACAAGTGTGGTGGCTACTTCCTAGTATGACCATTTTGAATAAAAGCTTATTTTGGAAATTTGGATCAATTTCTAAAAGTTATGTAAAGAGTTTGTGACTAAGGTATGTCCAGAACGGCCATTCCTTGGTATCATGGTAGTTTTGAATTCCCTCCCTTGTATTTGAGCCTTGAACTTTGTCATCCATGCAGGTTATTGGTTCAATACATTCTTTTATCACTTGGAATAGGATGGGAGTCATTTTCACTCCATTTTGGGCTCCTCCAAGTCTAGGGAAACCCTAGATTCAACATTCCTTTCTCCCTTCCATCATGTTTTGCTCAAAGTACCTTTAAAACATACCAAAACCAACCATAAGTGTATTTAATAATAAACTATTTTTTGTGGAAAATAACATGCATTTTACCAAGTTAAGATGTGATTAAGGAAAAAAAGGCACAAGATGAAGATCTACAATAGGGTTTCATCACCACCCCAAACTTAAAATATGCATGTCATCAAGAATGCTCCAAATCAATCTCTCATTTTTATATCATTCAAGAAAATAATGGGATAATGGATTTATGATAATGTTCACTGGCTAAATTGAACAAGTTGTTAAACATGGTGGGAATCAAGTGGAACATGGTCTAACAAGTAAGAAGACATAGTTAACATGAAAAGGAATAAGTATGGGTTATGGGGATACACCCCATGCCTCGATACAAAACACCACTCATTAATTTTGGAAGATGATACATGAGTATGAGAAAGGATAAGAGAAGTTCTAGGTTAGAGAAAAAAGGAGAATCCAAAAAATATCAAAGTATAATCTGGAAAACATTTAAATGGCTTTCCTCTCCAACCCTTTCCCAAGCATACAAGAAGTCCATTAGTAATGCAAGGATGAAAACTAGAAATGAGATATAGAAGATAGTTGGATCCCTCAAAGGGAGAGATGCCCTTTTCCTTTGGAGTCCCCCCTCCTTTTATAGGGGAAAGGAGGGGGAAAATGCTAGAATAAATGTTGATGGAGGCAACTAGGTCAACTAATCTAAGGTACTAGATGATCGACTGGAAATCTAGTCGGTTGACTGGCAATAATCACTTGCCTCAGCCCAAGTCACGTTGTTTAAAGTTTGACTGCAATAATGGCCTTGTGGATTAGAACTTTTACTTGATCTGGCTTGTGGGCCAATGGATTGGGAATACAGTTAGTCAATTAGCTTTAATGTATGCATCATTGTCAAGGCAAGTTTGACTACACTAATGAGACTTGTCAAATTGGAGTTTGACTGGGTCTTCAATGCGAGTCGGGCAACTGGGAACCTAGGTTGATTAGTTGGTCCTTAAATGGTTGTTTTGACCTCGTTTTTTCATCTAAAGTAATGTGCTTTCCCAAATCTAAGTTGAATGAGGTCATGAACATGAGTCGATCGACTGAGAATCTAGGTTGATTGACTGGGATTTCTAGGAAGCCGATGATCTTGTACTTGAGTCAATTGATAAAGTGAGTCAGTCAATTGACTAGGAGTCTAAAGATGGGAATATAATAATGTCATCCTTGGTCTTATGAGCATTGGAGTGATTGGGTTGTTTTTGTACAAAAACCCAAGTAAATTAAGTAAAAACTCCAATGAACAAGATAAATGCTAAATTAAGACAACTAATAAAAAACTAGAGAAGAATAATGAAGTGATCCTAAAGTGAGATATAAAACATACAAATAAAATGGATAAATATGAATTTATCGATTAAATCGATCTTGAACATTGCTAGTCCTCAAGCAACATTGAATAAAAAATAGTGCTTAATAATACTCTCATCCAGTTTTCCTCACTTGCCTGGTACTATTTGAATTCTTACCACCTTGCATGGACAAGCGACCCTGATATCCTAGAATCAAAAAACACAATTTTGTAATTCCATACTTGAAATTTCTCATATCTTCATTCCATTTTAAGACTCACAAAGAAATAGATATTCTATCCTTTTTGTCTTTTGTACTCCCACAAATTTTCACAAGCTATGCAGAAGAACATGTTTCATGGATTTGATACTTTGGCAGTTTATAGATTTTCCTGGGTATAAACGCAGAGTGAACAGAGGTATGGAAGGAACTGGTGTCTCATCTATTTGACTTGAGACCTTTTTATTTTTTAGTTTTCAATTACATTAATTGCATTTTTATGTGTAATTTTTCATCATTCTTGGTAATATGCACATATTAAATTAATGAAGGGTAAGGAAGAAGCATTAGAGGGGGAAGGGGGTTCCACCCTGAACTTGGAGTTTGTCATTTTTTTGGATTGTTATTTTTTTCCAAAATGGAGAAGGTAAGAAGGTGGTGGAAAAGTGTAGAAAGAGGTTGGACTTTTGCATCTTGTGTTTTGGAATTTAGTGGATTGGGAGTAGTGTGGCATCATTTCCATTCTCTCTGTATCTTACAATAATCAGGAAATGTAACAAGCTTTTCACAAAGTGTTAAATAGGAATACAATGTGTTTGATTCCTATATATCCATTATAGCTAGCCAACTTTCCCAATGGTAGTGCTATTAGAGGTCATAGCGAACTAGATGATTACTATCAAGTGTAAAGTTTTTTGAAAATGTTGTGAGAAGATTCACCTATTTGAGGGGTTACTTGATTAAAATGCATAAATGTCTGATTAGATCCCCAAACTTAAGGAAAGAAACAGAATGCTTTTAAAAATTTAAATCTAGACTAAATAACATAATGAAATTTGCTAGGAAAAGAAGATAGAGTGGATGGAATGGGTACAAACCACCCACCTTCATCCCAAACATAAAATTTTTCTCATCTCAAAATAAACTAAATCTGGAATGGAGTGGAGAAAATTGTAGAGATCGCAAGGAGGTCCTGGTAGCTCAAAGAACAATTATCATTGAATGATGAGGGTTGGAACCTTGATCAATGGAGATTTATAATGCACTTAATGATTGGGTGGTCATAAAAGCTCAAAGGGGTTTCTTAGTTGATGTTACCTTTTGCCTCATAGTACCTCCAATAGGATCCACATATCTTCCTTCAGTAGTGGAGGAAGTCTTTTCAATGTATGTGGATTGGGAAAGATTGGTAGGTTCCGATCTAGTATCACATATAGTGACGATCGTGCAAGATCAAGCAAATGATCTGGCTAAGGTTTTCCCTTTTCATATACATTTTCATAAAGGAAAAGTGGTGTTGAATTGAAAGGAACACCTTCGATGAAATTATCATCATAAATGTTATTATTCTCCTAAAAAATCATGCAATCAACATTGTAGCCAGTGGGAACAGTGGATTTCATTATTGATACAACATGTGGCTCTAGTTCCTCCTCACAAATGGTTCCCAAATCATTAGTGGGTCCTAGAGGAATTAAAATAGGAATATCACTCTTACAATCAAAGAGTGGGGGCATATGAACTTTTTCTAAAGGTGGTGTCATGCCAACTAGACCAGCCGTATGTGAATTAAAATTGGCTACGATGGAGCGTAAGGGTCTTGATAAGGAATCCTTTCTCAAAAAACATCTATTGATTTATCATGGGGTGTGATGTTCACAAATCATATCATCTTTCAGATCAAGTTTGGTTGCATATCCATGTTGTTTTGACTCAATTATCACTCTCATTCAAGATAGATTCTATATTTTTAGCTATTCTTACTTGTCTCATGGTTTGGATTGTAGGTACTACATTTTGCAATTAAATGATGAGGACTATATAATATTATCACTTATTGGATCACTCCTAAAGTATCTACATGTTTTGAGGTTCGAAATTGTGCAAATACCACCCTTTATGACATGTAAATCAGATCTACACGCTGAAAGTTATGAGCAGAATACAGAATAGCCCAGAACAACCATTGACATGTCGTGCCTTAAAAAGACCTGCAATGTCTTTAAAAGACACACCGTGCACCTGGGAGCGTCGAGCAGACTGAAAGTTTTTGGAAAGTTGCACGACGTGCATTAATTCAGCACACGTCGTGCAAAGTGCATTCTGAAGCAACTGACGAAGGATTTACACGTTGTGCACCGGGAATGCACATCGTGTCGCTGTCAGTTTTAGAATTTTAAAAATTATGATCCTTTGTTTAAAACAAGGAGGGAACCTATATGGTGGTTATCCATGGTCATAATTCAAATGTCTTTCATCCCAGGCAAGGTCTAGAGCAAGGGAGGGTGATTTTGGGTGGAAGAAGGTGGTTTCTTGTCAAAGAACCCCCATTCTTCTTCTCTTCTTCTCCATTTTCTTCTCTGGAGGTGCAGTAGAGCTTCTTCACTCTACAAAGCTTCTCAAGAGGGAAGTTTTTCTGGTTTGGAGTAGTTGTAGGAGTGGGATTTCATTCTCAAGTCAGAATTCTACCTTTCTTGGGTTACACCTTGGGATTACTTAGCTTTTCCTTCTCAAAATCATGTTGAATTCTGAAAATTGTGCACATTTCCTACTGTACACATTCATGGACGAGTAGTTTCCTTTTATTGGACATGGGAGAGTAGCTCTCATGTCATAGCATTTTTGGAACATGGTAATTTCGTACTAAATACTATGTTGCTTGTTTTTCCACTTTGCGAGTACCGATTTCTTCCTTTCTGCATGTATGGCTGGCCACCTTATGTGTATGTTTCTTGCTCTTTTGCTTGTTCTAAGAAGATAGGTGGGAGAGTAAGGAGGTACTCTCTTGGCAACTCCTTCTTTACCACGAGAGTAGAAATTATGGATTGAGGAGTAGGTTTGTGATCCAAAATGAAATTCATACATGGGAATGTTGAAGTGAGTTAGGATCATTGTACTTGCACCGAGAGGTGAAGTGCAACATACAACTCTCTTTTAAAACAAGTGCTTAGTATGTTTAAATTTCATGCTCTTGTTTTATGCTATGATATGTTGGTGAAATCCTAGGTCCAAGATCCTTCCATATATGAATCTTAACCTTTCTTAAGTGATAATTTACTATTTTGTTTTAAATCTATAATTTAGTTGTTCTAATCCAATCATCTTGTATACAATGATCTAGATTATTGAAAATCACAACTCTTACGCCTAACTAACCAATGCTCATTGTGTTTGACCTCGACTAACTACTCTTGTATACTTGAGGGATTTAGCTAGTTGAGTAAAAGATCATTCTTGTGATTAAATTCGTTAACGTAACAAACCAACAAGTTTTAGGTGCCGTTGTCGGGGAGCATCAATATTCATGTTAGAGTAAGAGTTGTTGATAAGTAAATGAGACTAGATCACAACCTTCATATCCACCATCATATCTATAAATCATAATTCATCATGATCATCATAAGTTATTGTATCTTCCATGTTTGTTTTTTTATCTCACTCACTTTGTTTATTTGCATGAGCATATGGGTTGTTCATAAAAAGATCCTCGAACCATGCATATCTCTACATTCAAAAAATGAACACATCATTTGCAACCCTCATGGATCAAGGAGTGAAACACAAACATGTATGGAGGAATCACAACCCACACAACTATCATCCATGTCACCATCATATGCACCGCCCTCATCCACGCATCCTTCATCCACACCACCATGATTCACACCTAATTCACCACCATCATATACACCACCAACACCCATACCACATTCTTCCACACCCTCATATCCACCACCTTCATCCATACCACATACACCACCACCATCTACGCCACATCCACCTAATCCTCTGGATCCACATGAAGAACTAGTAAAGGAGGATGACCTTCCTCTTAAGGACTACTTTGGTACAGCTGCAACGCACATGAGTGGTCCTATTAATATTTCAGAATGAGTCAGAGGATTTTTCTATCAGCCCAGCCATCATACAATTGCTACAGCTGAATGCATTTGGAGGGACACCAATGGTGGAGCCAAACCTCCACATTGATGAATTTATGTAGTTTCTAAGCACCATAAAGACATATGACGCTCCTACTGATGGGATACTCCTAATCATTTTCCCATTCTCTCTTAGAGATATAGCCGAGACATGGCTCTATAATTTGCCAAAAAAGTCAATCGGCACTTGGGAAGAGCTTCTAAAGGTCTTTTTGGTAAGATATTTTCCACCTAGCAAAACTTTACAACTGAGGAGTCAACTCATCAATTATTCTCAAAAGGATGGAGAGACCTTGTATGATACATGGGAGAGGTTCAAAGATCTTCAAAATCTTTGTCCACATCACAATCAAAGCAATTGGCTTCTATTGCAATCTTTCTATAATGGTTTGTGCTACAATACAAGGATGTCTATTAATGCAGCTGCAAATGGAGCTCTAATGAACAAATATTATGGAGAAGCCTATGCTATTATTGAAGATATGGAATCAAATCGTTGCCAATGGAGTCTGGCTACAAGCTACCACCCATCCTTTTCACATACTACTTCTGGAATGCAAGTGGAAGATCACACGATCAGTGCTATTGACTTGATTGCAGCAAGGCTAGACACTTTCTCACAAAGTTTGAGAATATAAGAACACAACTAATTCGAACAGCCAACAATATTTGTGATGCATGTGGGTTTCTTGGAAACTCATCTTCTACATGTTACACCTCTTCTATTTATTCTCCAATGGGTTACACTCCACCGTGCTTCTACAGCAATGTGAACCTGATTTTCATTCAGCCAAAACAACTGCAAGTAATTCCTAGATTAGAGTTCATGTTTGTAACATTTATTTCAACTCAAATGCATCAAAATAAGGAGTTCCAACAACAAAGACAATCACTTAAGGGTGCCATTTGCCAACTCTCTTCTAAGGTGGATGATATTGCCACTCATACACACATCTTGGAGAAACAAATTGCCCAGTAAGCTCTTTTCAGCAAAGAAGCATTTCCACCTTTTTTGCCTAGTCCACTGGTGATGAATCCTACATATTTTAGGCCAGTGACATTGAAGAATGGAGTTGTTATAAGAGTTATATCCTTCAAAGTATGATGATGTTGATATCCATGATGATTATGAAGTTGCAACTAAAGCGGAGAAAGCTACAACACATGCTCTACATGTTGATTCTTTAAGCAAGCCACATGTCCTTCCTCCTCACACTCTAGATGACACATTGCTTTGAAATGACCCAACTCATATTTTGATGATGCTTGAAAGGGGAATGAAAAGACAAATTGTATTGGTATACAAAAGACTATTCTTGTTGTATCTCATAGGTGCTTTCACTTGCCCCAAATCAAGGACATATTTGCAAGGAGGCATCAATCTTTAGCACAACAATTTCTAGCCTCAAATCAGAGCAATGGACCTCCATCTTCATTATTAACCATGATAGGTATCTGGTTGCAATCCTCTTGAGTTTGTTATATGCAGTGAGGACACTGCAAATTTCAAGCTTAAGGGGAGAGCAACCAGCCGATAGTGTAGTTTTATTTCCCTTTTATCATCTTTTTCTTAGTTGTTGTTTTCAATTCTACTCTTCTGGTGGCAAATCTAGTATGATATGAGGTTTATCTTTTATATGTGGATATAACTTCTATGCTTAACTGATTGTCCTCTTTTGATGAGAAATATCATTTGGAGAAATTGTAAAAGGCATGCATTAATCAAATGAAACCTTTTTCCCATAAACATGTGCTTAACTCTGGTTTATGCTTCTAGCCTGAACATTCATCTTTCACATCCTTGATGGCTTAAAACATGTAATGGTTATTTTTGTGAGTAAATCAACTTTACAACATCATTTGGAATATGGGATTCCCTTGCCAAGCTCTTAGTGCATTTTCAACCACTCTTTCAATGAAAATTTTTCAAAACAAATGAATGAAATCTAGCTAATGTTGCAATTTAGTTGACTCTCCTATGTTTTGGAAAAAAATTTAAAATTTCTTTTGTATTATCTCGTCTTTATACCCCATAAAAGATGGCTAAATTGCCCGCATATCATGCTAACCTAGTGTAAGTCTGATCTTTCCACGATGGTTAGGTGGTATGTCTTAAAAGAGGGTAAAATACCCCAACCGATATTCCACGTGTGCATAAACCTACATTAAAAGCTGAGTGTCGGATCCCATAATCCATTGTCATATCATTTTTGGGAAAGAAGGAGAGTAAAACTAAAATTATCAATTTTAACTAAGATTTCATCATTTGTATCCTTAATAGTTGAGAGTTTGAGTTGCACATCCACTTATTGTTTGGCGTGGTCATCCAAATTCTACTTAGTATTGTATAATTGATTGATTCATTTAATTGTGACCACCCCTGTTGAACTAAAAATCTCTTTATTGGGTGTTTAAGTTGAATTGATGGCTATGAGTATAGACATGTTGATCATGGTTGGCTTGGTCTTATACACATCTTTCTTTTCATTTTATCTATGCATGAACTTGACAATTCTTCATTTGTGTTTCTATAATGCTTTTGCTTGAAGACAAGCAATGGCTTAAACTTAGGGGTACTTGATGTGCACAAATATTATCATCTTTTGGATCATGTTTGGTTGCATATCCATGTTGTTTTGACTCAATTATCACTCTCATTCATGCTAGATTCTATATTTTTAGCTATTCTTACTTGTCTCATGGTTTGGATTGTAGGTACTACATTTTTCAATGAAATGACAAGTAATATATCATATTATCACTTATTGGATCACTCCTCAAGTATCTACATGTTTTGGGGTTTGAAACTGTGTAAATACCACCTTTTACGACATGTAAATCAGACCTACACGCTGAAAGTTATGAGCTGAATACACAACAGCCCAGAACAACCATTGACACGTTGTTTCTTAAAAAGACATGTCGTGCACCTGGGAGTGTCGAGCAGAATAAAAGTTTATGGAAAGTTACACAGTGTGCATTAATTCAGTACATGCCGTGCAAAGTGCATTCTGGAACAACTGACGAAGGATTTACACACCGTGCACTGGGAATGCACGCCGTGTCGCTGTCAGTTTTAGAATTTTGAAAATTACCATCCTTTTTTTAAAACAAGGAGGGAACCTATGAGGTGGTTATCCACGATTATAATTCAAAGGTCTTTCATCCTAGAGCAGGTCCAGAGCAAGGGAGGGCAATTTTAGGTGGAATAAGGTGGTTTCTTACCAAAGAACCCCCATTCTTCTTCTCTTCTTCTCCATTTTCTTCTCCGAAGGTGCAACAGAGTTTCTTCACTCCACAAAGCTTCTAGGGAGGGAAGTTTTTCTGGTTTGGAGCAGCTGTAGGAGTGGGATTTCTTCCTCAATTCATATTCTACCTTTCTTGGGTTACACCTTGGGATTACTTAGCTTTTCCTTCTCTAAATCATGTTGAATTCTGAAAATTCTGCACATTTCATGATGTACACATTCATGGATGAGTAGTTTCCTTTTCTTGGACATCAGAGAGTAGCTCCCATATCATAGCATGTTTGGAACATGGTAATTTCGTACTAAATACTATGTTGCTTGTTTTTCCACTTTGCAAGTACCGATTTCTTCCTTTCTACATGTATGGCTGGCCACCTTATGTGTATGTTTTATGCTCTTTTTCTTGATTTGAGAAGATAGGTGGGAGAGCAAGGAGGTACTCTCTTGGAAACTCCTTCTTTACCATGAGAGTATAAATTATGGAGTTGAGGAATAGGTTTGTGATTCAAAATGAAATTCATACATGGGAATGTTGAATTGAGTTAGGATCGTGGTACTTGCATCGAGAGGTGAAGTGCAACATACAACTCTCTTTTAAAACAAGTACTTAGTATGTTTAAATTTCATGCTCCTATTTTATGCTATGATATGTTGGTGAAATCCTAGGTCCAAGATCCTTCCATATCTGAATCTTAACCTTTTTTAAGTGATAATTTATGATTTTCTTTTAAATCTATATCTTATTTGTTCTAGTCCAATCATCTTGTGTACAACGATCTAGATTATTGAAAATCATAACTCTTGCACCTAACTAACCAATGCTCCTTGTGTTCGACCTGGACTACAACTACTGTTGTATACTTGTGGGATATAGCTAGTTGAGTAAAAGATGATTCTTATGATTGAAACTCGTTAGTGAAACAAACCAACGGAGTGGGGTGTTTCATTAAAGAATGGATTTAACAAAAGTTGATTGGTCATTGATAACATTTGGATCTATGTCTACAATAGCAAGGGTTGTTGGAGCTTCAGGATCTATAGCCAAACAAGGACTACTCTCTTGTTGTGACTTTACATACTCTACTAATAAAGCCTCTAACATAAGGGTTAGAATACTAGTGTAGTCATCACATAATGGTTGCAACACCTTAGTATATGATAATTTGGTTTGATCCAACATAAATGACATAAGGATGGTATCATCATCACTATCATCTTTGGGAAAAATCATCCTAGATTTCTATAGATTCCTCAGGAATCTCTTTGAATGAACCTCTAGTAAAGTAGTTGTCAAGCTTAATGATTTTCTAGCATTCCTTTTTGTTCTGCTACTATCGTTTCTAGCACACTATGTTGCTCCTCTTATTGAGGTGTATATTGGGTTTCACAATAAGGATCATACCGCCTTAATATTGTTGATCAACTACAAGAAAATTGCCCAATAGTGGCATTTATTCTAGTGGCTTTTATAAAAAAAAAGCCACTATCTTTCTAATATACATGCATTTTTAATTAAAATGCCTCTAAACCACCTATTATAGAGTTTCTGGAAAGGACATAACAGTAAAGGCATTTTTATTTTTAATTAGTGGCAATCTTAAATTGCCATACCATATTACAAAAGTAATTGGTAACACAATATTTACTTCCTGCTCCAAGTTTTCCCCTTCGTGCTCCAAAAATTGCAATAGTTCGATTGATCTAGTGCTCTACTCTTTCCCCATTGATCTAGCTCTCCACTCCTCAGACCAGCGCGTGGAGCGTCCTGGCCGATCGTTGCCCTATCTAGGTAGTGGTGGAAACTGGTGGCGTCCGGCGAGGGAGTGCGGGCGCATCTATCTTGCAGACTGGTTGTGCTCTTCTTCAGTGGATATCCTACGAGGGGGGTCCTCTCCACCGATGAGTGGAGACCGATGCTGGTGGAATGCTTCTTCTGGTCCGAGTGTGGCACGATGCTGAGGACTCAGGGAGCAGGTCAAACATGGCCCCTCTACTCCAACACCTCCTCTCCCCGACTCCCTACCACTCTCCTTCCATCTCGATCTTATAGACATGCTTCCTAGCTTGGAAGACCACCCAGGGTGCGATGGGGTCGGGGAATCAGTCCCCTGCACACCTAGGTGATGGTGGACCACTGAATGAGGATGCTTCTCCCCTTTCTTCAATTCCAAGTGGAGGATGTTTTCTAGCGTCGGGTGGGGCGGTTGGTGTCTATGTCACCTCTCCCTTGTCGGTTGGATCTGGATGGCAAGGTGATGGGCAAGGCGTTGGAGGTGTTTGCTCCTTTCAGACAGTCTCGGTGTCGATCAGGGATGGGGAGAGGCCCCTGAAGATGGAAGATGTGAGGGAGGTGCTCGAAGTTTTGCCTCAAACACCTAGTCTAGAACCTGAGGCCCTGATGTCTAGTTGCGATGAGTCATGTGGTGTTGGGGTAGACGACTGCCTTGCTTGGGGTTCTACAGATGAGCATGGTGAGGAGTCAGCAATCGTAACCCCATCATCCTCTGATCAGGTGTTAGACTGGTTGTTGGAGTCATTGTCAGGGGTGGGGGTGCCCAAGGGGTGTTTGAAGTTATGCCAAAATAGCAGGGTTTTGTCAGAACTTCCACAAAATTAAGGTGAAGTCATACATCTCCACCAACCCTTTTGGTTTGTATGCCTTACACCACCACCCATTTGCCTCTACATTGGTGTTTAATACCCCTAGTTTCATTTTTATATTTAATCTGCAATAATGCCAAATGCATTTTACATAACAAATGCATTGGGTGGACTGATCATATCAACTGCATCATTAAATCTGAAACAGACTCACTATATTCTTTCATGGATAAATATATTCTAAAATCTCACTCAATGATATATTTTATTTATTTCTAATTGGATACATGCATTTTACAATGTATACATCCTTTGTATGGAACATGTTCTTTGATAATATCCCTTCTTTGCCTTGACGTATGGATCTCTGCACTTTTCTAGTTGCAGTTCATATGTAGGAGACAAAATAAAGTTGAAGGTTTTACAGTCTCTGTGAGAAAAGTCGCTACAAGAAAATCATATATTTTGGATTGTTTATTGGTCATCTTAACCCTTGATGCCCCTGATAAATTATGTATAATATTTATTCCCAATGATACTTCCATACATACATTTTATTATGCTTTCTTGAACTCTATTTGAGTAAAAATAAAAAGAGACGTGACTTAAGAATTGAAATGTTCATCTGCTCCATGTCTCCTTCTAGGAAGAATGAGAGGCTTACAAATTATTGAAAATATAGTACTCTGGTGGATGTTGTTGATAATATCATACTAAATTGTTTAGAAATCAATTATCTCAGTTAGTCTCTAATTAACCAACCATTAGAATATATTTTATTTATTACATGGAGAACAAGCCCCTAATACTAATAGTTTGGCTATCCTAGGTTCATATACAGGAGTTTTGCTTAAGGCCTACTCCTTGTATACCATAATGACTGATGAACTTCACCACATTTTCCCTTTATCCTATTCTATGATTCTTTGTTGTATCCTATTCATCTAATTTCTTTTCTCATTCTATGAGGTGAACATATAGCCGGATACTATTTTTATTAGAAAGACTTCAACTTTTAATCATCACCGTTACGCTGACTATAGGAAGTAGGAACCAAACTAGTTCAAATTTCAGTCATGTATAAGGTGGCAGTTCTTATTAGGATTTCAATGGGTGGGCAAAGCTAATGGTCCTACTAAGGTTGTGAAATATAAATCATCTAACCTTCACATTTGAACATTCTCTTAATATTGGGAAGTTCGGGAATGATATTATATCTGAGATGTTGGCAACAAAGTATGGTGACTTGACATTTTAATCTTGGGTAGTGAAGATATATTGAGTTTCTAGCTTTCTTTAGTGTCCCTATCCACAGTGGCATTCTGGTTTTGTCTTGCTGGACTGATATGATGAGGTTTCACCTCTTTGAGGATAAATTTTACTTGATGGTCCACTAGCACTTCTAAATGCTTGAAAGTTTTCTTATTCCTGCTCTTCCAGATGAACTAGTAGCCGATCACCAATTTTATATACTAAGATGAATCTTTTCTTAGGTTCATATCTACCCAGAAGCCCATGTTGTCATGATGTGCATTACTAATCGGTTTAGCTCCTGTCAGACATTGCCACAAGCATTTGCATGTCTGTATCATCTAATAGCATGCATGGTATACTCCTCTTCCTTCCTACATCACAGACAGTTATTGTCATCAATGAAGTGGGGTTTCTTCCTCCTTTTATTCAGCATAATTGCCTTTTTGCAGGTAAACCATAAGACCACTCTGAATTTCATGCATAGTGTTGGTAAATGTTGCCCAATGACTCGTTTCCCTGGGCTACCCTATTCGACTCTAATATTGGATCTGATGTTTCAGGTTATGGGCGCTCTAGCTCGGATCTAGAACTGTAGGTGCATTTCAACTACTTACAAATGTCAAAGAGTTCGGATGTGAGGTATTTTTATGATACTAAAATGTATCATTTTCTTGATTTTCTAAGTTTCTGGTATTGTAAAGTGTAGTTGATCTTCAGTTCATTGATACAGTCATTGGATTTATGGATTTAACCATACATGGTATGAAGTAGTTGAATATTTTTTGTGGATTGTTTTTATTTGTGGATGGATGGAAAAAATAATGTGTCTATAGTTGAAGTTATCTCATGGATGCTGGGTTATGAAGTTTTCTCTGTTATCTACTGCTGTTTGAGGTTCATTCATTTTCTACTCAGCTTACTTCTTAACAAGTACGATCATCTACTATTTAAAAGATTATGTGTGTGAGCCGAACTTTGATTAGTTAGTTGTGTCAGCTAAACTCCGATCTAACATCATTTGCAGGTTGGAGAAGAAAAGTTGATATCTTGCATCATGATCCCACATAGAATTCCCATGAGAACCATACATCAGGTTGCACATATAATCGGAGTGCTACTCTTTCTTATATTCATGGCTAATTGCCTGGCTATCTCTTCTCTATCCTAACCTTCTTCTTTTGGTTTATTGGGTGTGCCCCCACATCATCATTGCCCAATAGATTGGCTCAGGTTATCATGGCATTGGAGTGGATGCTTCCACACTAGAATAGGCATGAATATCTTCATACCATGGTAATCCACTAGTTACCCCTTGATCTATATTCTAAATGATGTAGTTAGGTACTTGGATTCATTATGTGTGTCTAAATACTTGTGCCTGTTTTTATTGGAAGTTTAACACTTTTGATTGCAGGAAGTTCCCAATCATAGTTATGAGAGTGCAACTAACCTTCTAAGTTATGTAAGTGTTACTGAATTTAGCTTCACATTTACATATATCACATGAATATCCAGATGTATTATTTCTCATAGTAGCAAGACTGTAACTATTCTAATTCTGTTTTAAGTTAATAATTAGTTATATCATGAATATGACTGTCATTCATGGCATGAAATGGAAAAACATGTAATATTGGAAGACACTAGATTGTGACCAGTGAAGCATCCTGTTGGTGATTCTCATTTTCACATGCCATGTAGTGAGATAGTCCAATAATATCATGATTTATCTCTGATTCTGAACATCAGGTGTCAGTCTCACTAATGCTAGGATTATATATGGTTAAATTGTATCATTCTTGGTATGCAGATGTGCCCTCAGCCTAAAACCAATAACATGAAAAACATAAAACTAGCTCAATCCCCTAGTTGTCATGTTTGGATGGAGAATGTAATATGTTGGGGTTTTGCTATTTTCCAGTGCTTGAAGTTATCTCATAGACAGCTGGGTTATGGAGTTCTTTTTCCTATTTTTTGTTCTCAAGATTCTATCTTTTATCTATGCAACTTTCTCTTCTTACCCTTATGCTCGTGTACTAATAGGGATTGGCCAGGTACATTCCTACAAGTGCAACACTTGATAGTGTGGCAGAAAAGTGGAACCTTCCCTTCTTTGAGGTTTTTGTCCATCTTGTTCCTTTATATTCCACTTAAGTAAAGGAGAAACATCAAAAATGTGTTCCTAAGGTCTTATTATTTCTCTACTTGGTTTATTAGGATCCAACAAGTTGGAGATTCATTGGAACTGATATTAAACATCCTAAAAGAAGAGGGCTCCATCTAGAAATAGTTACCTGAATGGTGTGTAGATCATTCCTTTCTGGAAAAGTGATGTGAATGTATGGCATCGCAGAAGATTTTACAAATTTATATTAGCGCTCCACTGCTTTGTCTCTGACTCTCTGGTTACTTAGGTCGAATGCCCATTTGGATCCATTAAAAAACTAGTTCCTTGCATTGATTCTGTAGCTAGTAAAAGTGTGTGAACAACTCTATGATTAGGCCTTCATTCATACCATGGTATAACCATCTAAATCCTCTATTTTCAACCACTTATCAGACGTGGTTGCTCATATCGAAACCCAAGGTAGTGCAACATAGCTTCCTGGATAAATGAACACTCAAGCAGCAATGTTCGCATCGTCTTATGCATTTAGGAAACCTGCCATGCTGAATAGTTGTTTTTCCACTCTGAATAGTTGTTTTTCTACGTAGTTTGATAATATAGCTGGGAATAGTTTAATTCATTATGAAGGAATACACTATATGAATGCACACTTACTGATGGGGAAAAAGTGATATTATATGCTGGTTGGAATCTTACAAAACCATTAGTCGTGTGCTTCCACTGCATAGATTGCTTTTGATATTTAGAAATTTTGAAAGGTTCTACACCTGAGAAGATGAACATAAGTACTAATCATTAATGCAGTCCCTTTTCAGTCATCTGAGGAATTACAAACATCTTCAATAATTTCCATCTGATTATTATTATGTATGATGTTCTAGCCCCAGGTAGACATATTAGTTAATCCAAATTGTGTGCCATGGTGACTGGCATTCTCTTAATAAGATCTCCATGAACTAATGTTCTAATATATGATAAAGTATGCCAACGTGGAGAAAACTGGGTCGAGATTTAAATATAGTCCAATACCTTTCTTTTTTCAAATACTTCCATTGCACGATGTTATACCTAGAAGCCTCAAATTCCTATGTATATTTCCATTCAACTTGGCCAACTTGGCCTTAGTGTTTCATCTTGTTGAAGCCTGTCCTTTGGTTCCTATAATCTTTTAAAATAGAAACATACGTAGCCACCTTTGTGGAAGTCCTGGCATTACTTCTTTTGAATTTTGTTTAAATTCACTCATTCATGCTACTGTGCTGCACATGGGAGAAGTAGATTTGACATATAGTAATGACAATAGGCCATAACTTGGTTAATAATTCTTGTCCTGTATGTGATTGATTTTCTTACTTATCAGCATGTTAACTTACCGTGAGAATGTTTGTCCTATAAGATGTTGGACAATCTGTGTTCAACTATTTCAATTATAAGTATGTATCACTATGTCAAGAATGTGATGCTTTAGAATGTTACTTAGTTTCTTTATCTTGTTTTATCCAAGACAAGGCAGTGCATTCATTTTCTGGGGCTGGCTTTTTTTGTTGACAGATGATATGTTTATCATTGATTTTTAATCAGTAGCTCAGCTGTAATAATGTACCATATGTGGTTTGGAAACCTCAGATTCTTGCCATTATTCATTTTTTATATATCATTATATTAGATCTATTACTAAAGTGAAGGGTAGTTGATTCTATAGAACGCATATTCTTGTCATTTTGTAGCATGTTTACTTTTTTGAGGTCATCTATGTTGATGTCAACCGCTTCCTATAAAATGTATCTTTATTAATGCCCATTGAACAAGGTATACAGACGACACCTACATGGCTTTATTGCCTTTCTTATTTTCAATATTTTGTATGTTTTAACACTGCCCACTATTTCTAGCTTCAGATTAAGTTGCAGTCATCCATGGTTGTATTGGAGGCCATCTATGCTGATGTCAATCGCTTCCTATAAAACGTATCTTTAGCAATGCCCATTGAACAAGGTATACAGACGACACCTGCATGGCTTTGTTTTCTTTCTTATTTTCAATATTTTGTATGTTTTAACACGGCCCACTATTTCTAGCTTTAGATTATGTTGCAGTCATCCATGGTTGTGTTTCCATCTTGAATGGTTAAACTATTTTATGGTACGATAATTTTTTCCTCTAATTTGTAGCTCTTCAATCATCTCTTTATCCACATTGTTGGTTTAGGTAATCAGAATAGGGAATACACTGCTTTGGAAACTGAAAAACAGATGTACTATTAACCGTTAAAAACATAATTGAACGTTGATGTTGATGTGCTTTCTTCTATCATTATCATCTTCATTATCTAGGGCTCAGTCTCATCATGTATGTTGATGTGGGCTAATCTGTGATCATCTATAAGTATATAAAAATGACTATTAATGATGGTTGAAAAAAACCTGATTCTAAGCCTATAAGTATAATCAATGTAATACACATATTTGAGGATAATGTTTGGAAACTCATGATATATATGAATGAGGTTGAAAAGTAGATATAGCCAATGTGTGTCTAACATTTACATATTTGAAAGCTTGATAACTTAGATACTGTGATATCTTTTTGTCCAAGCCATTTTGGAATCACGGTCAATGTTTGCTGGCATGATACAAATAAAAGATAAGTCACTTTTTAATGTTTTTAGATTTGATGCCAATGACGTGCAGGAATTATTTTCTTAGGCTACTTTCAAGCCTTTCAATTGTCGCACCCACCCTGCTTCCTACATCACTTTCACCAGAATCAGACGCCAATGGAACTACACTCCGCTTAGCTGCCTTCTCTACAAGTTTCAGATGGGCCCAACCGAGTGGAAACCAAAAGGCAGCTCCAAGTGCAGAACCAAGGAGCATATTCCGCACTCACCATCTCAAGGAACCAAGCAATATGAGACTAGATACAACAGCAGTTGCTGAGCTAGCTCCAGCAATGTTGAAGACATCATGTATGCCACGTTGTTCAACAAGAAGATTTTGCAAACCATAAAATGCAGCAGTAAACATTGGTGTTGTATTCAATATAAGGGGCAAGGTAAAACGTCCTCCCCATGTAATTCAATATAAGGGGCAAGGTAAAATGTTGAATGAAAGTATATCATTGGTGTTGTATTCAATATAAGGGGCAAGGTAAAATGTCATCCCCATATAATTCTCAATTGATTATAAATAAAAATTATTCATACTTTCAGAAAAGTGAGTTCGTCTACAATTGACATTCATTTAGAAATAATTATAATGAATTGAAAACGGAATGACTAAAAGCCATGAAAATGTAGTAATACAGAACTAGTAGTCATTAGTGACATTTTTTATACGCCATTAAACTCAATAAGAACATTTTCATACACCAACATAATACAAAATAGTGGCATTTGTATAAAAGCCAATTGATGGATAGTGGCTTTTTTATAAATGCCAAATTATGGTTTAGTGGCCTTTATGTGGCATTTATTCGAAGCCACTAAAGACAAACCTTTAGTGGCTTTTACAACTTAAGCCACTATCTTCCTAGTGGCATTGGCACTAGAGGTATTTTTTTTTAATGTCAACAAATGCCGCTAAACCTGTTTAGTGGCTTTTATTTTTTTTAGTGGCATTTGTGAAAGGCCGCTAATGAGTATGTTTGCTGTAGTGATCAACTTCATACCTCCCATAATTGTTTTGCTCATAACCCTCTTCATTAGGGTATTGATATGTCTAGCATGGTTCCTCATAATATCCCTTGGGAAATTTTTGGTTATAATTTGAATGATGTCCACCATGAAAAGAAGACTATGTATTAAAAAGTTCTACCATAATCAGAGGGGACACATTTGGACAGTCTATAGATGTATGGTTGTAGTAACCACACCATATACACTAAAAAGAATATTGTGTCAACCACTTTATTGAAATCAATTTCTGAAAATAACCATGATTTTGCAAAAATAAGGTTATTTGAAAAAATCAATACTAATGAAATGGAAAGAAGGTAGAAAGAGGGGTAACATGACCCAAAATAAATTACAAAAAGAATCTAAGGTAGAAAGGAAGAAAAAATCTAAGATAGAATAAATTATTGAACAAAACTAAAAATTATGAAAAGAGACCAAAAGTTACAAAAACAAGCGAATGAATGAACTAATACTTGATGTCACAAAAGAAAAAAGGATCTATACAAGACTAAAAATTCCAAAATTAAGCAAAGAAATTATAAAACAAGACAAAAAATTACAAAAGCAAACTAAAATCACAAAACAAACTAGAAAAAAAATCCTAATTATCCAAAGATATTGGGGTCCCAAAAAATCCATCATTCCCATCAATGGAGACAAAATTTGATGTGTGATTAATTACACAATAAATTCACTGGAGGAGAATTCTTAGAGGATAACCTATATAACCACAATTAATACACCTACAAAAGAATGGATCAAAAGTAGTATATGTAGGATTGAACCCATAGGATAATGTTCAGTGAAACCTAGCCTTCGATAATATTTCGATTTGGTTTTGATTGGGAGTTTGATTATGCTAAGAATAAAAATAAAACAATGCAACAAAAGATAAATTAAGCTAAGGTTGGATCAATCTATAAAGGAATATCAGAGGTTTAGAGTTCACACCCATAACCTGCATAGAATTCAAACCAACAGAAACTATTTCAAACATGTAAGCTATATTAGGATTAGTAAAATAAGTAAGTTATATTAGGATTAGGAAAATGTCATTTTGAATGTGTTCTCAAGATCGAACTTCTCACACCCATTGATCTCGAAATTTGTGGATTCTTTCCCAATCAACCAATAGAGCTCCTTCTGAGATCTGATTTGGAGCTCTATGTTTCCATTCAGTTGTTGTAGAAATTTGGGTATGCGGTCTCTCCAGCCAAGGTTAACAAACATTAATACGATTGATCAAGTCATAAAATATAGAGGGAAATAAATGGAAAACGGTCTAATAAGAAAGAACACATAGTTAACATCAAAAACAACAAGTACAAGTTATAGATCTACAACCCATGCCCCAACATTAAAAACTAATTGTTCATTATAAAAGATGATATAAGATCATGAGAAAGGAGAACAGAAGACATAGGGTAGTCACTAGAAAGGAGAAACCAAACAATATTAGATTCCGATCTAGCAAATTATGAAATGACTTTCCTCTTCAATCCTTGTCCAAGCATATAAGCAGACCACTAATAATACAAGTATAAAAACTAGAAGATACAGAAAATGGATGGATCCCCACAAAGGAAAGATACCCTTTTTCTTTGGAGTCCCCACTCCTTTTATAGGGGAAAGGAGGGGAAAAAAACCTAGAAGGATGGCTACTGATGGAGGCTAGATTGTCTAAACTAGGGTGCATCTCGATTTGACTGGGAATATAGTCAGTTGACTAGAAATAATGTCTTGCTTCATCCCAAAGTCATGTTTGTCAAACTTTGATAGAAATAATGGCCTTCTTGATTTGAACTTTGAATGGATCTAACTTGTTAATCAATCAACTAGGAATCTAGTCAGTCGATTGGCTTTAATGTATGCATCGATTTGAAGGCAAGTTTGACTACACCAAGGAAACTTGTGAAAATGGAGTTTGATTGGGTCTTGAAAGCAAGTTCATAGACTTGAAACTCAATTTAGTTGTTTGGTCTTTAAATGGTTTGTTTGACCCAGTCATTTCATCTAAAGTAATCATCTTTCCCAAATCTGTGTTTGGTTGGGTCTCAAAAGTGAGTCTATCCACTTCGAATCTGGGTTGATCGACTGAGATTTCTAGGAAGATGGTCATGTTGTACTTGAGTCGACTGATTGGGGTGATCGACTGGGAGGCTAAAGATGGAAAATATAAGCCTCTAATCCCTTGGCATTTTAGGAATTGGAGTGGTTGGTCTATGTTCCTACAAAAACCCAAGTAAGAAGAGAAAAGCTAAACTAGGACAATTAACTCCAAAAGTAGAGAATAATAATGAAATTTTCCTAAATTGAGAATTAAAGCATGCAAATAAAATGGATAAATAAAAAATTATCAGGAATACGGTGATAGGAAGAAGCAAGGTAGTATGGATATGGCCACTCCAAACTTGATTGGTGACAGAGGACAGTGTGTGGACTTTGGTATCCTTTCATCAAGATAAGAGATAAGAAGATTATAAAAGAAATTTTGGGTCAATGTGGGTCATGGGTGGTGAGGATCCATGTACGATTTCATCTAAGCAAGTTAATCCATGTAACATTCACCAAACATACAAACTACGCATAAAATGAGGAATTATGGTATATTGCACTCTTTTCACATCGATTAAACAATACCAAGCATCCAAATCTTACAGGTATCACACATTAATCAAATAGTTAATTATTTGTGAGAGGCTTGGATCACACATACAATTTCATTATAGGACTCATTTAGCCAAAACCATCATTCAAGGGATGTATTATCCCAATTCTAAGCGTTCAAATAACAATAGATAGAGATGTGGTTGAAACACACTCTTATACAAGAAGATTCAAGATTGGGAAAAATTGGCCAAAATGGTGCTTGTTTGCACTCATTCTCATCTAAACTTACATGAGGAAACAAAAAATTAATAAGCAATAAAATCCTAGATAAATACACAAAAAAATACAAAAAACCTATATTAGATGTAATGCATGGCATAAGGTGGCATGAGAAGAAAATATTTTTACAAATTATATAAAAGATATAAGGAAATAAACTACATGGTATGCACGTATGCAAGAAAATAAAAATATAATATAGATAGGGTGTTGCAAACATCAATCATCTGAATTAGGGTGAAAACAAGGTGAAAAAATTGTAACAAAATGAAACTGGGAAAATGGTGTGTACCACCCTACCACCCCAAAATTTTTAATCATACTTTCCTTAACATGAAACTAAAGGTTAGGAATTATATGGTAGCTATCACTATTGTGGTGTGGGATCCTGTGGTGGTGGAGGAACCGAAGGGTCACCCTCCTAATGGTATTGAGCATCCCTATTTTCCATCTCAGCCTCATCATGTTGGTTGTGTAGGTTTCTATGCCTTCTTCTTCCTACCTCTAGACCCAGGAATGAGTAAATAGAAAGTGAATGGCATCCAAATATGCACCACTTTCACTTGCATAAGGGACAACCAATCAAATGAAGCCAAGTTAGTAAATAAGTATGCAAAAGTAAAACAAATAATAAAGAATAGTAATAGTGAGTTCAATAGGAAAAGATCAAAGAAAAACTAACTAGCTAAACCAGGTGCTTCTATCCCTAGAAATGGTGCTAGAAAACTTGGTGCATGCACGAGATACACACACATGGGCTTACAAAATCTACAAGACCCTAGTCAATGACATGCTCAAATTCACAAACACTTACCTGCAAGCGTATCGGTTCATATCATAGTATAGGAATATGGAAAAATAGGGGTCGATCCTTAGGGAGAGTGAGGGAACCAGAGCTATGTTAGTTTGCCTAGGTTCCTAATGTGGAGTCTAGAGTTGAAGGGTTTGAGTTTGATCAAGAAATTAAGAAAAAACAAGGATAAAACCTAAAGTAAACCTACACAAGTTTATTATAATTCACAAGAAAAGAAACTAAGTAATTAAATATACAAGTTTATACTAAGTCAAGTAAGGAAAGAGCTAGACTAGACTAGAAATTTGGGCAACTAGAACAATCAAGGTCTTATACTAGCATACTAGATAAGATTAGCATAAGGAAGCACTAATAAATTCTAACTACTCTAGCAAAACCTAGCTATCCGGAACAAGAAAATTTACTAAACAAGCAAGTAGAGAATCTCACTAAACAAGCATGAACTAGCAACGAAGAAATTTGTATTTTAAGAAATTGATGTCGGTTTGGGCATTTTTGGGTAATGCAGCTAGAATCCAATTTGATGGGGTCATAGCATGCATATTCTATCCATTAATTCTATATTGTTAACCCAGTAAACAAGATAAATGCTACATAAATACCCCAAGCTATTAGTTGGACATGGGTCATATACGGTGTGTGAAGGGGAACTATACCCTTGCACACTCTATTCAACCTTACAAGGCTCAATTTGACTAGGGCTTAGATGAAATTCTAATAGGATCTAGCAAGACTAGGTTTCTAGAGTAGGTACCATTAGGACAATTGGGGACAAGGGTATTACGAAGAGTGGAAGTGAGGGTTTTTCACCTCATATCACCCACCACCTAGCCTTTAGGGAACTCCAAGTAAATTGCACTAAGTAATCCTACACTAGATACTTTGATTTACCACATATAAGTAAGAAAATTTATATTTACATGGAAAGATAGGGTGGTAACTAGGAATCCACTAGTTGGACCTAGGAGCAATCCTTATTGTAGACACATGCAAGGCATATTCTCCTATAGTCTAGGTGGTTTCAAGCATAAATCAACAAAAAATCCATGTTTTAATGACAACCCACAAGAAGATATATGGGAAATAAGATGAAAGTAGAAGAAAATAACTATAAAATTAAGTTGTAGTGTTTACAAGTTATTTTCCCCCAATATTCTATCAAACACATATTTTATCCCACACAAAGTCCACCGGGGGGCTTAGCTACTCATGACAATGGAGATTACAAATATAGAGAAGAAAGAGATATAATTGGCCATGGTGCTTGAAGTAGTCGATGCAATCCTCCTCTCTAACAACTGGAAGCTTTAACTTCCCTCCTCTAAGGTGTGATGGCATGGAAATGAGATGGATAGTGTCGAATACTCTAAAGGGAAGGGTTTTGGGGTGAAGGTGATGGAATGAGAGTTGAGTGAGGTATGGAGGTGATAGGGAGGTCAATTGAATGCTCATGGGAGCTAATCCTCAATATCCAACCACCTCCATGCTTATATATAGAGGGTATAGGGTTAATTGGGGCACAAAATAGGGAGATCAAGTGATAAAATAGGTGGGTCTCAATGCTATCATGGCCGTGGTGGCCACCACGGGTGTGGTGGTTACCTCTCAACACAATCTTTCAGAATAAAATGTCATTTTGGGTGTGGTGGTTACCTCTCAACACAACCTTTCAGAATAAAATGTCATTTTGGCAATCTAGGTTGATTTCTAAAAGTTTTGTGAAGGAGTATGTGACTGGGGCATACCCAAAATGGACATTCCTTGGTAGCATGGCCATCTTGGGGTCCTTACCTTGTATTTGAGTCTTGAATCATATCATCCATAAAGGTTATTTCTTAAATACATTCTTTGATCACTTGGAGTAGGTTGGGTGTCATTTTTGCTTCATTTTGGGATCCTCCAATCCTAGTGAAAACCTAGATGCAACATTCCTTACTCCCTTAATCAAGTAGTGATAAAAGTACCTATTATCAAGAAAAATCGTACATAAGTGCATTTTATATTAAACCATTTATCTAGGGAAATAACTTGAATTCTACTAAGTTTAGATGTTATTAAGGAACAAAAACACACAACATCAAGCTCTAAAATAGGACTGCATGAAGAGTCTAAATTTGGACCTACCTTGCTGCTAGTAAATGGTTCATGTTGTTGTGCATAGTTATTCACTTTTGATTGAATGTTATACCTAACGTAGAAATCTTAATTTCAAGTTAAATGTTCTTAATCATGTTCGTTATTTCAACTTCTTCATAATTTCTATATCTTTTGTCTTATGGTTACCGTAAAAAACTAATTTTAAAGTTTATGAGTAATGATTAATGATTAATGATGAATTATTGATGATTAACGAATTGAACGTTCTAGTTCAAGAGGGATAAATCACATCATGCTAAAGATTTAATGTTCAAGGCCACGCTAATGTTCATATTAAGAATTGTGTTATAATAATTTGATTATGTTTTATATGCTCATGCAATGATAAACCTCAAGGGGTCATTGTGGGCTTCTATAGCCAATCATGGGCTTTCATGCCAATGATGGTCTTTCCTAGCATCGAGGGCTTTGCTAGAAATCATGTGTTGTTAAATGGGCAATTTATATAGAGATTCATATTGTAGTCACCCAATTCTATATTTTCACAAGTTACTTAAGGAATGCTTAAGTTAACGTTCAAGTCAAGTTTTCTTCAAATGTCAAGTATAAATATTTTTCTTATGCTATAAACTACTAGTATCATTTACTGATGTGGTTGTTTTTCCCTTTCCATGGTTGGGGGCATGATGTCCCCAGGGTTTGGAGCAAATAAGGATTAATACTCTAGCAAGCCAAGCATTAGAAGAACTTCAAGTGCAACATGGTGGTATCCATCTGCATCACGTGATCATAATATTTATAATGTCCTCTTTATGTTTTAATTATTCTATATATAGATGTTAGATATTATACTTGACAAAGAAGTCATATTTAGCTTAATATCCAATGAACAATGTATGAATATTTTTAAGACAATATTTGATGATTTATTTATTTGTTTATGAAGAGTATCTTGATCTGACACTGCCATGTCCCTGGATTTTCAGTACCTTGACCACATATGTGACATCCAAATCAAAACCTCACGTCAGCGGAGGAACCAATCCATAATCCACATATTGTGCCAAGAAGAAGAAAATTAGAGAAAGTGAAAAGGAAGCAACAGTAGCACATACATATGAACAAAAACAAAGCATAACCACAAGCTCATTCAACATCTTTTGAGATTACATATTTAAACAATAAGCTTTTACATATGCTCTAACTACATCTATTACAAGATCTTCTAGGAAAAAGGTCCACCTATAGATCATCTCATCACACAACTCCTAACTATCACATATTCTTACAAGGCTTTAGACATATAATCTCTAACTACTCTCTCTTCCAGAATGATGTCACTCACTTTCACTTAGTTTGCATGACCACATCCTACTCGTACATGTGTAGGGACATATTTTTTATTTATTTGAATATATAATATTATTTAATTTTTCTCCAATAAAGAAAGAGTCAGAGGAAATTATCAAGACTCTATCCACTTGGAAACAAAACCAAAACAAAAAATCAAGTGGCCAACATATAGTAGAGAGTCTAGTGCCATGTCACCTAGTGAACATGATCTGAACAAGGTGAATACTAGTCTAGAAACCTAAAACAATGAGCACCACACGTCTAAGGTTTCTTTTCCCTCAATTCCCAACATTACCAAATAATGAAACATCCCCTACTGCCACATTTAAGGGATGATTCCCACTGTCATATTTGCTATATATCAAGCACAAGTCTAGACCTAGTTATCAGACATCTAGGTTCTAAATCTAGGTCAAATCTAGTCTATGAAACACAACTAATCAAACACTAAATGTTTTCATTTTCAAGGTTTTCTTTAGTTTTGAGTTGCATAATGAGAAGATGTCAGACTTTGTTACTTCTCATGCTATGTTACCACCTATGAAGTCCTTGGATTTTCAATGCCTTGACCACATTTGTGACCTCCAAATTGAAACCTCACCTTAGAAACAATCTCAATTTAAACACCACACACTTGTCCAAGAAGAATAAAATCATAGGAAGTCAAAGAAAAATGAAAGTAGCACATGCATATGAATAAGAACAAACCATACAACACATACTCACCATTCAATATATACTTACAAAAAGAATTATCACAACTTTTGAGTTTATAAATTGAATAGAAAACTTTTACGTATGCACATACTACTACTACAATATGATCTTTAGACAATAGGCCCACCTTTACATCTTCTCACCACACGACTCCAAACTATCAAGGTTTTCAAGATTATATATCCACAATCTAAATAAGAGATTACAAGTGGTACACGTTAACACCATACAATAAAATATTGTTTTGAGTATGCTACAAGATTCACATACTTCTTTAATAATATGACTCGGTAATACAATAAAATGATTACTTGGCAATAACAAACAATATAACAAAATTCATATTTGAACAATTATGTTGATGCCATTATATACACATGCATTTACCACTAAAGGTTTAAATACATTATCTCAACTTTTAAAGAATTCAATATTAAGGCCTTTATGATCTCCTAACAAAGAGTTATATCATATCCACAATCTGACCGACAATCAAATATTGATGTCTCTTCCAGGAACTATACTACACAAGAGTTTAGTTTTGTGCTTTCATATAATGGAATAGATCTTATGTTTTCATATATTCAAATCTATATATATAGAAATTTAAGAAAGGTATCATACAAGAACCTTTATTTCATCCAAAATCATATGCCAAGTATTTTAGACACATATAATACAACGATACTATGGAGTATTCCAAATAAGAGGTAAATCATACCCTAAATAAAGATAATGCATTCCACATTCCTGATGCAACTACATTTTGGTTAACCCTAAAGATAATAAGATATATAAATACATCTGATAAACCCTAAAGAGATCCTAATAAGGGTTAATGATGAATTTGATGACATGTATGCGATCTTGTCTTAATTAGGTTTTTCACCAAGATATAGTTGCATCAACAATTTTGTATGGATTATCTTAATTTAAGGTACATTTTACCTCTTAATTGGCCTACTACATAGTATGGTAGTATTGCATGTGTACAAAATACTTGACATATTATATGGGATGAAATAAATGTTCGTGTATGTTATGTTGCTTGACTTTTTATATATATGAATTTGAACACATAAAAATATAATATATGTGTTTGATTATATGAAAACACGAAATTCTTTGGTAATAAAGTGTTAGGGAGTGACTGAACTCTTTGTTAGTTGGTCACATTGTACATGATCTAACTCCTTGGTAGGAGATCACAAAAGCCTTAAACTTTATCTCTTTGATAGTCGAGAGAATGCATTAAAATCTTCAGTGGTCAATGCATAGATATATAATGGAAATTATGCCTTAAATATTTTTTCTCTTTTCCTAATAAATTCTTTGATCAAGTATGCCTTTTTTTATATTGATTGTTACTTCCAATTTATAGTTCAAACTTATTTCCTTGTCATAGTATTAAATACTTATGTAAATCTTGTATCCTTAACACAATAATATTTTATTATTTTGTTAGCCATAGTAGCCCGAGAGGTAAGAGCTCGGTAAGTCCCAATGAAGGACCCGGGTTCGAACCTCACAAAAGGCACTTTGGAACGACAATCCACATTGATTAGGCATGGGAGGGGGTGACCAGACCACACCCTCTCATGCCTCAAGAGTTTACCATGTCGGCTTCATCCAGAATGGGTTCTCTCGGTCATCAAAAAAAATATTTTATTATAATGTGTTGACCACCACCTAGAAACTCTTCTTTAGGTTTTGGATATATGATCTTGAAGACCTTGATAGTTGAGAATTGTGTAGAAAAAAGATGCAAAGGTGGATCTCTTATTTAAGGTTATGGTAGTAATGGTAGTAAGTGCATGTGCAAAAGCTTTCTATTTAATATGTAATCTTAAATTTGTAATAATTATTGTTGTAACTATATACTGAATGGTGAGCATGTGTTGTCACTAGTATAGAAAATTCTTTTTACAATAGGAGAAACACAATAGTTATGTTTGTTGTGTTGTAGTTAGCATACTTATCACAACAAGCTCATTTGCGTGTTGTATATTTTATACAACACAAGTGTTACAACCTCAATTTTGCATATGTTTTCATAATTGAATTATAAAGATTTTGTGAATATGGACTTAAGTGAAAAGGATGTATGCTTTGCTTCAAAAGATGGATTTCTTTGCAAATACCCCTTTGGATAGGAATTTCATGATTCCTATTATTAGATTAATCCAATAATGGATATAAAAGAGAAGAAAAGAAGAAAAGTCCATATAAAAGGAAAAGATACAAGATAATGGATATTAAGCAAAGTAATTATGAGAAATACATAGAAATCTGTAGAAAGTGGAATTAATGGCCACAATTAAATAAATTTTATTTCTATGTGATTTCTAATAGAAGAAATATGAAAAGAGGAAAAAGGAAATAAAGGATAAATATAAATCCTTGAAACGAAATCGTTTAATAAAGAAATAAATAAGATAATGAGAAATAATGGTTGTGATGCATCTAGAAGGATAATATGTTTCCTTATAAAAGGAATTTCGAAATATTAGTATTTCTTGGGGTCCAAGGAGTCTCAATAAATAAGAAGAAAGACAAAATGCAAATAATACAAAATATGAGAATAATGTGCTACATAATTAATGAATTTTTGGTATTATCAAAAAGAAGCACTTTCTTCTATTAGGAAGTATAATTTCATGGCCAATGGATAAAAAGTGAAGCATAAAGATGTTAAGAGAGATGATTTTTGAATTCCTATATATATATATAAAGAATATAGATTATTAAGAAGATAATGAAGATAGAGAAGATTGCTTCTTAATGATTGAACTTGGTTTTCTATTTGGGAAAGGGGCTTGGATCTTGTGGATGGGCATCCTAGGGCTTTGCTACCCTCCCCTATATAAGGGGTAGAACCCTTGGCTGAATCCAAAAGGATTCCATACATCCTTCTCTCTTCCCCTCCATCTTTTTTGTTCAAACACTAACCAAGAGTGGGTAGCACTTACCCTGAGGAGGCAAGGAGCCAGGGGGTTGTCACGGTTGAAGCCCGATGCTCCTATGACGTCGAAGAGAAGCGGCCAAGCACCTGCGCGACGCAGCAAGTTGGCTGTAGGTTGACCTTGTTTGCAGGTCTGGAAGGCTTGAAGCAGCCGTCTTAGCTACGATCTAGAGGCATCCCAAGGGGCGTGGAGGCACGATGAAGGAAGAGGAACAAGCCATGGTGGCCATCGGGTCCAAAAAATGGAGGAGGAGTCACGCCCATAGCGGCTAGGGCGGCAACATTAGGGTTGCGCGAGGTGGAAGAAGGTTGGAGGTGTCGTTAGACAAAATTACCCTTCCAAGATACAAAGAACTAATAACTTATGTGGGGGTAATCCATTCTTTTCATTATATTTTCAAGCGGCCGAGCTGCATTGCATGGGAAAGGCTGACGTGGCAGCTTCCCATTGGTTCAAGTAAGTGAATTCTTGCAAAATTCGTATCTTTTTATTGGTAGCTCCGATGGAAACATGCAAAACATGAAAGTTGATCAGGAGAATGCGCATAATCCAATAAAAATACTTTTAAAGACTTATTTTGTTCCTATATGAAAAAGTATGCTAAGATAATGAAAAGTGCTTTGAAATTATGTTAGAAACCCTAATTGAAATTAATGGTTAAGTTCATGATGCTTAATTAGTGACATTAAGTAATAGTAACATGTTGAAATGATAATGATGAACTTGAACCTGATCTAGATGAATTATTGCATGGTTTAGGGTTTTACAACAATTATGAATGATAAATCATTTAGAAACTTTAATTTAGGGTAAAAGAGGAAAAGATCATATTTAATTCGAAATATGTGAAAATATGTTAAATGATTATCCTAGCCTGTTAGATGAGATAGGTTATCATCCTTAGGGGTTGTGATGTATTTTTCTTAATTAGGGTTTTTAGTAATAAAAGTGAAAGAAAAACCCTAATGGCAATGAAAACCCTAAAAGTGAATTAGAAACCCTAGGAAGCAAGCTAGGTTTAATAGACCTTGATGGCATGATCAATGATAGGAAAAATCAGATGTATATTTTAGGTTCATCTTGTGTGCTTGCTTATTTACTAGATTACTTTCTTAGTTGGATTATTTCTACACTTAAGTCAGCCTGACAGGTATGTGGTTAATTATGGGTAATCACATTAGTTTCCCGAAGGTTTTCCCAGATGGTTGATCACATCGAATGCAACCTATCAGTTTGGATGTTCATACTTGCAAATCATAAAGTCACTATGATTATCACAATTATGATATAAATGTGTATTCTCGCACCTGCATGCCACCCTGATGGATGATGCTAGAAGGTCAATCCCAGGAGGAAAGACCCATGGGCACCATGAGTGGTGACCCCAGATACCAAGCTCAGGATTGAGAAGGTGGTCTTTGTTGCATGAGTAATGGGCACCATGAGAGGTGACCCCAGGCACCAAGATTGGGATTGAGAAGGTGGCCATAAATCAATGGCAAATGAGAAACCCTAAATGGGGTATTTCAGGGTTAGGGCAAAAGCGGTGGAGATTGACACATTGAAAACATAAGTTGAATTGTTAACTACCTTGATTGTGATAAATAGGTTGTTAGCCTTATGTTTGATATTTTGTTTGTCCCCACATACCAGCATACTCATTTATGCTGACTGACGTTTTGTTTGTCAGCGTTTTAGGTACAATGTTGAAAAGAACAAACAATAAAGTGACGTATTGTGAAAATAAGAATTGAAGTGTAAGGAGGATTAGATAGAATAGATTCAAGCTCCGGATAGAAGTAGATATCCAAAGTTTTTAAAAGGTATGCAAAGTTTTATTTTATACCAGCTTTTAGTATAGTTTTATATAATTTTATAATAATTATTGATTATTTGTCAAACCTTTAATCTTGTTAATTGGGATAACGACTCTGACCTCTTGGTCTCCCTTAATTTGGGGTTACTGGGAAGTGGGGTCATTACATTTGGTATCATAGCATTGGTTCCGCATTTAATCCTTAATAATTATTAAATTTTACAAACTCTATAGAACCCAAGGGAGTTATTAGAGGATTTTCCGAAAGACAAAGGTGTCTAGAAAAGGATCACATTCGGGGGCTGGCAATATTTTCCTCCGCATTGCTAGTCAGAATATGAGGACTCCCAGATCTATGTGATTGTCTAGCCAATGTCTTAGGATCTGACTCAAAATAAGATACCTTTAGGACTCTCTCACCTCTTTTCATCCCTTCTCAATCCTAATTTTTTTAGGATTATAAGGTTTAGGGTTTTCTCTCTCTTCCTCACCCTCTTGAGGATAGGGTATGCATGATAAGGTTAAGGAATCCTCCACCAAAATTAATAAAAAGCATGTAAATAAGATGTCATGGACATAAGCTTAATATTTTAAGCATAAACTAAAGAATAGTTGCCTGCTTAGGTCGTATGACATGTGTTGTCATGCCCTTAGGGGAGACCTGAGGTTAGACCCTCTGGTCAGGAGGACGAGTAGAGAGTTGGTCTTGGATGCATAGATCTCCATTAAAGGTAGAGACCTAGCACATCCTCTAAGGATGATGCTAACCCTAACCCTAAGTGGTGGTTGGAGAGGGATGACACGATGTGTTAGATGTCATGGTAGACTAGGTGTGTGGGTGGACATGCTTTTGGTTTGGATACCCATGACGATATGAGCCATATGAGGTTGGATGACCTAGTACCTTTGGCGACCCAACCCTGGGAAGGGTCGTGCATTGTAGAGTGAAGGATAGCTCCTTCATTGATGATGGTTAGTGATGACCATATAGAAACCCTATGGGCTTATATGAGCATGGTAAAGTTGTACCCAAAGTACGTCAGTAGGGTCGAGAGTAGGTAAAACCCTGGCCAGGAGAGTATGTTGGATAGCTTATGAGTTGAGCATAAAGAGTTATGGATAATCTGGAGTAAACATAGGTTTCTCTCATGTAGGTGTATGCTTGTGAGGATCCACCTTAGAGAGAGGACCTCTAGTAGTAAGGTTGTTGTAGGGTTAAGCTCTAGAGAGAGAGAGTAGGGACCAAGCTAGAAGGTTGGAAGTTTAGAATATGGGCTAGGAGAAACCCTAAGAAGTTGAGGATGATGCGACCTAAGAGGATGGTTGCAGTTTCCTCATGCACAATCCCTGGAGGTTGATGGTATCTTGGTTGCCTTTAGAGGAACCAAACCCTAGAGAGAGGATAAGGCTGATGGTACTTATGTTCCTATGGTATAGGTGTTTACCTTTTGAGATAGGAAGAAGAGTTACTTAGACCATGAAGAGGTTTAGTAACAAGTTGTGAGGCCTTATACCTAGTAGGTTGTCCTTGAGGAGGACTCCACTCTGAGGTGTTATTCAAGTGGAATGATAATAGGATGTGAACACTATACCTTATACATGCTTGGTTTGTGGTTAAAAGGTTGAGCATGCAGTTGGACATCCGAATGGTGAACCTAGGGTTCCTAGACCTAAGAGGGGAAGTAGTGGTGCCTGGTGCACCTGATGCTCATGATGAGATTTGAGTTTCCATAGATATGAGCATGCCACTCCTCATGTTTAGAGGAATGGGAACCCCTAAGATTAAGATATGTTTGATGAACCCCTCACATCTAAGTTGGTGACATGGGCAGGTATGTTTTGGTCTAATGTTGAGGAATGAGAACAAGTATGACCTATCATGAAGACCTATCATGGTTTAGTAGGTGATATGCTTGCTGGCTACGTGTCTTGGTAGCTTTCTAGGGTCAAGCATGCTCACATGAAGGGAAAACCTGGACATAAGGATGTTGTGACCTTTGTTATCAAGATGTAGTTTCCTTCCATCTTGGGAGAGGGACCCTTTTGTAGGGTATATACCATCTTTTGTTGGGTTTGAGGAAACCCTAAGAGGTCTCCCAGTCGTAACATGTAGTTGTCGGTAACCTGTTTTAGTAGGTGGGATTGTCACCTTAGTCCCACTATATATATGTACTAAGCTATAGTGTTGTATGTAAATTCGGCATTGCTGTTATTATGCACTATATATGTGTTAGTCTGTCATGTTGTTATATGAATCGGAAACACTTATGCGTGCTGCACTTTATGTATTGTATATGTATCATGCTTCCCTTCATTGTGGATTCTTTTGTTGTTTCATGGCTCATTGAATATATGATTTTGTTGACAATGATGATAATGATGACAATGTGAATGAATATTTATGAATTGTGTGTGAAAATCATCAATACATGAATGTTTCTACATGTGTCTGAATGTGAAAAGAAATGAAATAAATGGAACTGCAGGTTTCTACTGGTTTCTACATGCGTGTGATGAAAAAAAAAATATAAATTAAATGTTCTTATACATGAGTGTGAATCACATATATATAATATTGTCCATCATGTTAATTTTGCAGGTTTGTGGCCTGTTGTTGGCTGATATTAATGGATGTCGTAAAACATGCAGTTCATAACTGAACTGTAGGTTTCTCATCCTGCGACTAGCCAGAGTAGGTCTGCAGCCTGACAGAAAAAAAACATAGGCGTCGGTTATTTGAACAAAACCGACGACATATGGTTACAATGTCAGTTTCCATACTAGTAACCGACGTCGATTTCCCTAATGAGGCCAGACACCACGGCTGTGCTGGCCAGCACAGCTGTGGCAGCGGACCAGACATAAAACAGGCATCGGATATTTATATAAAACCGACGACATAGGATAGCAGTGTCAGTTGCCCTACTAGTAACTGACATCGATTACCCTAGAGGCCAGACAACACGGCCGTGCTGGTCAACACGGCCGTGCTGGTCAGCACGACCGTGGCAGCGGGTGAAATGATGTCAGTTATCACTAAGAAACCGACGCTGATAGTGCCCAGATGGCGCCTTTTCTGTGGCACGAAGGTATGTGGCATCGGTTTTGAACCTAATAACAGATGCCTATACCCCCTGCTGGAACGTTTTCGGTGGCACGCGAAGGCTTTTGGCGTCGGTTTAGAACCGACGTGTAATAGTTGGGCTTTTAGCGGTGCCCACATAGGTGTCGCTTAAGAACCGACACTAAAGGCCTTAAATAACCGACACTAAAGGCCGGGTATGTACTAGTCAGTTCGTCGATGTCCATACGGTGTCCTCGCATTGCTAGAAGGGGTGGCTCTACTCATTGCCAAACCGGTGGTGTCCTTCCGTCATATGTCTCCAAGATGGATAACTAAGGCAGTGGGGCCGCCACACTCTATGGATCCAAGGAGATGAGCCGTTAGGGTTGCAGATGACCTTGAGGAAGAAGAAGAAGATGTGGGAGTAGACCTTGAGCTGGACGTATGGTGGATCTGGAAGAGGCCTTGAAGGGGAGGAAGGTAGCCGAGAGGGTGGCGCCCAAGCTAATGTATCGTCCGTGAAGATGGGGAGCAAACCAGTCATTGTGCCATCGGCCGCTCTGCGGCAGGAGTCGTGTGGGATGAAACCCTCACGTGAGGAAGAGGGCGACGGGTGAGCAGGGAACGCATTTCCCTGGACCAGCTGGCTTAGAGCAGAAGAACCGTGCCCCTGGCCCTGGGCTTATAACACCACTGGCAAATAACAACCCGCCACGTGGCATAGTGTTGAGGTAAAATATGTTTTTCTTGCTTATTTCATAGAAATTAGAGGGATTCACGAAATATAGGGAAACTATATATCATTTTGATCAGAAAAATGATAGGAATCCAAATAAAATATCAATGAAACCTAATTTTTCTTCCTATTTTAAAAGTACATGGGTAACATGATTAAGAAGTGGATTAATGCATGAAAAGTGTAGATTTGAGTATTAAAATGTTGGAAACTTTAAAAAGGATTTCTTTCAATTGATTATCTGATATTACCGAACATTTTAGAAATCAAATTTTATCACAATGATGATTATATGCAATCAGGGTTTTTAAGATAATGAACATCAACATGTATAATTAAGATTGTGCAATCCATAATACAAATAGTGATGTTCTTAATGCCTATAATGTTGAAATTAGGGTCTGTGGATCAAAAGAGCATTAAAAGTGATAGATGCATAATGAAGGCTAAAACCCTAATAAAACCCTAAAGTTGGCCTAGAAATCATAAGGTGGAATCTGAGTCGATCTTGAGAATGTTTTGAATAAAACAACAATACTTGGATGTTATGCATTATTTTAAGGATATTGTTGATTGCTTGTTTGATTGTATTGAATATTAATGATTGGACATCAAGTTGCTCTGGATTAGGTATGTGGTTACGTCTATGAATAATCACTTTAGTTTCACGATGATTCCCGAATGATTTTACCAGTTGCTTGAAAATAACTATTGAATGCCTTTTATCTCCAATTATAAAGTGACTATGATTATCACCATGAATATATATATATATATATATATATATATATATATATATATATATATATATATATATATATATATATATATATATATATATATATATATATATATATATATAACTGGCTTAGTTCGGAATCCACCTCTGTGGCTTGTAAAGGCTAAAAAGGGGTAACCTAGAGTAAGGTCTAGGTTATCGTGGGTTAGAAATTGGGCTACCAAGTGTAGTGCCATGAGACCCTTTAGCATGCCATGAGTTAAGGAGTGGGCTACTTACGGGTAGTGCCATGTGACTCAACCCTAGAAACTGGTTCACCTATAGGTGGGACCATGAGGGGTTTATTGGAGATCTACTAAAGGGAAAGTAGCATCCAGGTCCACTACAGGGATAGCACAAAGGATAGGGAATACATGGATCACACAGTTATATTTAAAATGTAAAATTGTTTGTTAAGTGGTAATTGGCTGCAATACATTGTTATGAATAATTGCATGATTATTGTTTTCCCCACATACCAGCTTCAGCTGACCGACGTTTTGTTTGTCGGCATTTTAGGTACAAGCCAAAAGGACAAATAGTAAATCATCATATTGTGAAACACATGAAGTAAAATACAAGGAGGATTAGTTAGAGTAGAATTCATACTTGGATAGAAGTTTAGAAATCCAAATTTTCAAAAGGTATGCAAAGTTTATTTTCTTACAGCTTTCCAGTTTAGTCTGTTAAAATTTAATAATTGTTCTTGGTTAATGGTGAACCTTTGATCCGGAAATTATGTGTGCAGCTTTGACCTCTCAGTCTCCCTTAATTGGGGGTTACCAGAAGGTGGGGTCTTAAAATTTGGTGTCAGAGCATAGGTTCCTCACTTAACCATTAATAGTTATTAAATTTTACAAACTCCATAGAACCTAAGGGAGTTATTAGAGGATTATCCGAAAGACAGAGGTGTCTAGAAAAGGATCATGATCGGGGGTTGGCAATATTTTCCTCTGCAACGCTAGTCAGAATACGAGGACTCCCGGATCCGTGTGTCTGTCTGGCCAAAGTCTTAGGGTATGATTCAAAATAAGATGCCTTTAGGACTTTCTCATCCTATTCATCCCTTCTCATCACAAATTCTATTAAGGACCTAAAGCATTAGGGTTTTCCCTCTTCTCCTCACCCTCTTGAGGTATGGGCAAGATTAATAAGGTGTAAGGAATCCTCCACCAAATTAATGAAAAGCATGTAAATAAGATGTCATGGACTTAAGCTTAATGGAGTAAGCAAAAACTAAAGAATAGATACATGCTTAGGTCGTATGACATAAGTTGTCATGCCCTCAGGAGAGACCTGAGGCTAGATCTTCTTATCAGAAGGATAAGTTAAGAGAGTTAGTCTTGGAGGTAGAGATATCCATTACAAGTAGAGACATGACACTTTCTCTGAGAGTGATGTTAACCCTAACCCCAAGTGAAGGTTAGAAAGAGAGATGGCATGATGAGTTAGATGTCATAGTAGACCAGATGTTTAGATGGACATGTCTTGGATGATGTATGAGCCATAAGAGGTTGGATGATCTAGTACCTCTGGCGACCCAACCCGAGGAAGGGTTGTGCATGTTAGAGTGAAGGATAGCTCCTTCATTGATAAGGTTAGAGAAGAACCTATGGAAACCCCATGAGCTTATATGAGCATGGCATAGTAGGCACACAAAGTACATCAGTAGTATGAGCAGAAGGTTAAAACCCTAGCCAAGGAAGTAGGATGGATAGCTTATGAGACAAGAAAAGAGGGTTATGGATAACCTTGAGTAGACATAATCTTAAGGGGAATGCTTGTAAGCTTGACCCACCTTCATGGAGAGAGAACCTCACGTAGTAAGATTGTTTTATAGGGTTAGTTCTAGAGAGGAAGAGCTGGACCCCAAGCAAGAAGGTCGTAAACCTAGACTCCGAGATATGAGGAAAAGTGGGGAGTTGAGAATGATGTGGTCTAAGTGGATGAAAGTGGTGGCCTCATGCTTGATCCCTAGATGATGGTGATATCTTGGTTGCCTTTAGAGGAACCAAACCCTAGAGAGAGGATGATGCTTCTGGTACCTATGGTGTAAGTGATTACTTGCTGAGATGAGACAAAGAGTGCCTTAAACCCTGAGGAGGTTTAAGTAACCAGTTGTGAGGCTTTATACCTAGTTGGTTGTCCTTGAGGAGGACTTATCTCTGAGGTGCTCCTTATATAAAAGGATCATGGAAGTACATGACATACCTTGGACATGCTTGAATCATGGTTAAGAGATTGAGCATGCAGTTGGGGGGTGACCTAATATTGTCTCCATTGTAGATGACACCCCTAAAGCAGACGTGATTGTTTGTGGCCAGTTCAGTGAAGTGGAACCTGTATAACCCCAACCCGAAGTGAAATCCTTCGCCCAATTTATTGCGGTCGTCTGATTTCGCCTAGAAATCAGCATCGTCCATATATTATCATCAAGTTTTACTAGATTCGGCCCAATCCTTTGTGTGAGGGTTATGAACCTTCCACATGCTTAGTCAAGGTTTCAACCCTTGCACTTTATAAAACCCCAACCCTTACACAAAGGCCATTATGTAGTAGTGATCATTACTTATGTAATGAACTAATGACCGTCATCTATCTGGTGTAATCTATGCGCTATGTAGGCCTTTACCATCCACGTCATCTATACTTGATTACTGGTTGTTAAGAAGTGACAAATAGGTGACATCACAAAACATCACCTATTTCTATAGAAGTGATTAAGAATGGTGTCATCTAATCAATAGAAGGTGACAAGCATATACATCATCTATGCACAGTAACAAATGATAGAGATGTGTATTAATCATCTGTTAAACGAGATGTGTATTAATCATCTCGTTTATCCACACTCGCACAATAACCATCTAACCTTTTGCATGAAAACTATATTCTTAAAGTTAGATATGTGTATTAATCATCTCGTTTATCCACACTCGCACACACCAAGGTAAATAAGATCAAGAAATTTCTATTTCATTCATGTAATGTGTTCAATTTGCAAACATTATCTTGTATTTATGACTTCGGTATTACATTGAGAAACTAACAGATCAGATGCCATACATACTACTATCATGAACATCTAAGTGGAATATATGTCACACATACTATAATATCACAAGATAAGAGCCTCTCATGTAACTGTGTTTGCCACCCGAACACAACTCAAGGAAGAAGCAAACCATCCTACTCCTCTAGGAAGAAGCCATTGAACCCAACTTGTTTGTTGTTTTATCCCTGCTGCTGGCCTCCCATGCAGTCCCTCATGCAACCCATACACTGCAGCTGCTGTGAACCCATGCTCTGTAATCCACACATCCTCCTACAACTCTGTTGGTAGTGCTCAAAGGACTGCCCCGAGCTGCGACAAGTCACAGTCTCCATCCCGTATTGACGTTGCTATTTGCAGCTACTTTGACACATTTCCCACTCCTCACTCAAGGGTTGGTAATGGCGATTGGCTGCATTGAATTTGACACCTTGGATCGCCAAGTGAGTAGGGGCTGACTGGGCCTCAGTGATGGCCTCCTCCTCTGCCCATCTACAGCTAGCGACACTGACTCTGGCACTGGATTCGGCTCTGTCCTTGATGTTCCTGGCACATCATCTTGTACTTCCCGTACATCATCTTGTACTTCGTGTACATGCTGGCCTCCCATGTAGTCCCTCATGCCCCAAGAATCGATGGTTGCCCAAAACCCACTTTTGTCGCAGCCCCCTTATTGCATGTGTTGGCTAATACATTCTAGCTCGCACTGCGTAAGGCTCTACCCCTATTGACCCTGTCTCTGCTGGGCCTGGCACATCTTGTTCTCTACAACACACTCTTCCTGCATTGTTTGTCAGTGAGCTAGCTAGTCGTTGTGGTAGGATTTGTGAAGCTGGTCCAGTACCTATAAATTTTGTTACGATCGGAACAAATGCTCTTGGACCAAATGGCTTTGCCGCCAGATGGAGTGCTTCTGAAGGGTCTTTTCAAGTGGTTATCTTCTGTGGGATCTGGCAATCTGTGGAAATATGTAAAAGAGATTAAAATATCATAACAATTTGAAATGTCCATCCTTGATACAGATATGAGATTAATCCAAAACACTATCTTCTTTGTCTGTTGTATGGTTCTTTTACAGTTAATCTAAGACAAACCATGTATATATATAATAGACAAGTCATTTAAACCCAAACTCACCTACAAAAGAATCATACAATATCTTGAATATTGGAGCAAAACTTCAAGTGAACCACCAATGGGCCACAAGATAAAATCTACGGAACAAATAATATACGATAGATCATAATGATGAAATACAAAAGATATTACCTGCATAATAGGATAGTGAGTAGATAGAGACATATTCATGCGAGCGAGGAGGTACAGAATAAACCATTCCATCTTAGCTGAGAACCTACATGCATTATGCCAGCAGACCGGGACCATTAACAGTCAGCAAGCAGAACAGGAGTGGATTAATCAAATACATGAATATTAATTAATTACCAGCCAATCGGATCCCATGCGATGTGGTTTCCCTCGGTCATCTGCCACAGGTCCCAGTTTTTTAGCCCTTCGCCACCTCTGGCGGGTGCCTCCTGAGAGTACTTGTCGAACATGAACTCGAAGTTGGATGGAACGAACTGGCCCTCGGTGTCATAGCTTTTGGAGTCACTATCGTGCTTGGCTTAGTGGATATGTTTTCAATGTAGATTGGGAGGAATGGAGAAGGGATCCAGCTCTGTAATAAATGGTGGCTTGGTGCAGACTTCATGAGTAGGATCCTTAATTTGCTAACTTGATGGTGTATTTTACAACCAACATGTTCTTTGAAAGGATCATAGCATGTTCACATAGGAAGTACCTTGCAAAGCATAATATAGTTATTTATTTGAACATAATAACAGTAAATATGTTGAGGTCTATTTTAATATCTCTAGTGAATCTAAGTGTGTAACTATAATCGTCGATACATAAAAGTGTTTCCAATCACTCTAGTCTATAAGGAAAAATGATATTATATCTCAACAACATGCAGTCCTGGCCATCCATGACGGTGAGATCTCTACCAGGAATACCAGCTTCTGTTGCAACCTCATCCATCCTCTGATCAAGGTGGACATGAATTCAGTTGTGAGAGCTTGTTAGTATGGAGAAGATATAGAAATACATCTCATTTTGTAGGACGTTATTACCTCCATGAAAGCATTAGTAAGAGACACACTGAAATCAAAGGTGTACCCCTCTTGGAACAGCCTCTTCCGGTGCAGTATCTGATCATGATGTCTTATCATACTTGCATCTACCTCAAGAAGCTGGAAAACACATGAACTTTTATATTTTAGATGAAACAAAACAACAATGGCAACTGCAATTTCTAGCAATCCACCTAAGAATTATGATCGATTGAAGAGGTAAGACATCTATATTTATTGAAATGGAAACAAAAACATGAATTAGTGCAGCAATATTCTATTTCAATGATTCATTCTTAATGGTGTGATCTCTTACTGACTGGCAAACCTCAGCAATCTAGATAAATGGTTACTGTAAGCACAAACCTTAGCATAAAGAATGGAAGTTAAAGGAAAAGGTTGTAATCGATGGTTGGGTTTTCAAAGCTCTACATGTGGATATGATGAGAGCTTGAGTGGTGGGATTAAGGTTTCGCCCAATGAAGCATTCTCACGCTAGCCGTATGGGGATGTATATGAATGTTTTGAACAAATTAGAAGATCTGAAAGAAAGTTGATCTAAATAATAAACAATAAGTTGGGATATACTCACAGTAGGCACAATAGATGCAATTGTTGCTACCTCAGTTGCCTTTACCCCATCGTGATAATGGCAATGAGCCTAGACCATACAAACATAATAGTCGGTGTCCTTCCTCACCTTCCCATCAACCCTTTAGCAAACAGGTATAGACGTGCCAACACCTAGAAACTAAAGAAAACTCCACCTAATAGCTTGCTCCACTGAAGTATTTCATTTTAGGTGGTACAACTGAAACCAACAACTACAACAATCACGTTCACCATCATGATCAGGATGGGAGGTATCATTAACTACTGAGTGCAAGGTGTCAGTGGGCACATACTCTCTAGGCCTGTGAGTCTTTTAACGGCATGAATGAACCACATGTTGATATCCACACACAAAAAGAGAGTACATACCTAGGACAAGGGGGGCCTTGATGGAGATTCTGGCCATAGTCCCTCCACGCACATAGATCAGAAGGAACAACTTCTTTTATTGCTCTACTACCTACTTTTATAGGTATTGGGATGGAAACTACATTCTTCGCTCTCAAATACCAAAAGAAATTCCAACAAACCACTATAAAAGACTTTATCTGCATCGAGTTTCTTAATTACCTGTACAAAACAGAGTATTTTTTATGTATCACCAGAACGTAAGAAATGGCTGGTAAAGAAAGCAAGAAATGCATTTTGATGGATTCAACTTGCCTAAAAAGTAGACGTATTCAAGTCAATTGAAGCCAAATCAATCATAGGATTCACCATTAATTCCCCCACCCTAACTGTGGGTCTCTCAACGACATACATAATTAAAATAAAATAAACAAAGACATATAACATGATTAACTTTTGTTCTACATATATGACACATCAAAAAATATAGATATTTTTATTTCATGGAAACTGCACACAGAAGTTCTGGAAATGTAACAAATAAATTAAATGGTACCGAGAACAAATTACTAAAATCTATCTATACATTATCTAAATGAATAGGAAATAAAGTGTTTTGTGTAAACAAAATACAAAGAAAAATTTTGATATGAAAAAGTCTTCCTAAGAAACTAATAACTAAATCTAGAACTCTAATGGGAAGTAGATCATTAATTTCTAATCACTCAATTGATTTGTGCTTCTTGGTGGAGTGGATGATAGTAGAATGTGTGAAGATCGACCCTACAAAAGAAAAAAAATAAGCTACAAGTGTCCAATCCATGTTATATAGTTTAGTCTTGCTTATAACTTAAGTAGAATAAGTAGAATAATCAACTTACCACATTTTTAAGAACAACATGTCAGAGAGCATGCCTTCTTTCAAAAAAATTCTTTTTTCCATTTCTTCTCTCCTAATAGTACATAGAAAAATAAATGTTAATAATTTCCGCCTAATGAAAATACAGTATACGAGGTGTAAGTACCATACCAGTACAACTATTCTTAAATTAGCTTCAGCAAGTTCTCTATTACTATCCTCTAGCTCCCTTTTGGTATCTTTCAGTTGTTGTTGAAGTTCTATAACAATGCCATGTAAAACTTCTTTTGCTTTCCAATTTTGCATATCTCAACGAGATATGGTGGCACCAAAACCTCTTTCAAACCCTCTGTGATGTTTTTCAATCACTTCATCCAAAAATGATGAAAACTCTAATAGATCATGTGTCTTGTCTAGCCCCCGACTTATGCATTCATCAATAACTTTTTGCTGATGAACATTGGTAAATTTAAAAAGTTAGTGTAATTCAAAAAAATTATACAATAAATTAAAACAATATATTTCACAAGTTACAAGAATGTCTTTAGTGTCCTTGTTGGGAAATTTTTGCTTCTTATCTAGATGGCCTGAGACGTAGACCTCCAATGTTGGATGCTCCTTTTTCTAAATACTTAGTACAAGATTAGAGAATATACAATACTTTCTGGATACCTTGTAAGATAGAAACATCATTATAAATTAACTAATTATATATTCATACCCCTGTTTAAAGTGATGGCTTGCTAACAAAATAGGTCCATGCGTATAAGTAGGCCTTACTATGCTACATATGCTCTTATTTTTAGCCGACAATTCCTGAAACAAGTATAATAGTTATGTCATATCAGATTTGATGATATATAGTATCATACAAACTATTATCATCTTGTTCTTTTCTTTGTTCTAGTATTGCAACAATTCTTTCCATTGCTCAGCATCAATTCTTTTGTCTTCACAAGTAAAGGCTTGTTCCTCTATAGTCTTATTTTCATCATAATATTTGCTCTTCAAGCTATATCTCCAAGTTCTCAGTTCTTGTTACATAATTCTTTTACAAGCAGTTACAACACCATCTAGAGGAGCCTGGGTTTCCCCATCTTCCATTACAAATTCAAAATCATCCTACCAAAATTTAAAGTAAGAAAATTTCCATGTCATCAATACTTATATTATTCATTTACAAGCACATGCACTTAAATTTAACTATAGTGTTACATACCTTTAATTTCTCCATCACCTTCTCAAAACTCCTTTGATGTTTTTGTCCCCAAATTTTATCTATAGGAAATTGCTCCGCGCGTCTAGCGTACAACCCCAACCACCCTGATAGTTTTTGACGTTCATCACAAGCAGGTACACCTAATTCTTTATCTACAATGCAAACCCATTTTTTTCCATCTTTTGGAGTGACTGCTTTGTAAGTGGTGCATCCTCTTGTATTCTTTTTAGCTTTATATGAAATTATAACCATTAAATATTAACTATAAAAATTTGTACTAAAATTTGTATGACATACAATATCTTTTTTGCATATTGGGTCATCTTGAATTTCTTTGTTTACTCTCGTTTGGTCTTCTAGGTGCAACTCATCTTCAAGATGATCACCATTTTCTATCATAATATAGAAATATGATTTGTTGTTAGAGCCTAGTACCCAGTAAGGGTGATTATATGTGAAAGTTTTAGTGTATTACCTGATAAATAGCCATCTAAAGTTCCATCGTCATGTAAGTCATGACCATTATTGCCATCATCTTCAACAATAGTATCTACAAATAATTAGTGGGATATGTAAAATTATCATAGCAGTAATAATAATGTAACTATATAAATTACCTGGAACACAGAAATCTGAATTCTATGGGCGGGTGAGTAATTCTCATCTAAAGTTTCATTGAAGTGGAAATCACCAACATTATCTTTATCACCTTCTACATTAATATCCAAATAACGAATAGATTATGGATAATTATTATATCTAGAATAAAATAACTAGAAGAATTACATGTGACAGTGGTATCCAAATTTTCTTGGATGTGAGCATCATCAAAATCTTATAAGATTGAATATAATAATGAGATACACTAAGAGAAATTACTAGCATAGTATTATGTATAATAGATGCATAACTCACTTAAAGTTTCATGATGGACAAATTCATTCAAATGTGATCTATCATCATCGCTCATGTCAAAATCTACATGTGACGCGCACATTTCTTCATATATTTCAGTATCTTCAGGTGGAATAGATATCCACTTATTGCATCTCACATTTCTAGCGGCTATAGTAATGTTTTATCATTAGGGTGACAAAATATAAAACTAAATATTAAAATGCTTACCTAAAAGTTCAGTTCTACGAGATGCATTATGATTTGGTGCACTAGAATCACAATGGACATATGTTGTCTTTAATTTTGGATGGATAGTTTTCTTGAGAGTACTTGATTCACCTTTTCTGCTCATAGACTTGTCTACATGAATTCAATCATGTCAAGGTAGTAAAAGATGAGTCATAAAGAAAATTTCTGCAATTAATATAGTAAATAATGTACTTCATACCATGATTTTGAGTTTTTTAAAATGCATCGCCAACTGGAATTTCTTCTTCCAAAATTTCTGAGAGTCTTGGTCTCTTCATTTCTAATATATTTATGGAAAAAAATGATACAAGATTGAGGGGTTGGCGATATATACATAGGAAACTAAATTAATTAAGACTTACTTGATGTTATCTCACTCAAGAATTCCTTAAGTGGATTGTTATGGATGGGGACATGCTTTCCTTTGGCATTTGTATATGCATTTGTACTCTCTATCACTATGAAAAGTAGAAGGATTCATAATTGATAGTGTTTGCTAATAGAAGGGGAAAAATCACATACACAAATATAACTTGTACCAGTTTTAGATCTATGACAGTGATGTAAATTCTTACTTCCTCCAGTACTTTTGGTCGAGCCTAAATAAAGTGTGTTTGAAATCCATGCTAACTTTGTATCTACCTAATTACATTTTAATGTATAAATTAATTGGATATTGAAAATAATACCTCTGAAGTTGGTCCTTTGAAGTGGTGTGCTACCATGATTAGACACTACAATAAGATCATTAATATTTTGATAAATTTATCAAAAGTTACTACACAATAAAAAACACTAATGATTGGAAAAAAAACCTAATGGTATGAATTATATTGTTTGCATCTGGGTTCATGTTCAATTTCTTGATATGTTCTCATGTGGTCTTCTAGGTGCATGGCATTTTCAGCAATGGACTTTTTCTTCAAACTTGGCTGCACACTTTTCTTGAAAGTGTATGATTCACCTTTTTTATTTATATATGCATATATACAAATGCAATAATTTCACATACCTAAGAGAACATGATGTCGGAAAATACAAAATATGATATTAATGTAGTAAAGAGTATACCACAATTTCTGACTTTTTTGAATACATTTGCAATTGGAATGTTATCATCCAAACAATCTGAGTTTGTTGGTCTTTTTGTTGATCCATCTAACCAAATATATACAATATTAACATAAACGCGTGAAATTAAATACCTTCAAACTAAATTGAGTTTATTTTACCCATACTTTCCTCAAGGATGGACGTAGTTTTTCTTTTTGCAGCTGCAATTGAATTCACACTGCTACTCACTTCCTTATTTGGATCCTTAAAGGTGGGTGCAGACTTTATGAGTGCTCTCTTCTTACTTCCATTAACACTTCTAGTTCTGAAATTAACATAAAAGAAAAAATATGTGACAAAAATTCTGTCAAAAAAAGTGTATACAAAAAATTAAAATAAAGTTTCACATACCTACTTTTCTTGATGTAAGATTGGTGCCCTGATTTTCCATCTTCATGATCTGATTAACGGACTTGAACATAGATTTAGGTGGCACGACTCTAAAAAAAATGATTGTATTAAATATTAGTTAGATGTCTGAAGTGAAATATCAGACAGTCCTACAAAAACCAATCATAAATATTAACAAAAGACTTCTATTGATTATACCTCTACTCTCCTTCTCTTTTTAGGTTGTAAAATTTTTCTGATTACACTTTTAGAAACTTTACAAGATGTTGATATATCAGACCTAGTCCATCCAACATTAGGAACATCATTCAACCCAGAACTAATTGAAGGCTCGTGATATTTACCCAAGTGATCATCTTTTTTGTTCAACAATGAGATCATGATCTACATGTACATTTTTAGGTTTCTAGTGGCATACAATACTCCAATGTCCATCTACAGGATCTCTTGAGTAAAAGACTTGTTCAGCTTGTTTTGGGTATATAAATGGTTCATCTTCAAAGATTCACTTACTCGTGTTAACATGTGCAATGTTAAGATCATCAACTGAAAACCCTTCCTCATTGACATTGAACCAGGAGAATTTAAATAGAAAACAAGGATTCATTCCATGGTAGTGAATCTCAAAGATGTCATCTAGAAGTCCATAATATACTTCACCATCAGGGCCTATTCTGGCGATACCACTATTCTATGTTAATCGATCTTTATCAACATCTTGACGCTCAAATTTGTATCCATTCACAAAGTAACCTTTATAAGAATATATTCCTATCTTAGGTCCTTGAGATAGATATTGGATAGACTTGAGAAGTTAATCAAATTCTGGTAAGGAAGCAACCTAGTTAGAAAAGAAATATGGATGAAATTAAGAAATAAGATAGGATAAAAACATTACGTTAATTCAAATAGTTGTATTGCCTTACATGATCTTCAAACCAATCTACAAATGATTTGTGGTGGTGTGACTGTAAGGTGAAATCATCCCAACTAGGGTGCTGGCATCTTAAGATATCCTGATGCTTCCTGTATTTATGTATGTCGCGGATAAATTTTGTTAGACAATTTTCAAAAATATTTTATAATTAATAACTTGTTACTTACTTCACATAAGGTTGAACTTCCTCAGTATTGAGCAATATGAAATGTGTAGCTTGATGTAGTTCTTCGACAGATATGCTCACTAAAGAATGATTTCCAAGTGGACCATCGAGATACCTTACAGGTCTATGTAGCTTGGTTTCCACATCATGCAGATACCTATCATAGAATATGCTTTCTTCCTCCATTAAATATTCTTCAGCAATAGAACCTTCTGGTCTACTCTTTTTACGAATGTAATTCTTTAGTGTGTGTAGATATCTCTCAATGAGATACATCCACCTAAATTGAACTGGTCCAGTAAGTTTTGCTTCAGTTGCTAGATGCATAGCTAAATGGACCACGACATCAATGAATGCAGGAGGAAAAATCTTTTCTAATTTTCACATTATTATAGAAATTTTCTACTCCAACTCTTCCATCTTCTCAATAGTAATGACCTTGCACTTACTTCTTTGGAAAAAACACAGAATTTCGTTAGAACTTTTCTGACATGTTTTGTTAATGCCTTTATCACAACTACTAGAAGGAGATGGTGTGGCCATATGTGGTGATCATTACTATTCATACCAATTAACTTCCTTTCTTGTAGTTGAACCATACGGGAGAAGTTTGATGAAAATCCTTCAGGGAGTTTAATGTCCTTTAATATAGACAAAAATTTTTCCTTTTCTTCATTTTTCATATTGTATATTGTATGAGGAAGCTCCCTAATATTATTTGATTTTGAAAGTTTAGGCCATAATGATTTACGTATTCACAAGTGCTACAAATCCAATTGGGCTTTAATATTGTCCTTGTTTTTACCATCCTTTTGAAGTAACCACGCCAAAATATTTTCACTCACATTTTTTCTATGTGCATAACGTCTAGATTTTGTTGAACCAGCAATGAGATCCAATAAGGGAGCTCAAAAAAAATAGTTCTCTTTTTCCACCCCTCAGGTAGTTCATGTTGGTCATGTGAATTATTACCTGAAACCTTTCCAAAGACAACATTATCATAATCATTCCACAAGTGTTCAATTTGTTTCCCATCTACAGGTTGAGGTGCGGGTTCATGTTCTTCAACTCCATTGAAGCTTTTTTTATCAACACGCCATGGGTGGTTAATTGGTAAAAAATGTCAATGTCTTAGACACATTTTCGACTGTATGGAAGGTAAATAGAACCATGATAAGTTTGACAATACGAACAAGCCTTGTAGCCTTTTGTACTCCAACCAGACAACATATTGTATGCAGGAAAGTCGTTAATGGTCCAAAGAAGCATTGCTCGCATGCTAAATACCTCACCTAGTTTATCATCAAAAGTGTTCACTCCATCCCACAACATCTTCAATTCATCAATCAATTGTTGGAGATAAACATCAATATCATTTCCTGGTGATTTTGGGCCATCAATAAGAAGTGACATCATTAAGAAAGATTGCTGCATAGTGAGCCAGGGAGGAAGATTATAACAAATTAAGATGACGGGCCAAATACTTCTAATACTCCCCATTGCAATATTGAAAGGGCTAAATCCATCTGTCGCTAAGCCAAGTCTGACATTTTGTAGCTCAATGATGAATGAAGGATGATTGGTATCAAAATCTTTCCAAGACTTAGAATCCCTCGGATGTTCCATTTCACCTATTGTGCCAACCGTACTTGTGGAATGCCAAATCATCCAAGGAGTTGTCTTAACTGAATTGAATAATCTTTTCAATCTAGGAATCAAGGGGAAGTTGTGAAGAACTTTACTTGGTGTCTTTTTCTTGATCTTTATCCTTCTTCCCCGTCTTGTATCAATCCACCTCGAGGTAGAATACTTTGGACATTTGTCTAAATTCATGTATTCTCCTCTATAAAGTATACAATCATTGGGGCATGCATGGATTTTTTTGACAATCTAACCCTAGAGAAGACATGAGTTTTCTACATTCATGTCATGTTGTTGGCAACTTGTGTCCCATAGGCAACTCTTTAGATAGAAGTTCCAAATACCCTGACATCACCTTGTTGCTTATTTTACTCAAGAATTTGTGTCTAAATACATGAACAACAAAGGAGAGCTTTGAGTAGTTATCACAACCTGGATATAATTATTCACAAGTGTCTTTAAGTAGATCCTCAAATTTCTTATTATCATGAATATGATTTTCATTATCACTACCACCATCATCATGAATAGGATATTCACTACCACTATCAGGAAAGTTTGTGTTCATTTCTACTTCATCATAGCATGCATCATTTATCAACCCCTCCATATCGTCAAAAGAGTTAGCCACATGTTGATTGACCATATGATCTTTTTTTTCAATATGACCATGATATTCCCAATCAGTGTAGGTCGATAGAAATCCAGATCTGGTAACATGCCATGTAATTGTCTCCCTATTATGAAAGAATTTGTTGTCACATTTCACATATGGACACCTGACCTCAGTACGATTACTAAATGCAAAATCCAAAAATAAGTTAAATCCTTGCATGAATGCCTCTTAGAAACGTTCATGTTTAGATTTTCCTCTACTCATCCAACTCTTATCCATGGCTCCCTAAAAAATGATCATGTAATTTTGTTAAATTTTTAGTTATGTATAAGAACCAATTGTTGTTAATGTAAATTAGGCTTGGATTAGGCCAAATCATGAATGTAAATACTTAATTATTAGCACCTTATCCAACGCCTAACCACCTTATCAACTATGCCTTAGCTATAAAGGTTCTCTTAGGCCCCCTATACTCTAGGCCGGCCACCTTAAACTAGGCGCCTAGGCTAAATACATCTAGTTTTGTAATTTCCATTCATCTTCCTTGCAATTAATATTCTTCAAAAATATTATCTATTTTTTATTATAACTATATTGAAGAGGAAATCAATAGAAAGCAGAATGAAATAGAGAATCTATTTCACCAAGAAGAACCGTTGAGGTCTAGTTTAGGTTTTTTTTAGCCTAGATACTATTCATCCTTCTCTTTTTTGGGGAACGATTTATTTAAGACTTAGATCTGATTAGGTCACATAATGTAAAATCAGGTTTTAATTAGGCCAAATCATGCAAATATGGACTATAAGGTCTGATTTGGGGAAAAAATATCTAATTTGAGGCAAATAATTGGGATTTGAGGAGTTTAGGTCCTCATCTAATAGAAAGTAACATATATCATTCATTGGGATTTAGGACTGTTTTGTCTGATACTATCTTGTTTTTCACCTGTCCTCAAACATGTTCTTGAAGGCCGAATTGCTACCCAGGTTTTACTTTTTTTGGGTAGGATTTATATAAGAATTAGATCTGATTAGGCCATGTAATCTAAAATCAGGTTTAAATTAGGACAAATCATGTCCAATTTGGGAAATTAGGACTGTATTGTGAAAACAAACTTGATTATTACAACAACAAAATTTGGTGAAGTTGAAGGAGATATTAGATTCTTTTATGTCAATAAAGGAAAAGTTTGGAGAGCTTAGGTCTAATTAGTAGGTCCTATTATATAAAATCAAGTAACCTACATTGCCCTAGGGTCTTTTGACATCTACGAGAGAAGCAACCAAATATGTAACTAAATCTAATCTAAGAAAAATAATCTTGATTTGAGGAGTTTCACCATAAATTGTGTGGGATGTTGGAAGAGCACCATTTAGGTGTCAACAAATCTGAAAAGGACATTCTTACTTTACCTCCTCAATACCTAGGACATGGTACTCTAGTTTAATCCATCTATTTAGACATTGAGGCTGGATGCAAAAAATCATTATAGACCAAGGAGTCAATTACTTAGTCTTATAGGTCCATGGTTTACCTTTACACTGGTATGGTGAATCACCAAGTAATTTGAGTGGAATAATTTTGGCTACTATAGTTCACACGAGTTCAACAAAATATATAATAGAAAGAAAAAAACATGAACAAATATGAATGCAAAATCAACATAGCACAATATTTAGAGTAAGGGGCATAATGATTAGTGAATATGTCTTTGACTAGTTGTATAGAAAGTCTAGAATAGTTAGAATATTGCATATAAAGGAGCAGGCAGCTGCTGATAAATACACTTGATTTGAATCCATCATCTAATAGCAGGAAACTTTCCCGTCATATCATAAATTCTATACAAATAAAGTGGTTGAAAATGCCCATCATAATATATAACCCTACAACACATATTCAACATGGATATAGAGACACTTAAGGAATACCATGGAGTCAAAAATTATAAAGAGGGATAGATCCGTTGTGGTTGGGTGGGGGTATAGATTAAGAAGACAATATGTTCTTCTTGCGAATTCCAAACAAAGCAATGGTAAATTCGTGAAATCAGAGCAAAGCAAGAAGGGAAAATGTGAACTAACTCTGAATGGTGATGAACTTCAATTGGGGCGATGAGCTCCTTCTTCTTGCAACCAATCTGATTAGTACATGTGATAGCTAGAAGAAAAGGAAAATCCATTAATTCAGAACAATGGAAGGAGAACGAGGAAGAGGGGCGAACGAGGAACGAGGAATGAGGAAAATCAATTGGGCCTCACTATTGCTCAAGTTACCTGCTTGTGGCCAAGAATTTGTAGAGGAGACTGAGGAAGAGGGGCGAACGAGAAAGAGGCAATTGAGAAAAGAAGAATGAAGACGAGGAACGAACCTGTCCCGAAGGAGAACAGCGATCGACTGGGAAAGCTCCACTGTTGACTAGGGTCGAGAAACAACAGAGCGATCACGTTCTAGCTACTTGCGGCCAGGACTAGGGTCGAGACAGAGCAGAGCGATTGAGAATCTAGACCCGAAGGAAGATCACTGAGGAACAACGATCGATGGGGCAAGTTCCACTGCTGACTAGGGACGGGAAACAATAGAGCGATCACTTCTAGCTACTTGTGGCCAGGACTAGGGATGAGACAGAGCAGAGCGATTGAGAATCTAGACCCCAAGGAAGATCGTTAATTGAAAATTGTTGTGCGTGATCAGCCCTGAGGGATTCCAAGCCACTGAGAAATAGTGGCGAATGGTATCAAGCTCTCACCGTCAAGCGGAAGAAGGACCTGACGATGAGGAAAATGAAGGGTTAAGCAGTAGGGGTTTGGGGATGCAGTTGGGGAAAAGGAAAATTTCGTGCTAACTTGTATTCTCGGAGTGGGTGCTTTAGGAAGCGGAGGGATTAAGTGGGGGGAAAGTTGTTACATGTGATATTGTTCATTTTTTTTATGTGGGGTTTAGTTCACTTTCTTTAATATTTAAAATTAAAAAAATTGATATATGTCCATAGCATGTGCAAAAAAGAAAAAACATGGCTATATTATGTTGACTATTGATTTTTTGGTTGGAATTAAATTCGTACTGGAATTGATTAGTGTATAGTACTAAATATACAACCAAACACATCAAAATTATATTTAAACATTTAAAATTTATAAAATTGATACATGAGTGGAACATGTGAGAAAAAGGAAACACGGTTGTATTATGTTATTTGTAATATAATTGATTAGTATAAAATTTTAAATATACAGACATACACATCAAAATTAAATTTAAACATCTAAAATTCAAAAAATTGATACATGACAGTAGCATGTGTGAAAAAGGTGACATAGCTATATTATGTTGACTATCGATTTTTTTGTTTCAAATTAAATTTGTTCTAGAATTGATTAGTATGTAATACTAAATATATGACCATACACATCAAAATTAAATTTTGAATATTTGAAATTCAAAAAATTGATACATCTTTGGAGCATGTGGGAGAAAGGAAACATGCTATATTATGTTGACTATCGATTTTTTTAGTTGGAATGAAATTTGTACTGGAATTGATTAGTGTATAGTACTATATATACGGCCATACACATCAAAATTATATTTGAACATTTAAAACTTACAAAATTGATACATGATTGGAGAATGTGTAAAAGAGGAAACACGACTATATTATGTTATAGGAATTGAATTCATACTAGAATGAAACAAGGCCAACCATCACAATCAAAACAACACCAACTATCTCGACCTCAAACGTAGATGGTGTACTTCTTTCTCGACCCAAAACATAAGAGAAACGATAATCTTGACCAAAACAAGACCCAACAACCCATGTCACGATAGTGTCCTTTCATAACATGTCCCTCTAAATGCTTTTGGGAGATGTCAAGGCCCATTTCAAAACAAATCTCGTCTCACACCAAGTCCTTGAAAATACATTTGGGAGGTGTCATCACACATATGATGACAATGTCATCTCATAATAAGTCCTTAAAAATGCATTTGGGTGGTGTCAGGTCCTATTTCATAACAACGTCCTTTCATAACAAGTCCATCAAAATGCATTTGGGAGGTGTCAGGGCCCATATCATGACAAATGTCATGACCAATATTGTGATAGCATCCTTTCACAACATGTCCCTTGAAATGTATTAAAGAGGATACATAGCCCATATATTGGCAACGTCCTCTCATAATAAGTCCCTAAAAATGCATTTCAGTGAAGTTTGGGCCATATCATGACAATTCCTTCCCACACCAAGTCCTTGAAAATACATTTGGGAGGTGTCATCGCACATATGATGACAATGTCATCTCACAATAAGTCCTTAAAAATGCATTTGGGTGGTGTCAGGTCCAATTTCATGACAACGTCCTCTCATAACAAGTCCATCAAAATACATTTGGGAGGTGTCAGGGCCCATATCATGACAAATGCCGTGACCAATATTGTGATAATCCTTTCACAACATGTCCCTTCAAATTCATTTCAGTGAAATTTGGGCCCATATCATGACAACCTTCTCTCATACATATCCATAAAAATGCATTTGGGAGGTGTCAAGGCCCATACCATGACAAATGTTATCTTGCATCAAGTCCCTAAAAATTCTTTTGGGAGGTGCCACGAACAATATTTTGATAGTGTCCTTTCACAACATGTCCCTTCAAATGCATTAAGGAGGATACATAGCCCATATATCAGCAACATCCATAAAAGGTCCATAGAAATGGATTATGGAGGATCCAAGGCCCGTATCATGGCATTGTCCTCTCACATTAAGTCTCTATAAATGCATTCGGGAGGAGACATGTCACATATCATGACAATGTCCTCTCATAGAAAGTTCCTAGAAATGTATTAGGGAGGACCCACGACCCATATCATGACAATGTCTACTCACATCAAATCTCTAAGAATGAATTCGTGAGGAGTCACAACCCATATCACGATGTTGTCCTCTCACATCATGTCCCCAAAAATGCTTTTAGGAAGAACTATGGCTCATCTCATGAAAGTGTCATCTCATAACAAGTCTCTAAAAATGTATTTGGGAGGTGCTTGGGCCCATATCATGACAAATGTCATCTCATAGCAAGTCTTTAGCAATTCATTTAGGAGGATCCACAACCTATATCATGGTATTGATCACTTACCGCAACTCCTTAAAAATGCATTATTGAGGATTTAGTTCCCATATCTTGACAGTGTCGTTTCACAACAAATCTTTACAAATGCATTTGGCTAGATTTGGGGCCCATATCACCACAATGTCCTCTCACAACAAGTCCCTAAAAATGCATTTGGGAGGTGTCATGGCCCATATCATGATAGTATCATCTAACAACAAGTCCCTCAAAATGCATTTGGTATGAGCTAAGACCCATATTATGATAGTGATGTCTCACAAGAAGTCCCTAAAATTCAATTTGTGAGGGGTCAGGGCTCATATCATGATGTTTTCTTCTCACAACAAGTCCCTAAAATTCGTTTGAGAGGAGTCATTACCCATGTCATGAAAGTGTCCTCTCACACCAAGTCTCTGAAAATACATTTGTGAGGTACTTGGGCTCATATCATGACAAATTTCATCACATATCAAGTCTCTAATAATTCATTTAGGAGGATCTATGACCTATATCATAACATTGAGCTCTCATAGCCTATGAAGTGTTCCACTCTATGAAGAGAGAAAAGGGGAAGAAAAAAGGAAGTCTTGCTATGAAGTTGGACATGTCCAAAGCATACGACATGGTGGAGTGGAGTTTCCTTGATGTGATGATGGAGAAGATGGGTTTTGGGATGAAGTGGAGGAGTAAAGTCAAAGATTGCATCACAACTGTCCAGCACACTTTTGCTATAAACGGGGATCGGACCAAAAGCACAAAGCCTGCACGTGGACTTTGCCAAGGTGTCCCTCTATCCCATATCATGAGAATGTCCTCTCATAGCATGTGGATAGAGGTATATATGGGAGGATCTATGCACAATATCATGTCAGTGTGCTCTCACAACAAGTCCCTAAAAATAAACTTTTGAGGAGCCATGACCCATATCATGATGGTGTCCTCTCACGGGAAGATCCCAAAAATGCATTTTGAAGTAGCCACATCACATATCATGAGAATGTCCTCTCCCAACATGTCATTGTAATTGCATTTGGGAGGATATGTGACCACTATCATGATAGTGTGCTCTCACGGTAAGTCCCTAAAAGTAAATTTCTGAGGAGCTAGGGCCCATATCATGATGGTGTCGTCTCACAACATGTCACTGAATATGTTTTGGGAGGAACCAAGGCCCATATCATTATGGCATCCTCTCACATCAGGTCTTCGAAAATGCATTTGAGAGGAGCCACATCACATATCATTAGAATGTCCTCTCCCAACACGTCATTGTAATTGCATTTGGGAGGACATGTGACCACTATCATGATAGTGTGCTCTCACAGTAAGCCCCTAACAATAGATTTCTGAGGAGTCAGTGACCATATCATGATGGTGTCGTCTCACAACATGTCACTTAATATGTTTCATATAATTGCTCAAAAGATTACATAAAAGCTCTCACAGAAGCTCAAGCAACAAACTGGGTTGCCAATCCTTGTTGGAGGGCAAAGCCCAAGGACCCAAAAATAAAATCATTACATGTAGATGAAGGCATCATAAGATTCCTATTTATATATGTTGAAGGCATCGAAGAAGAGAAACTGCATCGTCGGAAGGTACCCCAAAGGTGTCAAAGGTGAAAGGTATAAAATGATGTTGGTTGGCCTCACATGCTGTTCCATGTTTATGAACTTTTTGTATTGCTGCCTCGGACGCTGCCTACCCTACTTTAAAGTTTGTTGAAAGGATACTTGTCATGGGAGAAACTCAAGTTAGGTTAACACATGCATGTTTTCCATTCATCCAGTGAAATAAAAGAATGTCTGCAGGTCGCAATGAATGAACACCATCAGATTGAGTGCCAAGGAAGGCCAAAGGAGCTTCTTTCAAAACCTTTAACCCAGATCGAGTGCTAACATCATGACGAAACTTATAACCAGGCCGTGAGCGGCAGTGCACTACATGATCACCAAAGGCATAAAGATCTATGATGTTGCAAATTAGACAACGTTTGTCACCTGGATACAAGGGAATTATAAGCAAATACTAAAGGATAGCTCAATCTTCAATGGGTAACATAGACAGACTAATACCATCAATAGGAACAACCCTCAAAAAAATTTGTGCATGATCGGCTTGTAAAAAAGTGAGAATAGCATGTTGCCGTAAGGATAGGTCACTTGCCATGATTTGTTGGATGACCATTTTGTAGTAAGTGATAACACCTATTTTTGTGATATTTTAGACTGTTTTTCTGTTATCAAAACTGCCATTTTTAGCTATTTTCCTCTCTTTTGTATGCACTTTCACAATAATTGGCTAAGCAATGCTCTTAATCCTATATTTCCATCTTTTGCAGAGTTTTTCCTCATTTTGGTGCAATAAGGCCGTCCCGACCCACAGAATAAGTCCAAGTCTGTTTCGGCCTTCCTAACACCCGATACAACCTCTGCCCGACAGGGTGGAGCGACGCAATGACACACGACAAAAGGATGTCGCACAAGAAGGAGCAGATGGACGACACGCCTTCTACCCGACAGGGAGCCCAGCTCGCCCCGACAACCCAGCTTGTCGGGCGACACAACCACCCACCGGCAGGCGCGCCGTCCATCACGTGACCGATAGCCGACACTCCTAATCCGAGTGATACCAGTATCAGCCATCCACCGACCCGCAGATAAGGAGGACACGTGGCGCTTCGAGCACCATAACTTCCTCCAACCACTGCCTATAAATAGCAGCTACAGGAAACTGAAAAGACAATTCGGATACTTCGGAATTCGGATAGTTGGGATCTTTGAGTGATCTTTGGAGGAAACTGCAAGAGCAGGAGTATCGTGCCCCAGTGCTCGTGTCGGGCGACACTAGGTGAGCCCTTCCTCGTCCCGAGAGGGAGGGGATAGTTCACTTAGAACCGTCCCGGGTGACACTGCGGGCCGATATCGGCCAACGATGACGAGCGACACAAGTGCCCGATAGTAGGACGCGTCGCTCCATGCCCGACACAATATCGAACCCGATACGCTTCGCCCGTCATGTGTGCCGCCCGAGAGGGTGTGTCGCCCGACTTGAGCGTATCGGCCAGGTCCTTGAACGATACAGTCGGTCGTCACGGTGTGCCGCTCGAGAGAGTGTGTCGCCTAACACCGCTATACCGGGCTAGGCCCCTATCCGGTATCGGGCGGGAGAGCCACTGTAGTCTGTCGCCCTTCTACATCAAGAATGTTGGTATGTATGCCCTGAGAGCCAATCATGTGATGATTGGTGGGATACATTAAGATTGATTTGATAAACATCAAAGGCGAGCTTACAATTCTTTCTGGTTCAGTCATATGAGATAGTGATAGAACAGATTGAATGTCTAGAGAATGACAGTACTCAATGACGTATGCCTTCAGGTTCATGACCTGAACGATGAGATCATACGGATGCTAAGAGTTTGTACATTCTTGTTATGTCCCTAGTCGGATGTCATTGTGGAAGGTAGATAGACAACAATGACACACAAGACTAGATTGTGGTGTTGGTTGATGACAGAATCTCATTAGTCATGATATAGATATATCAAACCAAACACATAGGTACTTGTTAGAGAACAAGGTACCGGACAGACCCACCGTGAGTTTGACACATGGAACCATGAGATGGTAGTCACAGTCAGTACTCACAGTGATGGTGGTGAGTGTGATTCTTAGACCTGAAATCACTGCACTCAACACATGTCGTTGGGCACACTTTGACATCATCAAACACAGTCCTGAAACATGGGTTGTTATAAAGGTGATGATTGGGTGGCTTTGACACATGGGGCTTTTGAGGGGTGAGTGATAGATATGGGATTTGTCCCTCCTGAGGGAGTTTGATATCCATGGCCCCTTGATGAGTAGGATTGAGAAAGGCGTGCACGCATGTGTGAATTAGTATATGATATTGATGTCATACATATCTCTTCCAGTCTACTTTGAGATCAAGGAAGTGAATGAACGTTGACAGGATGACTGTTCCATGCCTCGAGTTCATTCGGGATATCGGTGACAAAGGAATTATACATTCGCTGTAACACCATTCACAGATTGTAGGATGAAAGTTGTTCTCCAACTTTCTACTTTCACTTGGGTAGCACTGATGTGTGACTAGGCACCGCTCTTTGCTTGTGATGTCATAAGTGTTATGAACTTTCACTACCAACGTGAAATGGACCTGCAGGGTCACACACATAGGATTTGATCTGGAAGAGGAGTTTTGTCCACAAGCAATGTTTAGATAGATTACTAAAGGAGTTTATTAGTTCAATTAAACACTCAATCAGTTGATGACTCAATATCGTATGGTTCAAGGTGTTGGACGCATTAATTGGAGTATCAGATTGATTGAAATCGCAATTGACTGATTTTGCCCAACCTATGCTCCCAACCGATCGGTTCATGTGATGAACCGTTCGGCTGAGGTTGTTGAACCGGTCAGCTGGAGTGTCCAGGCCGATCGGCTCATGCCCAGGTTGAACCGACCGGTTCAAGGGTTGAACCGATCAGCTCAACTGGCACAACCGATCGGCTCAACTGGTGCAACCGATCGATTGGGAATTTCATGTCGGCAAGAATTTTCCTTTAGTTTCGAATTTCCAATTCGATTGGGAATAATATTGGTATTCGATACCAATTGGGAAAGAAACAAGGAAAGTCTTTTTGAGCCGGATCAGGACTATGAACCGATCGGTTCAGGGCACCAACCGATCGGTTGGAGGCCCCAACCGATCGGCTCAGGTCCAACTGATCGGCTCAAGGGACAAACTGATCGGTTCAGCTGCTGAACCGATCGTTTCAGGTTGCGTACAGTTTGCTTTTTGTGGAAAATCCTCATACCCTTCTACTCCTGCTTTAATCCCGCATTGCCCGGGATAGATACCCTGTCCCATGACCCTCCTATATATATAGGGGTATTGGGGGCTTCTCAAACAATAGCTCAGTGCAACCTGTTGCTCTGTAAGTTGTCGTTCTCTCTAGTTTTGGTAACCAAGAGAGAGCCCGAGTAAGTGCTTCCCGCAAAAGGGAGGTGCAGCAAGGGAAGGACAACTGCAGTTACAACAGGAGGCAGGAGAGCGTGTTGGCGACTAGTACGTCAATAGGAGGGTGCGACTCCTTCCACTTCCTTGTGGGACAAGGAGTGTGGAGTTCCAGGTGGTCCGTGTGGACTACTGTAGAGGCGGGAGGACACTGCCGCTTAGGAGGACAACTGTCATCCGACAGTCCAGTAGGAGGAGGAGTTGTCAGTCCCGGTGCGACCAGGAGCTGCACAGACACCGTCCAAGACCGGAGTTGAAGACCGCGCATTGCGCGAGGTATTGTCGTCGAGCAAGCCTCGGGACAAGGTATGATTCCGCAAACCATCCTTTCCTATTATATAGACGTTGACGCGTTTCCTCGGTATGGGTTGGGGGAGAAAATTTTGTTTCCACTGCCTTCTCTGTCTCCCCTAAAACCCAACAGTGGTATCAGAGCCACGTCAACTGCTCTATATTTTAGGAATATCAATATGATCGATTTTGGTTTGTCGCCTTTATTTATTGCATGCGATGCGAATAATAATGGCTTTATGCATGTCCAATCCTAAATCCACAAATCCCTAATTACATATATGATATGTATTATTAATGCACTCGATACGCGTCGCCCTTAAACGAGTTTTGTGGTGGATGTGTGTAGCATGATTATGGCCTATAAACCCCTATCTGTGATTGGTTGTGTGTGGTTGCTTGCATCTCGGTCTGCGCACCGATCTTCCCTCTCTTATTCCTGATGTAACTCGAAATAATTCGAGGTTATTTTCTACCTTTGCTCCCCCCGAAACTAAACTCGGGGTTTCCCTTTTTAAAGCAATGTAATAAATAGCATAGATTTTTTATTTCCTGTTATGTCGAAGACCGGAGGACATCAAGACGACGGCCCAGACGATCGGTTCAAGGCGTGAACCGATCGGTTGACCTTCCAGACGGTCAGTTCAAGGAGTGAACCGATCGGGTTGATGACCGGTTTGAGGAGCGAGACGACCGGGTGGCGGACATGACGAGATGCACGACGACTAGGCGAACCGATCGGTTGGAGGAGCCAACAGATCGGCTGGTGGCTCCCAGACGACCGGCTAGAGAGTAGATCATTCATATGATGAGTTGATCAACTCGGATGGTTTATTCACAGAGTTATCTTGTACATGTTGCATATGATGTAGACCTAGATGACCGTGATTCCTCTTGGCTCGAGGAATCACATTAGGATGGCCATAATCATCGCTTTTTATCGTTCATGCATGTTTTCTATGGGATATAGCATGTATATGATACATACTATGTATTGTGGTGATTGGATATGTATATGTATATAAAAACAAATCCCTCATTAAAATATTAATTCTTATATGCCTTCCATTAGCGACACACATGGCAAACTTGATCGACCAAGCGTAGGTTACGCCAAAGCGTGGTGCGTCGTCTATCTTGTGGAAGTGTGAAGGGTAGACATGTAGGTTCTGCCAAAGCAGGGTGCATGTTTACCGAGTCGGCTTTTGGGTTAGACTTAACTGGTGATTCTTAGAGCGTCTAAGCCCAGAGGCAAGGAATGTTCATGGCAAGGTGTTGTGCATGTTCATTCAACAAGAGTTGCATATGATGCAATTGGCAAGTGTTGCCTACCTGAGAGATCTAAGTTGTGGGCGATCAGCCAAAGCTGACTCATGACTTAGAGGATTTCAGGATCTTGCCCACTAGAAGGTTGTACGCTGCAATCTTCCGAATTGATGGTGAGGGCTATCAATTTGAAGTAAAATAGTGGGAGCGATAATTAATTAAAGGCCTAATTATATCGTCAAATTTTTCAAATCAATCAAATAAGTCAAAAATAAGTTTTGGACTAAAATTGTATATTTTCCTTTTGTAGTTCAAATGGCAACAAACAACAACAACTTTTCTTTGCGATCGGTTCTTGACAAGGACAAGCTAAATGGGACAAACTTCCACGACTGGTATCGGACATTGAGAATTGTTCTCACTCAAGAGTGCAAGCTCTATGTCTTGGATACTCCAATTCCAGAGGAACCCGCTCCTAATGCACCAAAGGCAGAAAGGGATGCTTACAAGAAGCATTCTGATGATGCCATTGATGCAAAGTTCTTGATGCTATGTTCAATGAACCATGAGTTGCAGAGGCAACATGAGAACATGGGTGTCATAGAGATGATTCTGCATCTCAGGAACATGTATGAAGATCAGGCACGACAAGAGAGGTACAATGTTTCTAGGGCGCTGTTCAAGTGTGTCATGACAGAAGGAGATCCAGTTGGTCCTCACACACTCAAGATGATTGGGTATGTGGAGAACCTGCAGAGACTGGGATTTTCACTGAGCCAAGAGTTGGCTACTGACGTGATACTGCAATCGTTGCCAAAATCTTACAGTCAGTTTGTGATGAACTACAACATGAACAACTTTGATAGGCCATTGTCTGAGTTGTTGGGCATGTTGAGGACAGCCGAGTTACAGATGAAGAAGGACAAGCCTAAGTCCGTGATGGTGATCACGAGCAAGAAAGGCAAGTCCAAGCGCAAGGGCAAGGGCAAAGCTAAGAAAGGTTCTGAAGCTAGCCAAGAGTGCAAGCCATCTTCAGCTCTCAAGGCCAAGGGAGGCGTGACCAAGAAAGGAAATTGCCACCATTGTCAAAAACCAGGACATTGGAAAAGGAATTGTCCTCTCTACCTGGAAGAACAAAAGAAGAAGGAGGCGACTGAAGCCTCTACTTGAAGGTGTCATGTAAATAAACTTGTAACACTTTTTGAGATATATGATATCAAGATGTAAAGTGTAAAGCATTCTTACTTGGGGCAAGTGTTGCCTTTATAGATAGGAATACTTTAGTTTATTTTCATCCAATAAGGCATGTAATACAGTTATGAACTGCTATTTCATACTTGCCAATAGATAGAAACACTTTATTTTTGCATATTGTATGACAATGATGGCAATTAATAAAGAGATGTTTCAATGTGATCTTTGTGGCAATGCCTTATTTATCTTGTGATATTTGATATGCATAAGATAAGACGATACCTAAAAGTTATAGATAACTCAAACAATTTTAAATTAGCATTAATCATGAGAAATTCATTTCTAGTTTCCATGTGATGGATAAATCTAGACTCTTTTGGTTATAGAACCAGTAAGAGACATGAATATCTTGGATATGCTTAATCAATCTTCACTAATGTAGTGGGAGAGTGATTATCCTATTAGGTATAATACATGTGATGTATTTACATGCCTATTGGAACAAATGCTAATACTTCAAATGGTGTTTAGAGAAATACCAATATGAATATCTTGAAGTGTTCAAGATTATCATAAATGAAGTACAAATTTGGTAAAGTATTAATTCTTGATGAGATCAATGAATGAAATACTTGGACCAAATGTTTGAGATCCTTATGAGTGATTATGATAGTGTATCATAGTGAACTCATGATTAAGGCATGGTGATGTCTGAATCAAGAAGGAATCATACTCTAAGGAGTTAGAGAATGATTATCAAATAACTGAATTCTTCTTAATAAAAGAATACCCCACACTAATAAAAGAAATTAAGAATCACAAGGGTTGTGAGTTCTTATATCTTTAACAGATACACCTCAATTATCTATGTGATGAGTTGTTCATGTGATGAGTCAACTATCAAGATGAATATGAGGAACCGAATCTTGAGTTATGGTTTATGACCATTACATCCTAAATGACTTCCATGTGAACTATAAGGTATGACCTTGATGGTAGCACTCATTGGATCATATCCATAAGTGCAGATGAATCTTAAGTGTTGAGACACATGGATAACATTTTGAGAAGGATGATGCTTGTTGATTGCAATTTAATGACTAAGACATTTGGCATATGGATACTAAAACCACATTCCTATGAGGAATAAAACCAGGATGTGTACGTGACACAACCTACAAGGTTTATGAATCCACTAATGCAAATGAAGTCTATAAGTTACAATGAACTAATCAATGTGATTGATTGAGTACAAGCAACTCAAAATTGGATCTTTACTTTAGTGGGAGAGTATTCACATTCCACATATTGATGTGAAATGGAAATGTTCTAGATTGGAAATCCAAAAGTGGAAATTATCTTTAAGGAAGATAGAGATGTTTCCTATGTGATAGGAATAGAGATCTATAGAGATAGTTCTCGAAAATCTCTTGACCTGGAAAGAGAGAGCATACATTGGCAATCTGTACTGAAGTGTTCAGTATGCACAGATTTAGTGGGAGAAAACTTGTCCATGTTACATGGAGTTAGTATCCCAAGGCCAAGTGTCCAATTCTTATGAAGAATGGGAACACTAAGAATAGATATGGATCTATCATGTATGTAATCATCCCATTATCTTGCATGTATGACATGGAAAGAATAAAATGCATTCATCATCTTGTATGTAGGACATGGCAATATGATGTGCTCATCCTGATAACTCATATGTAGGACATGACGAGTGGATGTCTGTCTAATTCCAGTAAGGGTTACTGGAATACCATGAGAACTTGATAAGTGCTTGTGAAGTACTAGTTCTATGGAGATAAGGAAGAGTTCGATGTAAAGAGTTACATTGATGCAAACTTCCGAAAGGACAGAAAATTAATCGCAAAATATACATAAGATGTATAAAAGAGAATGTTTGTTGATAATTGGAAATGTTCCAATAAAGCCATTTGAAAAAGGGAAATGCCGAGTATCTATGTATTAGTAAACAACAGTGGATACTATATGGATCTGAAAGTTCATAGGATGAGCTTATATTCCACTCATTGATGATAAGTCTGGAATCCTTGATCATGCAATGTGGCTAAAGGTTAGCAATGGAATACTAGATCGCATATTACGGCAACTCCATCTCATACGTGTGACGTACAACGAAGAGATGAGAGACATGCAATTTATACAGACTTTGGCAAGGTGTTGCCATTACTCACTATGTTGGCACTACATCACAGTAACATGTGGGACATGTTTGAAGATCACTATGAATATGATTCATGGGTGATTGGCTCACAGTGCAAGTGGGAGTCTGTTGGTATGTATGCCCTGAGAGCCAATCATGTGATGATTGGTGGGATACATTAAGATTGATTTGATAAACATCAAAGGCGAGCTTCCAATTCTTTCTGGTTCAGTCATATGAGATAGTGGTAGAACAGATTGAATGTCTAGAGAATGACAGTACTCAATGACGTATGCCTTCAGGTTCATGACCTGAACGATGAGATCATACGGATGCTAAGAGTTTGTACATTCTTGTTATGTCCCTAGTCGGATGTCATTGTGGAAGGTAGATAGACAGCAATGACACACAAGACTAGATTGCGGTGTTGGTTGATGACAGAATCTCATTAGTCATGATATAGAGATATCAAACCAAACACATAGGTACTTGTTAGAGAACAAGGTACCGGACAGACCCACCGTGAGTTTGACACATGGAACCATGAGATGGTAGTCACAGTCAGTACTCACAGTGATGGTGGTGAGTGTGATTCTTAGACCTGAAATCACTGCACTCAACACATGTCGTTGGGCACACTTTGACATCATCAAACGCAGTCCTGAAACATGGGTTGTTATAAAGGTGATGATTGGGTGGCTTTGACACATGGGGCTTTTGAGGGGTGAGTGATAGATATGGGATTTGTCCCTCCTGAGGGAGTTTGATATCCATGGCCACTTGATGAGTAGGATTGAGAAAGGTGTGCACGCATGTGTGAATCAGTATATGATACTGATGTCATACATATCTCTTCCAGTCTACTCTGAGATTAAGGAAGTGAATGAACGTTGACAGGATGACTGTTCCATGCCTCGAGTTCATTTGGGATATCAGTGACAAAGGAATTATACATTCGTTGTAACACCATTCACGGATTGTAGGATGAAAGTTGTTCTCCAACTTTCTACTTTCACTTGGGTAGCACTGATGTGTGACTAGGCACCGCTCTTTGCTTGTGAAGTCATAAGTGTTATGAACTTTCACTGCCAACGTGAAATGGACCTGCAGGGTCACACACATAGGATTTGACCTGGAAGAGGAGTTTTGTCCACAAGCAATGTTTAGATTGATTACTAAAGGAGTTTAGTACTTTAATTAAACACTCAATCAGTCGATGACTCAATATCGTATGGTTCAAGGTGTTGGACGCATTGATTGGAGTATCAGATTGATTGAAATCGCAATTGACTGATTTTGCCCAACCTGTGCTCCCAACCGATCGGTTCATGTGATGAACCGTTCGGCTGAGGTTGTTGAACCGGTCGGCTGGAGTGTCCAGGCCGATCGGCTCATGCCTAGGTTGAACCGACCGGTTCAAGGGTTGAACCGATCGGCTCAACTGGCACAACCGATCGATTGGGAATTTCATGTCAGCAAGAATTTTCCTTTAGTTTCGAATTTCCAATTCGATTGGGAATAATATTGGTATTCGATACCAATTGGGAAAGAAACAAGGAAAGTCTTTTTGAGCCGGATCAGGACCGTGAACCGATCGGTTCAGGGCACCAACCGATCGGTTGGAGGCCCCAACCGATCGGCTCAGGTCCAACCGATCGGCTCAAGGGCCGAACCGATCGGTTCAGCTACTGAACCGATCGTTTCAGGTTGCGTACAGTTTGCTTTTTGTGGAAAATCCTCGTACCCTTCTACTCCTGCTTTAATCCCACATTGCTCGGGATAGAGAACCATGTCCCATGACCCTCCTATATATATAGGGGTATTGGGGGCTTCTCAAACAACAACTCAGTGCAACCTGTTGCTCTGCAAGTTGTCGTTCTCTCTGGTTTTGGTAACCAAGAGAGAGCTCGAGGAAGTGCTTCCCGCAAAAGGGAGGTGCAACAAGGGAAGGACAACTGCAGTTGCAACAGGAGGCAGGAGAGCGTGTTGGCGACTAGTACGTCAACAGGAGGGTGTGACTCATTCCACTTCCTTGTGGGACAAGGAGTGTGGAGTTCCAGGTGGTCCGTGTGGACTACTACAGAGGCGGGAGGACACTGCCGCTTAGGAGGACAACTGTCATCCGACAGTCCGGTAGGAGGAGGAGTTGTCAGTCCCGGTGCGACCAGGAGCTGCACAGACACCGTCCAAGACCGGAGTTGAAGACCGCGCATTGCGCGAGGTATTGTCGTCGAGCAAGCCTCGGGACAAGGTATGATTCCGCAAACCATCCTTTCCTATTATATAGATGTTGACGCGTTTCCTCGGTATGGGTTGGGGGAGAAAATTTTATTTCCGCTGCCTTCTCTGTCTCCCCTAAAACCCAACAAAGAAGGCGACATCTATCTTTAATTCTGTTATTTAATTCCTTTCTTATGCAATGTATTAAGACCCTTAATGTGTATGGAAATAGAAAAGCTTAATTACTTGCTGCTCTATGCTTGGTGCGATATATTGGATGACTGCCATGTTTAATATCTGAACGCTAGCTTGCATGTTTGGATCGCGTTTCTCTTAGCTACCGAATCGTGTTTTCCCGTCGCAACAGCTTCGAGAGTCGTTTTGTGGCTCTAGTGTTTTGTCTGATTTTGGAGTACGAGAGTGCCTGGAACGGAGTTGTTTCAGTAACATTCCACTCTAACTTAAGTTTGACAACCTCAAGAGCGGTGTTGATGCTTGGTTAGAAGTACCTACTCTGAGAGGAGAGGTGCAGGGTGTTACTGATGTCGCTTGTTTTGTTGTAGTCTTATCCTTCGCATCTTGCCCTAGCTATAGTATTATCTTTCTGTTTATGTTGCATGAAAACCCCTAAAAACTGCTAAATGACTAAAACCTTAAATCTCTCTTGTAGCTCCAGTTGGAGATAGTTTTCTTTGTTTTATTTGTGACATCTTGTTGTTTCCCTTTTGGGAATTTATATCTCTTTATACCTATCGGAGTGTAGCGTGTCGATTCTGGGTTCCCAACACTACCCCCCTTGTCCCTATGTTTGACCTCGTATATCTACTTCGACCCCGTAAACAAAGTTGCAGGGGCCTAGAATGATTCGAGTTTATAAATGTAAAAGCTCGACTACCTCAAATCCGCTTCCACTTTTGGATGCGCGATTTAGGCCGGTCAACTTTTTGGCGCCGTTGCCGGGGATAAGGCAAAAACGGTACTGTAGATGAATCCGAATCCACTAACTACACTCCTATGCCTCAAGCTTAGAAATGAGTTTGATATCACTCTTTTTCTTTTTATTTTTCCTTACTACTATTCTTTGCTTAAAATTAATAAATTAATTTTCTAAACTTGAGTTTTCATGCTATTTCAGGCACTCTGAAGAACAGTGATCTGTTCCACTGAGCACCGACTCCAACTGTCATGCCGCCTCACGTGGAGCCATCCATTTTTGCAGATGAATGCCAAGGGGGGAGGCCTGAATCACCTCCACCAGATGGTAATGACCGCTATGACGGCAACGATCGGCATGAAGATCAGGAATCGGAGCACTCCGAGGAAGGCCACCCCCATGTCAGACGTCGCCATCGTCAGCGACACAAGTGACACCACAACCAAGAACAACATCGTGAGGCTAGCGACAGCGATGACTCCGAGGAGGAGGAGGAGACGTTGAGGGAGTTGGCATCAACAAAACCCAACAACTCCAGATGTCCCATCATCACCCCGCGATTCAACGCAGCCAATTTTGAGCTTAAGCCTTCTGTGATCTCTATGATTCAGAACAAAAGTTTCAGGGGAAGTTCGAAAAATGACAACCCCTACCATCACCTTGATGCCTTCAAGAACATATGTGACACGATAAAAATGCGGGGGGTCCCCTAGGAGGTTATATACTGCAAAGGATTCATATTCTCACTGGAGGACAAAGCACTGTCCTGGTACCTCGGGTTACCCCACCGGTCCTTGAACGGATGGGGGGGCGTTAGCTGAAGCATTTGTAAATAAGTTTTACCCCACCGAGAGGACGGTCAGAACTCGGAAGAAAATAACTTCCTTCATGCAAAAGCCAAATGAAAGCTTTCACGACGCCTGGGAGCGGTTCCAAGAGTACCTGAGGGATTGCCCCCATCATAATTACAAGAAGGGCTTCCTTGTCACCACCTTCTACAATGGCCTGACTCCCGATGAACGGGTGTCACTGAATGCGGCAGCAGGAAGTGACTTCTTAGGAAAAAAAACCGAGCAAGTCTGAAAGGATCATCAAAAATATGGCCGAGCTGCAAGCCGGCGTTGAATATGATAAATCTGACAGAGGACGGGTGAAAAAGGTCGGTGAAGGGTCCTCTCTTGAGTCCAAGGCTCTAGAGACCATCACTTCTCAGATTCAGAAAATAGCCATGGACGGTAGCAGCTGAGAAAGCACCGGTGATCGCTGAAGTCACCGAGACAGAAACTACGAGATCTACCTCGGAAGAGACGGGCATAGTTCCCGATGCTGTATCGAGACCTGTAGAGGAAGAAGGGGAGTTTCAGCAGGGCGACAGCAACGGGATGTTCAACAAGATCTGGAAAGAACTCGGAAGAACACTGACACCGCCGCCGAAGTCCCCACCTACAGCGGTCGAGGAGATTGCCGACACTGCAGAGGTGGAGCAGAGTCCACCCTCACCACGACCATCCCCACCTAGACGAGAAGGCAAGGCGGCGGCAATTACAAAAGCACCGACGCCTCACCTGGCGACATCTGGATCACGAACCATACAGATAGACTCTACCTCACCTGGTGGACGATCGCGCGTGCAAGATATCGCGAGGACGCAAGGAAGATATACTAGAGCTTCCCCGTCACTCGGAAAGATGCTCGGGCACGAGCTCGACAATTTGCGGGAGGTAACAGATATCAACTCTGACATTTGTATTTCCCTAACCCACAAATTTGCGTCTTTCCAAAACAGGCTGAACAGCCAAGAGCGAGAGCTACTGACTCTAGCGAGCCTTCCCGACAGACTAGAAGCCTTGAATACAGTAATGCAGCAAGGTCTCCAATGACTCGACAAGATCGAGGAGAGGCTGGACAGAAGTGACGACCATCCGCGCCGAAGGCAGCCGAGAAGGTTGTCGTCACCACCCAGTTGTGGCTCTCCTCTTTCTTCGTCAGCTCCTGCTTCAGGAACATCGTCCTCCTCATCCTCCAGCGGGCGATCCTCAACACCCAAGGAGGGGACGCAACATAGCTCACCCGAAGGAGCTCCAGCCAGCCAGGAGAGCCGCTTAGGCTTGGGAGATGCAAACATCTCGGTCCCCCTAGATGAAGCCGAAGATGATAGCACCGATATCAGCACGGGGGAGACTCTTTTGATGAGTCTGAGGGAGAGAAAGGGGATGTCTACACAGTCAATAAGAGACATCTTCCCCAAAGCAAACGCTCGATCGCGGACAAGTTCCATGAGCCATCTGAGATACCCTCTTTTGAGATGGCCGACTTCGATAGAAGAGCCATCGGATACCTGACGATCAGAGACCAGAACTTGTTGAATAAGGTCTTGAGGTCACAGGCAAATGAAGATGACGTCGTCTGGACTGACGGCTACCTATCCGTGCGACGAGGAGTTATTTGAAACATGTTTTGCACGCCGGCCTTCGTCGGCAAAAGACTGTTTAGGGTCCTGGAAGGAGCAATAATAGAACGTACCGACAACAGGAAAGGTCGGAGAATGATATACAACGCCACCCCGACCTTGGCGAGAAGTCTTATGAAGGGAGATCCAGGCTCCCGTGTGGTGGCCGACATGTTGCAGCACATTGAAGAGCATAGACCAAACCTTGTGTTGGCCCCATATAAACACTACAAGGTGTGGTTCCTCTGCATGGCAGACCTCAGGAACCACGACCTCCAGTTGCTGAGCTGCAGCCGCAATGAAGTACCACGCTCCGGGGGTGTTTTCTGTCACCCGGAGGACAGAAAGATGAGACTCCTGCCACTGCGTCTTCTACGAGCTATAAAGCGAGGAAGCCAACATCATCAAGGTCCTTAGAACTTCTTTTCTCTCCAAGACCTCCCCGTTCAGGCAAAAGAGGGGAGTGGAAATAGCGCTATCGTCATCCTGGGTGTCATTGAGGTGCTCAACACATTTGGAAACCTGGGGGTCCTCAAAGGCACGTCCTTCTATCAACGCAGGGGCATTTACGCCATGTTGCTGATCAAGGACAAGTGCTATTTTCGGGACGCAGGGGTACCGGAGCAGCTGCTGGACAGTGACCTGGAAGAAGACTCTTCTCAATCCAGCAGCTCCTCAGAAAAAGAGGAAGTGGCGACCGTCAAACATGGGGCAGGAAAGCAGTTGATGGTCCTAAAGAAAGTGTGCGGGATGGAGGACACTGCTTCGCCTAAAGATTCAGAAGGGCTGATCTCAAATTTCGACCGCTTTTCATGTGCAACTCTCACACAGGAGTAGGTCCATATAATCCAGCTGAAGTTAGCTGATTCTACCCCATCAGTTGTCTCCTTTCAAGCAGGTGATTTCGTAGTCCCGGTCGACGATCTAAGGGACATGGTGAAGGAAGGAGGGTGATTGGCTGTAGTAGTTGCAACCACTTACATCCAGTACATACAATCAAAACTAGAAGATGCATACATAGCCCAGCCCATGCCTTTAAACGATGTCTGCCTAGCCGACGAAACATGAGTGAAGAAAACTTTTCTGGAAGAATTGAGAGGCGGGATCCCAGGCACTATCTTTTTACCAATTCTGCATTACAATCATTGGGCGCTCCTAATTGTGTACACCCGGCAGCGAGCAGGAATTTTCTACAATAGCTCAGACAGCAACAAGAACCATCCAGTGCCGTGTACATCAGAACCTGTGACACCCGTCGAATGCCTGGTCCATAAATACTACGACGAGGTGGCAAAGATGATCCAACCATTCATGGACATGCAAGGAGGCAAATGGCACGAAGTCCAGTTCTGCCACCGCAGTCCACAACAGCTTCCCTTATCCAACGACTGCGGCATCTATGTCCTGGAATGGATGGCGAATAAGGAAATGCCTGACCAGCTCAACCACATCATCTATCACAGTAGAAGGGGCGAATATGTGTGGGAGCTTCTGTCTGATGCAGGCGCAACCCCACTGGAATAAACATTACCTCACCTTATCTACTTCACAACTCTAGGACAGAGTGTGGAGCAAGTTTGGGGGGGTACCATGTACCAGTGAGGGAGGTACAAAATTTTGTCTAAATTTTCTAGCTTAATCTTCTTCATTCTTTTGTCTCAAATTCTTTATTCTTTTGTTCTTTCCTGAATCATGTGTACATATATATGTTCATGCTAAAATTTTGAAAACTTTTTAGTAAAAACCTGATGCAACTGCTTGCAAAGTTAGTTTTCTTTGTGCTTAACGACATACAAGTTCCATTATATCTTTATGATAATGTTGCTTCAAACAAACAGAAGATTACATTTTTCCATGCCAAAAATTTCGAAAAATATAATAATCTCGCAAACAGCTAAGAGACGAGTATGGAGAAGGAAAAAGCTACCCAAACAGCAGAAATCTCTTTGTTTTCCCTTTACCCAACGAAAATCCCAAAAAGAGAGAGAAGCCTTATGAGTGTGAATAAAAGCATGAGAGTTGTGCCCAATAAAAGAAAAGAAAAAAATATATATACCCGCTTGTTTTCCAAAAGTACCCATCTTTAGGCATGGTAGATCCGGGGCAGTGGTACATAGGATGTGAAATCACTGCTCTAAAGCCAACTGGCTTGGACTGTAGGGACCACTTGCCCGTTAACGGACCCTTACCTGGATGGACTGATGGAAAACAAGATGAAAAACCCAAAAAGCCTTAGACTACCCTTTACACAACTTTCTGCCCCGAAAATAAAGTTGTTTGATGTGTAAGCTAACTTCGGAATCATACACTAAAGTCTCACTGAAGCTGTAGAAATTTTTTTACTGAAATAATAAGGCAGGAAATGCAAGGTCTTTTGTTCGTAATGAGACAGCATTATCTCTAAAGGAATTACTATACTTGCTTTACCTCTTGGCCTGAAAGTTGTACCAAACAAGAAGAAGCATCACAAAATAAAGTTTAAATATTGATTGAGGACAATCAAAATGCTAAGTTTGGGGGAGTTAATAACACCTATTTTTGTGATATTTTAGACTATTTTTCTGTTTCAAAACTACCATTTTTAGCTATTTTCCTCTCTTTTGTGTGCACTTTCGCAATAATTGGCCAAGCAATGCTCTTAATCCTATATTTCCATCTTTTGTAGAGTTTTTCCTCATTTTAGTGCAATAAGGCCGTCCCGGCCCACAGAATAAGTCCAAGTCTGTTTCGGCCTTCCTGACGCCCGATACAACCTCTGCCCGACAGGGTGGAGTGATACAATGATGCATAACAAAAGGATGTCGCGCAAGAAGGAGCAGATGGACGACACACCTTCTACCCGACAGGGAGCCTAGCTCGCCCCGACAACCCAGCTTGTCGGGCGACACAACCACCCACCGACAGGCACGTCGTCCATCACGTGACTGATAGCCGACACTCCTAAGACGAGCGATACCAGTATCGGCCGTCCACCGACTCGCAAATAAGGAGAACACGTGGCGCTTTGAGCACCATAACTTCCTCCAACCTCTGTCTATAAATAGCATCTATAGGAAGCCGAAAAGACAGTTCAGATACTTCGGAATTCGGACAGTTGGGAGCTTTGAGTGATCTTCGAAGGAAACTGTGAGAGCAGGAGTATCGTGCCCCAATGCTCGTGTCGGACGACACTAGGTGAGCCCTTCCTCATCCCGTGAGGGAGGGGATAGTTCACTTAGAACCATCCTGGGCGACACTGCGGGCTTATATCAGCCAGCGATGATGAGCAACACAAGTGCCCGACAGTAGGACGCGTCGCTCCATGCCCGACACGATATCGAACCCGATAGGCTTCGCCCGTCCTGCATGCCGCCCGAGAGGGTGTGTTGCCCGACATGAGCGTATCAGCCAGGTCCTCGAATGATACAGTCAGCCATCATGGTGTGCCGCTCGAGAGAGTGTGTCGCCCGACACAGCTATATCGGGCTAGGCCCCTATCCGGTATCGGGCGGGAGAGCCGCTATAGTCTGTCGCCCTTCTACATCAAGAAGGCGACATCTATCTTTAATTCTATTATTTAATTCCTTTCTTACGCAATCACTACTACAGAAATAGCATTCAGTGTCGCTTTTTTGGGCGTCGGTTGTTTACGGAAACCGACGCCGATACTATTAGACGTCGGTTATTTATACAAACCGACGTCTATATTTGAAGACCAGCCAGACACGGGTACCGCTTTATATTCGGCGTCGGCTGTTTATAAAAAACCGACGCCTAAAATCACCCGCGAAATCCAAATTTCGAGCAAAAACATTTTAGGTCATCTTTAGTGTCGGTTTTATAGGTATTCACTGACGCCTATTTAAAATGAAAATTTGCGCGAAAATGTCCCACTTTCAGCGTCGATTGTGCCAGATAACTGATGCTAATTATGGTTCCCGCCAAAAAAATTAGGGTACAGGTTTTCTAAACGGGCGTCGGTGTTTTACAGACAACCGACGCTAAAGCGTTAGAGGCGTCGGTTTTCTAAATAACTGATGCTGATTACCAAATTAATAGACCCGATCACCCAGCTCTTCCCCCTTTCTTCCTGTTTCATCCTGCTGCTCGCCGCTCGCTCTCTGACCGACGACTCCAGCTGCTGCTCTCTTCCGCTCGCTCTCCGCTGCTGCTCTCCGCCGCTGCTCTCCGCCGACGTCTCTGCCACTACTGCCACTTCCTCTCCGCTGCCGCATCTCTGCCTGACGACCCCCGCGTCTCCGCCGCTGCTGCCACTGCCCTACGCCGCTGCCGCCTCCACTGCCTACACTGCCGCCTACACTGCTCAACGTCGCCGCCTCCACTGCTCTTCTTCCTTAATGGAGCTCGCTACCGACAGAGCTACTCCTCTTCTTCCTCCACGAGCTCGCTACTTACAGGTTCGATTTTACTCTGTTATAGGATCCTTCAATGTGTGTTCTTTATAAGGTCAGATTGGTTTCTGAGTTGTTGGTCAATCATTTGGTTATGAGTTTTTATACCTAGTTACACAGCTCATTTTTGCTTCAATCATATTCAACATGTTGTTGTTTTTTATTGAAATTTGGTTCATTTTGTCATTTATATTTGCTTGTAATTTTTCAAAGGAGAACGGTTTGTACAATAAATCCTAGTAGATTTGGATTTGGTTCTGATTCTAATTCTGATTTTTGCTTTGACCTTGCCCTGAAAGTTGTTCATGTTCTTATGATAAGTTGTATTGTGGGTGAACCTAGATGACCGACCTCAAAGATGGACCTTCGACTCAAATTTGTTCATGTTCTTCAACTCAAATTTCACAATGTTAATCCTGGGACAAACGACCAACTTCCTTGTTCATTGGCTCATATGGTAGCCAAGGACTGCAAAGATGGGCCTTCATCATCCTAAGATGGGGGGTTATGAGGGTTATGAACTTCTAATTTGTGCATATATTTGTCATACATTTGTGCTTGCATATATGAACAAATCTTTTGCTTGCATATATTTGTCATATCTATTATTGTGTTTGTTGGCCTAGAAACCCGTCCAAGATTTACTCATTAGGAGTAAATCTTGGATAGTCCCCGGTTTGGGACTGTTCTTGAACACCTAATCTCACTTAGGATGTAAGTGTATAATGTGTATTGGGTTTTCGAGAAGATTTTGGTAGCATTTCCCCGTTTGTTCTCTAAGTACATAAGTACTTAGAGAACATCGGGGAAATACTGCCGAAATTTTCTTGAAAACCAAATACACATTATACACTTACTAGTGAGATTAGGTGTTCAAGGATGGGATAGGTGGTACACATTTATTATATATAAGAATGACATCAAATGTATTTGTTGGCCTAGAAACCCATCCAAGATTGACTCATTAGGAGTAAATCTTGGATAGTCCCCGGTTTGGGACTGTTCTTGAACACCTAATCTCACTTAGGATGTAAGTGTATAATGTGTATTGGGTTTTCGAGAAAATTTCGGTAGCATTTCCCCGTTTGTTCTCTAAGTACATATGTACTTAGAGAACAGCGGGGAAATGCTGCCGAAATTTTCTTGAAAACCAAATACACATTATACACTTACTAGTGAGATTAGGTGTTCAAGGATGGGATAGGTGGTACACATTTATTATATATAAGAATGACATCAAATGTATTTGTTGGCCTAGAAACCCATCCAAGATTGACTCATTAGGAGTAAATCTTGGATAGTCCCCGGTTTGGGACTGTTCTTGAACACCTAATCTCACTTAGGATGTAAGTGTATAGTGTGTATTGGGTTTTCGAGAAAATTTTGGTAGCATTTCCCCATTTGTTCTCTAAGTACATATGTACTTAGAGAACAGCGGGGAAATGCTGCCGAAATTTTCTTGAAAACCAAATATACATTATACACTTACTAGTGAGATTAGGTGTTCAAGGATGGGATAGGTGGTACACATTTATTATGTATAAGAATGACATCACATTATACGCTTAGGATGTAAGTGTATACCCTAATCTTTTCCTAATATATACTTGTTTCCTAATATATACTTGTTTTCTCTGATCATAGAATGGATAGATCATGGATGTCCATTCGTAATCGTTGCACCCCAGAGTTTATATCTGGTCTTGATCAGTTTATTAGATTTGCCGAGGAACATAGGAAAAAACCTACAGATAGGTTCTACTGTCCATGTAGGCATTGCGGTAACAACTTGAAAGTCAACACTGGTGAGGAAATCAAAAGTCATGTCATGTGCAACGGGATTGTACAAGGCTATATAGAATGGCACTGGCATGGAGAGATTTCAAAATCGAAACCAGTAGATGTCGATAGCAGTGCTTGGGTGGAAGAAGAAATTGCCTCTGATGACTTAAATGTGAACGAACCAGTTCCAGCAGACATCGTTGATGCGATGCTGGATAGTTGTAGGGTAGAGCACACCGATCCACCTCCTATCTTTACAAACATTGTGCATGATGCTGAGATACCGTTATACACAGGTTGTGCTAAGTTTACGAAGCTTAGCGCTGTGTTGAGATTGTATAAGTTGAAAGCTAACAATAGATGGAGCGACAAAAGCTTCACTTCATTGTTGACTTTGTTGAAAGAAATGCTTCCTGAAGGAAACGAGCTTCCAATCTCAACATACCAGGTAAAGAAAATGTTGTGCCCAATGGGAATGGAGGCCAAGAAGATACACGCATGCCCGAATGATTGTGTATTATTTCAAAAGGACTATGTAGATTTGAAAGATTGTCCAAAATGTGGTGCGTCACGGTATAAATTGACAACTTCGGGGGCCAAAACTGGTTCTCCTGCCAAGGTGTTGTGGTATCTACCTATAATATCACAGTTTCAACGCTTGTTTGCAAATCCGAAAGATGCGAAGAATTTTAGGTGGCATGCAGATGTTAAGAAAAATAATGATGGGATCCTACGACATGCGTCTGATTCCCCACAGTGGAAGAAGATTGATCTATTGTACCCTAAATTTGGTGAAGAAGATAGGAATCTAAGACTTGGGCTTTGTACATATGGGATGAATCTGTACGGGACATTGAGCAGCCAACATAGCACTTGGCCAGTCATGCTTGTTATATACAATCTTTCTCCCTGGATGTGTATGAAAAATAAGTACGTTATGTTGTCATTGTTGATATCGGGCCCTAAACAACCCGGAAATGATATCGACGTTTATCTTGAACCTTTGATTGATGACTTAAAGAAACTTTGGGCTGAAGGTGTGATGACCTATGATGCTTCAGCAAGAGAGACATTTCGTTTGCACGCTATGTTGTTTTGCACTATTAATGACTTTCCAGCATATGGGAATTTGTCTGGATATAGTGTCAAAGGAGCTAAAGCGTGTCCTATATGTGAAGAAAACACTGATTCAATAAGACTAAAACATGGCGGCAAGACTGTATATCTTGGTCATCGAAGGTTTCTTTCAAAATTCCATCCGTATCGTAGGAAGCGCAAAGCATTCAATGGATGGAATGATGAACGAAGTGCACCTAAACCTATACCAGGGGATGTTGTTTATGAAAGAGTAAAAGACATTGTCAATGAATTTGGTAAGAAATCACAATGTAGTATGGCCACACGGAGTGACAATTCTTCATTCAAGAAGAAGTCAATATTTTGGGATCTTCCTTATTGGAGTTCTTTGACAGTCAGGCATTGTATCGATGTAATGCACATTGAGAAAAATGTCTGTGATAGCATCATTGGTACTCTATTAAATATACCAGGTAAGACTAAAGATGGGATAAAATCCAGACTGGACCTACGTGAAATGGGAATAAGGTCAGAATTAACAGAATTACGTGAAATGGGTAATAAAAGAACATACTTACCTCCCGCTTGTTACACGTTGTCTAGAAAGGAGAAGAAAACTTTTTGTGAATGCTTGGTAAATGTTAAGGTGCCACATGGTTACTCATCCAACATCCGTAGATTGGTATCAATGAAAGATCTGAAGTTGATAGGTCTTAAATCTCATGATTGTCACACTCTAATGCAACAAATATTGCCCGTGGCAATTCGATCTATATTGCCGAAGCATGTAAGGTTTGCAATTACCAGACTTTGTTTCTTTTTCAACAGTCTATGCAGCAAAGTTATTGACCCTGATACTCTCGATAATTTGCAAAGAGAAGTGGTTGTTACCCTATGTCAGCTTGAGATGTATTTTCCTCCTTCGTTCTTTGATATCATGGTACATCTTGTTGTCCACTTGACTAGGGAAGTGAAAATGTTGGGACCAATTTTCTTGCATTGGATGTATCCCTTTGAACGATACATGAGCATTTTTAAAGGTGATGTTCGAAACCGTTATCGGCCTGAAGGGAGTATTATTGAAGGTTATGTGGCGAGAGAGGTTATGGATTTTTGCAATGACTTTCTCAGTGGTAATGACACTCCTGATAATGACAAGAATATTGAGGAGGGCAAAGGAATTTTGGGATCACGGGTGAAAGTAATCAGCCGTGAGCAGTTGGAACAAGCTCACTTGTATATTTTACACAATATGGACGAAGTGAGTGTTTATATCGAGGAACATACCAATTTCATAAAGAGACAACATCCTCGAGCAAGTTCAATGTGGCTTGCTAGAGAGCATAATAAGACTTTTACTAAGTGGTTTGAAGATAAAGTCTTACATCAACTATCTCAAACACCAAATGATATTACAGAAACTATCAAATGCCTCGCCTTTAAACCAAAACCGAATGTTATGTCTTATGAAGGGTTTGACATTAATGGATTCACATATTACACAAAGCTCCAAGATGATAAGAGTGTCGTCCAAAATAGTGGGGTCACTCTTCAAGCGTCGACTATGTACTTTGCAAGTGCAAAGGATAAGAGTCCACGTGAAGCTAAAATGTCATATTACGGTGTCATTGAGGACATTTGGGAGTTTGACTACATAGATTTCAAAATTCCGCTCTTTAAATGTAATTGGGTTGATAACACCAAAGGAGTTATAGTGGATGAATTGGGTTTCACTTTGGTGAACTTTGAAAAGATTGGTGAGAAGGGTGAACCATTCATATTGGCATCACAGGCGAAACAAATATTCTATATCGATGATCCTGCGAATGATAAATGGTCGGTTGTTCTTCATGGTAAAAGACAGTTCATTGAAGATCCTATAGATGAAGAAGAGTACTATGATAAGTATGATGACTCCAGTCCATTCTCAGTTGGGTTGCCCACTCCACAAAATATTGAAGCTAATGATGACTTATATGTGCGCGGCGATCACAATGAAGGATTGTTAATTGAAAAAAGATCACAATTTTAGAGACATGTATGTTTATACAAATGCTAAATGTTTGTGTTTTTCTAGTTAATACAAATGCTAAATGTTTGTCTTTTTCTAGTTAATACAAATGCTAAATTTTTGCCTTTTTCTAGTTAATACAAATGCTAAATGTTTGCCTTTTTAATGACATTTTCAGATGGCTGACCATGATGAGCATGATGTCCATGATGAGCATGAAGTCCATGATGAGCATGCTATCCATGAAGAGCATGTCGAGGATACTAATGTAAGTTCTAAAAACATATCCTGTATTTCTATACAATTCATTATCTTCTAGTTATGTCATATATCCTATATTTCTATATTGGGCTAATTTAGTGTGTTTATTTTTGTCAAATTTTAGGTTGATGATGCACCTGTACCCACTGAAGCACTGGAGCAACTTGATGTGCAGCACCAAAAAGTTAACAAGAAAAGGGGCATCACTCTGTTGAAGAAGTTATTAGCGCTAAGTGGTAGTGGATCCAAATTGGTGGTGGAGTTTGATAATGGAGGAAATCCAATTGGAGTGAACCGCAATAATTTTGTAAACTATCTTGGGTGTACCACTCAGAGTCATTGTGGTGTTAAATATGATAATTGGCATAAAGTTCCTGAAGGGAAAAAAGACTTGATATGGAAGGATTTATGCGTGAGTTATTATTATTTGCAATTCTATTTTGTACATTACAAATTCTATTATTTGCAATTCTATTTTGGATACTAGTTAATAACATTTCTATTTTACAGAATCTGTTTGCATTGGATGAGAAGTTGCATCGTAAAAGTGTGATGCAACGCGCTGGGAAGATGCTTAGGAATTATAGGACAAATCTGAACAGAGAATACATAAAAGAGGGTGATAAGAAGAAGAAGTCAGCCCTTGAACAATGGAACTTCTTGGACAAAGAAGATTGGGACAATTTTGTTGCTTCAAGAAAATCTGAAGAATTCAAGGTATTAGGCGTCACTCCCAATTTAATTAATATACATTGTATTCACCTATTCAAGATTAACATTTAGTGCTACTAACCAAATCATTATTGTGCATACTAACTAGGCCCTCAGTGACGCACAAAAAGCAAGGCGTGCACTGAATGTGCATGACCACACTATGGGTCCAAAAGGCTATGCAAGTGTTCGCCAAAGACTACAGGCGGAGTCTGCGATTACTCAGCAGTCTGCTCAGGAGTCTGCTCCTACTCAGGAGTCTGCCACACCCATGCCTCGCCATGATATCTGGATAGCTGGCAGGCAAAACAAGAAGGGTGAAATAAGGAAGCCTGTAACTGCTGAGGCGGCTGCAAAAATGGTAAAATACAACTCTTAGAGAAATCGTTTGAATATTGATTATTTGTGGTGTTAACTTACCAATTTCTATTTATGGTGATTAGCGGGAGCTGCACGAGCAGAGGCAACAAGGCACGTTCATCCCTCAGGGCACAAGGGATGAATTGACAGTTGCTCTGGGTAACCCAGAGCATCCTGGACGTGTTAGAGGTGCCGGCGCTGGTGTTGGCATCAAAGCATTCTTTGGGCCATCCCAATGCAAACCCAGAGCGAGACTTTCTCAAGAAGAGGTAACCTATTCTTTTTTTAGAATGTTACTGCAAAAAGAAATTCATTAATAAAAAGTTAATGTTTCTTTTATCCATGTATAGGAGAATAAGAGAGTAGAGGATTTAGTTTCTAAGAAGGTCAAGGAAGAGTTGCTACGGTGGCAGGCATCTCAGGCTTCCAATACGCCTATGGTGACCCACTCTTCTCCTGATGCACAGACTGCGACTAATCCTGGAGACCCATCGCCTAGCACGTCTGCTGTAAGTATTGTTTATGACATTGTAGCTAATCTTTTCAAGATGATATGTTTTCAAGATGATATGTATATATGTATAATATTCTTTATGTAAATTTGTAGGCATTGAAGCCATGCCGCTTAAGAATGCAAGACTATGTTGTTGCAGAGGCGCAGGCTTACCCGTCCCTTCCTGGGGAAAGGTTTCACGGGACTCCAATGCCACAGGGCTATGTTCGTGTGGGCCCATTACATGTGTTACCCAATTGGAGGGAAGTTGTGTTGCCATATGCCCACCCAGATATTGATACACTTGGTGAGTCAGAAGGCGGGGTCATATTGTGGCCCAAAGCATATGTCGTCTACACGACTGAAATTGTAAGATAAATTTACATTGATTTAGACTGTTAATGTGTATATATGATGTCAACTGATCTGAAATTATATATACAGGTTAAAAAGAAGACACCAGGAGCACCTAGGCCTCCACCTCCACTTCCCGCATTACCAACTTGGGTTCCAACTGACCTAACATACCCGTTAGGTCCTGCTTGTAGGGGAATGGCATGTTGGCTACGGGCACATAATATACATTGCCCTATAATAGTTTCTTTAGATGTAGATTATGCAGGTCGATCATACGATAGCTCTTTATTTATACAAGATATTATTGAGTTGTTTATGTATGATTGGCTGAATACATCAATGATAGAGACATGGATAAGGTGAGATCTTGTTTATACATCCATATACCTTGTGTAAGATCCGATGATCTGGTTTCTTATATATTAATGCATATGCCTATATGTTTTGCAGCTACTTAGTCGAAGATCATTGCAAACAATTTGCATTTGATCATGTGGGATTTTTGATTCCATCATTGATTAGTTTGGTAGCTAAAGACCCTGATAATGTTCAACAATACTGTATAGATGCTTTTACAATTTTTGGTCAGCAAAAGAAGACGATAATAATAGCTCCATTCAATGTTAAGTAAGTTTACTTTATTTATAATTTGGACTTAAGAAAATTCCATTTTTATTTTGCATTTTGAGTTATTAATTGTTAACTTCTTACTTCTAGTGGTAGACATTGGGAGTTACTAGTTATTGTCCCCAGGACATTCACTGTTTATTATCTAGATCCTGCGGGGAGTACATTGAACACTAAAATTGGACACGTAATGAGAATGCCATTATTCTGGTGAGAAATATTTCATTTTTATATCCGTTAACATCTTTTATTACATTACTATTTACTTATGCAATTTATTGTGTTATATTAACATGTAGGGGTTTAGATGCATTCAAAAAGGCTGGAGGAACGGTCCCAAGGAAAAAGAACCAGCCAATAAATTGGCAGAACGTACAAGTAAGTTCCCGACTCGAATATATATATTATTGATGTGAATTATGCTTAGTTGTATTATTTTGTATGTTTCAATTTATAGTGTGCTACACAAGACAATGGTTGGGCATGCGCATACTATGTGATACGATTTATGCAGATGATTATCAAATATGCCGCATTGGACATCGATACCATACATGAGGTATTATATATAGTCTCATTAGTTAGTATGAAATATATCAATCTTATCTTATTTTTATATTATTACTTATATATATACATCATTCTCTTTGCAGGTGTTTAAAACTGACAACACTACAGGTAAACGCTTAAAAAATATACATGCTCCATATACGATGGAAGCATTAAATGAAGTAAGAGAAGAATGGGCAAAAGCCATACAAGCAGTGGCAACTGTAAGATATAATTGGGATGTTGATAGCGATAATGAATGATACTTTGTAAATGAATATTTCTGAATGTTAATACATGTATTTGAATGTTTCTATATGTGTGAATGTGAGAATTGAATTGATGTCTGAATGTATATACTTGTGTAGAATTTTCCTTGTGACTTTTGCAGGTTTGCAGCCTGTTTGTAGGCTGATATCAATGGATGTCGTAAACCTGCAGTTCAGAAAACTGAACTGTAGGTTCTCATCCTGCTGACCAGCCACAGCAGGCCTGCAAACTGATATGAAAAAAAAAATATAAATAGGCGTCGGTTATTTATAGAAAACCGTCAGTAAAGACATACAGCATCGATTATTTGATAAAAACCGACGCCTAATAGTACAAACAACCCGACCATGCAGGATAGCACGGCCGTGGTGTAAAAGGCGTCGGTTATTCATATAAAACCGATGCCTATAGTACTAAACACGGCCGTGCATGGAAGCACGGCCGTGTCGTCTTGAAGTACAGGCGTCGGTGGTTTAGTATATAACCGACGCCAAAGTGCCCTAGATGACGCCATTTTATGTGGCGCGAACACTTTTGGCGGCGGTTATTTACTAAACCACCGACGCCTATAGACAAATAGGCGTCGGTTAAAAAACCGACGCCGAAGTGTTCGACCTTCAGCGGCGCCCACATAGGCGTCGGTCGGAAACCGACGCCAAATGGGGTTAAACGACCGACGCCAAAGGTCGTTTATGTAGTAGTGAATGTATTAAGACCCTTAATGTGTATGGAAATAGAAAAGCTTAATTACTTGCTACTCTATACTTGGTACGATATATTGGATGACTGCCATGTTTAATATCTGAATGCTAGCTTGCATGTTTGGATCGCGTTTCACTTAACTACTGAATCGTGTTTTCCCATCGCAACAGCTTCGAGAGTCGTGTTGTGGCTCTAGTGTTTGGTCCGATTCTGGAGTACGAGAGTGCCTGGAACAGAGTTGTTTCAGTAACATTCCACTCTAACTTAAGTCTGACAACCTCGAGAGGGGTGTTAATGCTTGGTTAGAAGTACCCGCTCTGAGAGGAGGGGTGCAGGGTGTTACTTCTGCCGCTTGTTTTGCTGTAGTCTTATCCTTCGCATCTTGCACTAGCTCTAGTATTATGTTTCTGTTTTTGTTGCATGAAAACCCCTAAAAACTACTAAATGACTAAAACCTTAAATCTCTCTTGTAGCTCCAGTTGGAGATAGTTTTCTTTGTTTTATTTGTGACATCTTGATGTTTCCCTTTTGGGAATTTATATCTCTTTATACCTACCGGAGTGTAGCGTGTTGATTCTGGGTTCCCAACACTACCCCCCTTGTCCCTGTGTTCGACCCCGTATATCTACTTCGACCCAGGTTTATAAATGTAAAAGCTCGACTACCTCAAATCCGCCTCCACTTTTGGATGCGCGGTTTAGGTCGGTCAGTAAGCATCTACCAAAATAGATTGGGTCTTTGGGGTGGTAGAATGCATACTTGTCAACATAGACCAACATAAAGTTGGCAAGATATTGCATATGCAAGCATGTGCTTGGACAAAGGGGAGCCCTGTAGGCACACATGTGACCTCACGCAACATATGGTCTTGGAGATCTTTAGTGTGTATTTGAGAGGCAACAAAAGAAAATTTACTGACATCATGAGAGGACTTGATCCTCAATGCCCCTAGATGCATAGGAAGTGTAGCCAAAAACCATTGTAAATCACCAAAACATGGGTCGTCACCAACCACAATATGCTCCAGACAACGACGAAGACTGTGATAAAAAATATCCAACACAGGTGTGATAGAAGAAGGAGGTGTTGCATGAAGATCAAATAATAGTTTGGGCATCCCAACACAAGGCCTAAGAAGAAGAAGCTCAAAATGTGGGTCTTGGAGTGAGGACATGTGATCCATCATATCAAGGGTCTTCATCACACATTTTCGGAGAAGTTCCTTCGCAAAGGATGCGTCTATAGAAAATTGGGCCACCTAGAATCTTCACATGCTCTGGATGAGATATGTCAGTTGGAAATAAGCCCACATTCTAGCCTCATCTAGGGTCACATGGCCAAAAAATATGTCTTCCTAGTATTGAGATGAAGACCATACATCGAGTCCCGCTCCTGAATGAGGGATAGAGCCTTCGAAACAACCTCTGTGTCCCCAATGAGGGTACCATCATCAAGTTAGAAAGAAAGGAGGTCAAGTTGACATGCCTCCTTTTCCTATAAAATAAGAGGGTGGAGTCCCAGGGAAAAATGTAGGGGGCCTAATGGGTCACCTTGTTGTACCCCGATAGAAGAAAAAAGAGACTCGCCGTGATCCATATAGATAGGAGATGGAGAGCTATAGAAAAACTCAACCCATCGTATAATAGAAGGGCAATGAAGATGAACCTCTCAGAATATGGTAGGTCTATCAACCATGTTGAAGGCATTGTTGAAGTCAATAAGAGCCATGGTGATTGTACTGTGGTGTTTTTTATCATAGACAAGTCGAGTGACAGCATGTAGAAGGGCCTCAACACCACCAAAAATACCAACACCATACTGATGATCCATAAGATAAGGGACGACATCAAAACTTACACCCTTTTCCGCAACTTTGGATACAAGGCGCTGCCAAATAGTACCCATAGCAATAGGCCGAATGCCATTGTCTAGTTTGAGAAAAGGAGTCAATGGAGCACTGGCAATATAGGGAGCTAGGGAATCTAGACAACGACTAGTGAGCCAAAGATTCACCACAGTTGAAACTGCATTAAAAAATCATCTTTCACTGCAGTGGCAGCCCCACACAAATAATCAATAAGATGTTGTGATTGTAGGCCATCACGTGCGCAAGCGGTCCCTTTCTTGAATTATAAAATGGCTTCTTCAATCATAGAGCAAGAAGCAACAAATGGAGAGCTAGAAATTTTAGACTGAGGTTGTACCAATGGAAGTGGAGGTTGAGGGTGTTTAGCTTCAAGATAAGAATAATTAGCAGCTTTTGTGGGGGTAACACCACTAGAGGATAGAACAAGGATGGTAGTAGAAAATTGGCTATCTTTGATCTTAGACTTGGCACATGAAATACAAGCTTCATAAGAATGTTCTCGCCTGATAGGACAATAATGAGCCAAAATCTGAGCCAGGAGTTGTTGAATGCCATCAGGTCATGAATTCCAAGTCTCCAAATCCTTAAGGATCATATGTTGTTGTAGAGAGATGCATTTTTGAGAAGACTATTCTTGAGCAGACTTAGGGGAGAAGCGATACATAACACAGGCTGGAAGTAGCAAAAGATGAATCCATGCATCAATAAAGCGTGGGAAAGAAGCCACCTAGAGTAAGTAAGCACGAAGAGTTTCAGCAAAGGGCAAACGATAAAAAAGAGGGATGCTCTTTACGATAGGGACACCCGTGAGGAAGACAAAATCCAGAAGATCTGTGTCAAGCTATAGTCGGTCAACAGGCAGAGGCGGTGGCTCAATACGCTGACGAGATGACAGGGTGCAAGGAACAGAATCTGGAAAGCCAGAATTGATGGGAGTAGGCAAACCAACTATCACATTGAGTGATGTCTCACCAGGCTATCGAGGTAGAGTGGTAGTAACATTAGAGCCATCAAAAGCTTGATGAGGACATGCTTTATACCATGCCATGATGCCAAGGCATACACCACACATCCAATGCTTGGAAGAACAAAGAGCAAACACCAAGCCCTCCCAAACATCTGCATACTCCAATGCCTTACGGATTCCATCAACACAACTCAGTGAAGATAAATGAACAACCTCAAGATGATTACCAAAATTGTTAGCTGCTAATGGTTTACCGCGACATGTATGGAGGCTCTTAAAAGGACATGAAACTTGTGTAGTAGGTCCAACCATGCAGGATGTAGGCCATGTGCAGTAAAAGACCACAGGAACAACCTCACGACTTTTCACTTGTGATGCAGCAAGACACTCATAATGTGTCATTGCCGATGTGGGAAAACTGAATTTTGCCATTAAAGAGAGCGTAACTGAGACATGGAGGGAACCCTCTCGTGTATGGTGGCCAGCAGGGTAGTCCTTCCTGCTGGTTTGACCATTGCCAAGCCTGCTTAACACACGACTATAGGGGACTGTGTATTGTCTTCCGCCTCCAGGGATCGATGTTGGACTCTATTGTATCCATCCTCGACGTGTTGAGACCTGGACAACTAGGTACCAAGGATGCTGTGAGCGCGTTCTTGCCCTAATCCATTACTGATATGGGTGTAGTTGTCGAAAAAAGGGAAGCCACCACCGGTATGGCCAAGTCCAACAAAAGTTGATAAGTTGAATTAGACATGAAGTTATCGCCGAACCTTTTTGGTCACCTTCCGTCCGCATTTGGGAGACACTGTGGTAAGTCAGATCAGGATACTATGGTGTGGGGGAACAAGACGAGTAGAGAACCCCTGCCATCAGCGACACTAGGGTAGGTGCAATAATTAATCAGAGGTAGGTGGGAGCCAAAAAAGTATTGATATACTCCAACAAAAAGTCAGATCGGTTCCCATGTCACGTGCAGCGGCTCGACGTCCTCGCATCGCATCATCATCCAGTGCACGATGACCAAAAAAGTATTGATATACTCCAACAAAAATACACTCGGGAGGAGTCATGACACATTTCTTGTCATAAAAAGTATCTTTCAATGCATTTCTTAGGAATCAGGGCCCATATAATGACAATGTTCACTCACAACAATTCTCTAAAAATGCATATGTGAGGGTTGGGGTCCATATCACGAGAATTTCCTCTAACAGCAGGTCCCCCGTAATGCATTTATGAGAATTCAAGGCCCATATCAAGACAATGTCCTCTCATAGTAATTCTATAAAAATTCTAAAGTTAGGAGACATGAATTTATGTCATCTATTACTTTGGTGACACACATACATGTCACTGAAATGTTATGTCTCCTTGTATATTACACTTGACTCATATATATGTGTAAACCCCCATTAGAACATAGGTGATTCAAATGTATGTCACATATAGTGTGTCACCCTTTGAAGTATGATAAAATGGTTGTCACCTATGTTGCACAGACTACACGTGACATACATACATGTTACCTAAAGTATGTCACCCTTTCAAATGTATAAAAATGTATGCCATCTATTTTACGTAGGCCTACATAGATTATAAGTCATGTACAAACATGTCACTTAAAGTGTGTAACTTTTTATATGACTGTCATCTATATTATGTTTTTTGGTAGTGCCAAGTAATTAAGGGAATGGAGAGGACGGAGACGAGTGGTAGCATTTAGTATGATAGAATAGTAAATGTGTCTCCACTTGTACACGAGCTTCATATTAAGAAGGGGCCCTGAAATTAGAACACCCTATTAATATACTTAGAGTATGCTACTATGTTTGTATACTTACATGTATACTATTCGGAGGTAGTAAACGACAACGACCTAACCATCCTCAGTCTGTATAATTAAATTACGAATACATAGATATCAACTATTTGTATACATTCATGTGGATGTGAACAACTTGTATTCATGCATGTAGGTGCGAACTAGTTATTTCCATGCACGTAGATGTGAGTCATCTTTCTCGTATTCATGCAACCATACTTCTATTTTATATTAGTTAGAAGTCATGGTGGATACCAGGTCACCCAATTATGCTACTAACTATTAGTGCACGTACTAGTACATATGCTATTATATATGATAATGATAAAGTCGATCAGGTTGCAATAATAGTCATGTTCATTTACTTCTGACAGTGCCTCACAGATGTACGTGAACCAATTAGGCGATTTGTTAGTAGACTTAGGTACGGATATATGTATATAGCAATATATATCAGAAGTTAAACACTCAAGAATCTTTAACCAACTTTTATGACAAGTTGTACCTTAATCCATCGTACATGAGCAGATTTCTGGGAATCATAGACTACTATTGATTAATGACTAACATCTCGTACTTACATCTATTACTTAGCAATTTATTAATATGTATACATTCAATCTAAATTACTAGTAAGATCATTACTCAAGTACGATCCGTTAGTTTGATTAATATCTTAACTTTACTCATGCATGGCCGTTTTCACAACGGCCAACAGACCCACTTAAAATTACACTTGTTTACTAATAAGATCATGATAACGAAGAGATACGTACATGCTAATAGGCTGCATGTCATCATAATAAATCAGTTAGCTATGCATGTTATCGTGTGAATCAATTGGCAAGTATTTAAAATAAGTTATATATATTTCTAGCACATTATCTATTTAGTTCTGTCCTTTTTAACCTAATAACTGATCTCAATATCTGCAATACTAAAAATCATGCATTACCTATAGGGTTACTTTGCCGCATGAGCTCGTGAGGCTGGATTCATGCTCTTCGCAAGCGCTATGTTTCCTAGAGCCCAAGGATGGGGAAGGCCAGTAGATCGTGCCACCCAATAAACTCATTTTCTAATCTTGTTTGCTCGTGAAGCTTGGAGTGTAGCTAAGGATCCAGCAGCTTGCTTCATTGCGGAAGGGACACTGGTGAGTTGTCGGTGTTCGTAGTAACCGCAGGCTCAGAAAGGGATAGCATTGACCGACCAGTATTCTAGAGGTAGACGGTGGAAGAAGGACGACCAGAATGGTGTAGGAAGGCAGCTAGGGATCCACTAACATTGTGTCCAAAGCGTATGTTCTTTTGGGGAGGATGTTTGGCTTTGTAGTTGTTGCTAGTTATTAGTAAAAAAACCTAGGGTGTTACAGGTAATGGGGGTAGAGGGATCGAGAGGGGATATGATATCTGACTTTGATTGTACTAAAGGCTAGAAGCTGCGAGCATCCAGCCATGCTCCATAATAGTAGGTATCCTTGACGTACAAGATGTATTTGCGAGATGGTGCGTATCACTATTAAGACTAATATACTCTTATTTTCATATCCTTCAACATTTCTTTCTCTTAAAATACAAGTCTAAAAATTCTCAAATTTTGAATACGTGTTTAACTTTATTTAAATTGAATTATAAAAATATAATTTCTCAAAAATAAGACTATAAATTTTTGAGAAATCCGTCCCTCGCTACGTAAACATAAATTAATTACCTTTTTCTCAAAACTCAAGAATTGATATATTCTAAATTGAGGTTATTCGGTAGTTGTAAGGTCTAAGAAATTACTACGACTAAGCTTTGAAAATGTCAAGGAATGACTACAATGTACTAAGATTACGAATGAGCCTTAACAAATGAAGTTCAAATGACGGATTAGATTGAAGCATTTTCTCAACGTAGTAAAATAACTTCTCTCGAAGCATTTAATTTGAACTCAGAATAAGTAATACCAAACTACATGATAATTAAGAAAAATAACCAATTGAGAGTTCAATAATTGACCAGTTTGTAAAAAGGATCTTCTGAAATGAAAACGAAAAAATAGGTCACACTTCTCAAGTCCAATTTCTAGTATGTTACGCTATCATCCTAGGTGTTTGTTCAGTCAAGAAAAAGGCTAGATGACTATGACTAGAATGGAGCCTCAAAATTAGAGAGGAAGTCTAATAGTAACATATGGTTGGCTTCATAGAGTTGGTAAATAATTCTACATAGATCACAAACATCATACATGCACTAAAAAGGATGGGAGAGTATGATTGTGTGTGGATTTTCACAATCTCAATAAGGCATCTCTGAAAGACGATTTCCCCCCTAACACACATTGATTTGCTTGTCGACAAACCAATGGTCATGCACTCTTGAGCTTTATGGATGGTTTTATTGGTTTCAATCAAATAAAACTAGGTAAGGAAGATAAGAAGACAGACGTCATTATTCAATGGGGAGTGTTCTTCTATCTTATCATGTCATCATATCTAAAAATGATCTGTTTGCATATATAAGTGTGAAGGTCAATGCATTTCACAAAATGATGCATAAAGATCTGTAGGTTATGTGAATTACATAGCTAAATATTAAATTTTGGAAGATCACATTGCTAATCTTGAGAATCTATTTCAATGATTGTGTACATTCTCATTATTTTTAAATATAGCCAAGTGCAACCTTGTGGTTACATATGATAACCTACTTAGGTATATCTTTAGTAGGAGAGGGATTAAGGTCGACCGCAAGAAATCTCAAGCCATCTGAGAAATTCCTTCCAAGAATAGAGAAGGAGATACAAGGTCATCTCGATTGTCCCAAATGTAACATATACTTCATTACCAAAGTCAAACACATGTTTGAGCCCATCTTCAATTTGGTTAAGAGGAATTCTATTAGGGGATGGAAAGGAGAGTGTGAGGAAGCACTCAAAAAGCTTAAAGATTACCTTGCTAATGCACATGTTTTAAAGCCAAAAATATTAGAATATCCACTCACCCTTTCATTACTAATCTCATATACATCAAAGCCAAAAATATTAGAATATCCTCTCACCCTTTGATTAATAATATCATTTACAACAACGAGAGGAGTCTTTGAGTCAATCAATTATCGATGGCTAGCATGAAATATATAATATATCTATGAGATTCAATGATACTGATCCCATTCATCACAATTGTGAAATATTGTTCCCATATGTAACATATGCTTCATTACCAAAGTCAAACACATATTTGAGGTCATCCTCAATTTGCTTAAGAGGAATTCTATCAGGGGATGGAAAGGAGAGTGTGAGGAAGCACTCAAAAATCTTAAAGACTACCTTGCTAATGCACATGGTTTAATGCCAAAAATATTAGAATATCCTCTCACCCTTTCATTATTAATCTCATATACAACAAAGCCAAAAATATTAGAATATCCTCTCACCCTTTGATTAATAATCTCATTTATAACAATGGGAGGAGTCTTTGAGACAATCAATGATTGATGGATAGCTTGAAATATATATCTATGAGATTCAATGATGCCATTTTCAGCGACTTTCACTTTCAACTCAATGAACTGCTTGTGTACCCTTGATGCCTAGTCATTCCGAAGAACACTACCCCCTCGGTCTTACTGTGGCTGCTGGCACGGAGTTACACAGGTTTCTTCCTCAAGTCCTATCATGGATCCCATTGCATCACAATTGTGAAATATTGTTTGGCCTTGATACATGAAAAAAGTAAGTTTCATCACATTCTAATGACATATTCTCTATAATTTATTGAAAAGCATGACCCACTCTATTATTTTTACAACCACCCTACTTTCATTGGATGACGTGAAAAGTGCAAAGAATGCTATCAAAATTTTACATCATGTATCTACCCCTGAAGGAAGTTAAAGCACAAGATTTGGTGGATCAACTAGAATATTTCCCACATCCTAGAGTATGAATTATGTGATGAATATATAATAGTGATCGTCTCACCCAACATCATTATCACTTCAAATTCTCATTTATTGACAATCGTATTAGACAAAGCTAGCAATCACAAAGGTGTCAAGATAGTAGGGCTTCAAAACCCGCATGAAGAGTAGTTCTATAATACCACGACCCACTTCCCAAAGATCTAGTGTAGTTTTAGGAATAACGTCTAGTCCCACAAAGCACCACTAGCTTTACCTATGTGCTTTGTCCTCAGTCACACACACAAGCGAGAATCAACTTGTCAACCAATATCCTATCCCAGTACAACTCTAAGTTGAGAACACTTGAGCACAAAGTTCTTAGCGATGGGCTCCCCAAAAAAGAGGTGCACCTTTGTTATATAGGTAGCCCAATCTTTCCTTTTAATATCATTTTATTTGAGGCATCAAGTCTTGGGATGTTATAATCTCCTCCACTTATACTCTTGATGTCCTCATCAAGGTTCAACTAGAAAGCATCATATTTATTCTTCATTATCAGTGTAGACCCGGAATGACCCATGCTCACCTACCTTTAGATCATGTCTACTAGAAAAAGGGTGGGTACATCATCATGGATAGCCCTTTCCAACATGCTTGGACTGCATGGCTAATGAGTAGAATGCCACATACCCATGTGGGCTGATGCGATGATTTTGAGTCTCATTTATAGACTTGTTTTACTCGTGTTTTATGTGATTATTGGTCATTTTGGTGGTTAATATTGCATAATTCATTTAATTTAGTCTATGACCCTTCTCAGCATCAAATATATTTTATTTTTATTGTTTTGAGCATAAATGATTACAATAATATGTTTTATTTCGGCTTATGTGGTTTTGTATTGCAATTTCAGGAAAAACGCATATCTGCAGCTGTCGATACCATCGACGGCTGTCGATACCATCGACACAACCACAGGTAGTCAGCCGTAAGGAACAGCAAAGAGTCGATACCATCGACAGGGAAGTCGATGCTTCAAGTTGCTGGCGAGTAGATGGTCGATACTATCGAGCCAGAAGTCGATACTATCGACACGTGGAGTTTCAACGACAGAAAAGGACAAAACTGACGCCTCAGGGTGTTGATACCATCGACTGTAGCTGTCGATACCATCGACGGCTATCGATACCATTGACACAACCACAGGTTGCCAGTCGTAAGGAACAACAAAGAGTCGATACCATCGATAGGGAAGTCGATGCTTCAGGTTGCTGGCGAGTAGATGGTCGATACTATCGACCCAAAAGTCGATACTATTGACACGTGGAGTTTCAACGATAGAAAAGGACAAAACTGACACCTCAGGGTGTCGATACCATCGACCGGCGTCGATGGTATCGAGTCAGCATCAGGCACAATGACGAAAAGAAAAGAAGACTTGCCAATATCGCACAGGGTTGATACCATCGACCGGTGGTATCGATACCGTCAGATCAGAGATTGTTTCAGATCGACTCTAATCCAACGGTTGTGATATTTTTTCAACCTAACTCGGTGATTATACCTAATGATGACGGCCCAGAGCAGGGAATTACGTCCTTAGCCACTGCACACGTCCCGAGAAGGTGTGGAGAGAAGAACAGAGCCCAGAAGCATGCCCCACTCATTCTGGAAGCTGAAGAAGATGTTTTCCACCGCCGAAAGGTTGTACATCGTGCATTCTACGCTGAGGAACGCTTGGATATTCTCCGTTCAGGGGTTTCATTACTTTTTCACGTTTTTCTCGATGTTTCTCCTTTTCTCAACTATGTTTTGCTATAAGATGAACATGCGGGGCTAATCCCCTTTATCTTTAGGACCAGGAGTAGCCCGGGGAAGCATTGTATGACATTTTTATCATAGTAATTCATAATTTGTCTCTTAAATCCGTGGTATGATTTGTTTTTCTCAATTATATTGTTATGTTTGATCACCATAATAATAATCTAATATCTTTAATTACTTTGAAAGAAGAATTAACGGTTGAAAAGAGATGAAATTCACATTAATTAACAAATCCATTGAACAAGGTGATGTAAGGTTAATGGTGGACACCCAGAGGTCGATTCTAATGCACCTAGTTTAGGGTATAGGTTACTACGACGGTGGAACCGACCTAGACTTAGGTAGTGAATTGTACCACGACAGTGGGCAATTTTGATTACAGGACACTACCTGGATTGAGAGATGAACCTGAGTAACTATATGGAAATTCATACAATGAAAACCCGCGGTGAAACCGCAATCCTAAAGATTTCCACCTGAATTGATTAAACTAAACATTTAATCGATTGCTTTTTTTTCTTTTATTTTATTTTATTTTTAAAACAATTCTCATAACCTCTTTATCGGTCTAGCTAATTGTGAGTAGTTAGTAGTAGTCTACCGATAATTCAGTGTCCCTGAGTTCGACTCGGGCCTCACAAGGGCCTATATTACATTGACGCATGCACTTGCGTTATACACACGATAAAATCGTGTCAAGTTTTCGGCATCGTTGTCGGGGACAAGGCAATTGTCGGCACTACGAGTGCTGCAAGTGGCCATTCTAGGCCACATTTTTATTTTATTATTTTATTCACATTTTTTTAAAAAAATTCATAGTTTATCATTCATATTTAGAAATCGTCTACCAAAGGTACTGAATTGAGATTTTCCTCTTACAAGTAATGGTGCATGGTGAAGACGCATAGTACCGACTACACACAGCAATCACTAGAGGTTCCACTGCCGGGACCTGACGACAAGGAGAACAACGTTCAACTCCAACTGGAAGATATAGATTCCGACTCAGAACAAGAAGCCATGGCAAAAGAGCAGACGATATGGGAGAAGATAAAGGCTTCTTCCTCATCCGCTTCAAAAGGGCCAATAAAGAAGCAGGCGATCAACATTCTGACTTATAAGATTGATCCTGCATTAATCAACTTGGTCAAGTCAAATGCATTCCATGGGTTAAAGAACGAAGACCCGGTGACTCACATAAGTCAATTTGTGGAGAACTGTGATATGATCAAGATAGACAGGTTCCCGCAGGGGACACTGTACCTGAAGTTGTTTCCCAGTTCTCTGGTGGGAAATGCACGAGAATGGTTGCATAATCTTGATGATGAGTATGCGGAATCAGGGAACCACATGGTGGAAGTGTTCTTTGAAAGGTTCTTTCCGCCTGAGAAGACAAATGATCTGATCAGAAAAATTCATAATTTCAGTCAGAAAGCGGGAGAAACATATTCTGAAACCTAGGAGTGATTTCAGATAATACTGAGGAGGTGCCCACACCATGGTTTGGACAAGGAAAAACAAGTCAAGATTTTCTATTTTTCTCTTTCTGAGAATGATAGAAGCAATCTAGATTCTGTAGGATCCGGGTTTTTCTTGAACAACACTAGCACAAGGTGTTGGGAGATTTTGAAAAATATGGCAAAGAAGCAGTCTTGGGGTGATAGGGATGCACTAGAACAAGTCAAAGTTGTAGGTGAGTCCAGGGCCATCAAGGAGCTGAATGATAAACTAGACCTTCTAGCTAAGAAATTGCTTGCAAAAGAAGATGTAGAATCCGAGGAGGAAGCCCAGGTCAAATTTATGCAACAACAGGGCTTTAGAAATAATGATTATGCCTGGAGGAAGGATAGAAAATTCTTGTGGAAAGATCCAAACAACTTCTTACAAGATCCAGATGCAAATCCACAGTCAACGGCAGAAGATAAAAGCAATGTGTTGCTTAGTTAAGTGGTGCAACAAAATCAGGAGATGATGAGCATGTTTAGTAAGAAGATGTAGTCTCGGGGTGAGATCTTGACTAAATTTGAGCAAACATTGCAAAGCCATGGAGCATAGATGAGGGCACTAGAGATGAATGTGACCCAGATTTCCAATGATGTGGCAGCCCTGAAGCATGCCAACCAACAAAGATAGGTTGGGAATGCAGATGTTGGTCAAGTACATCATCAAGTAAAGTACATATCTGTGATTACTGAGGCAGAGCCCCCAGTGGTAGAGGTCCAGGACAAAAGCAAAATGATTTTTGATACGAAGGCTATACCAAAAATACCATATCCTCGCAGTGATTATGGACTACCAGGCGGATATTGTCCATTCAGAAAAACCTATCAAGAGCCCATCGCGCCCTTACCTAGGAAAGAAGAGCAGGTGAAGCTCATGCATCATGGTGAAGCTATAGTCACTAAGAGAGAAGAGTCATCACAAGTAACAACTGTTGAAAACAATGTGCCAAAGTCTACGCCAGAGGGTGACATTGAAGCAAGCTTAGGGGAGTTTGCCCTGAAAAGCCCATATGTGCCACATCATAAGTGTCTAAATGAGGCAGTTGTGTCTTATTCGGATAACCCGAGGCCGAAGAAAGAGCATCGACATTACATGAAGTTCTTGGAGATGTTCAGGAAACTCCATATAAATATTCCGTTTGTGGAAATGATAGAGCAGATTCCAGCATACGGGAGGTTTATCAAGGAAATCATCACCAAGAAGAGGCGGATCAAAGACACCGATGTTTGTCAGGTGAATGAGGTGGTGAGCTCAATTATCCATGGGAGTTTACCACAAAAGAGGAAAGACCCAGGAGGCTTCTACATTCCATGTTCTATAGGCGGTCAACATTTTCTACAAGCACAGTGTGATTCAGGCGCTAGCATTAATCTTATGCCACTGTCCACATTTCAAAAGATTGGGTTGAAGAAATTAAAGAAATCTGTTACGACTATTGAGTTGGTGGATGGGTCCATTATGAAGCCATACGGAGTGTGTGAGGATGTACTTGTCAAAGTAGACAGGTTCATCTTTCTGGTGGATTTCATTGTTATGGATATGCCGCAACTTAAAGGTTGTGAAATGCTCTTAGCAAGGTTGTTTCAAGCAACGGACGATGTTGTCACTGCCATTGGGAGAGGTACTTTGACATTGGGGATTGGCCAGGATCGAGTTGAGTTCAAACTGCCAAGTGATCCCCTAGGAACACTCTCGGAAGCCTCAAGCTAAGGAGCTTGATTTCGTCTAGCCTAAATGTTAAATAAGGGTGCTTGTTGGGAGGCAACCCAGCCATCGGTAGTTTCGTTTAGTTTCTTTCACTTTTGTACATTAGTTTGATTCAATTTTGTTTTTAGTGTAAACAAGGTACCTTGATCGTTTGTTCAATGTGCAGAACAGAGGCAGGGTCGATACTATCGACCCTTGTGTCGATCGTATCGATAGGGGTACAGTTAGGCGACTGCAAAAATTTCTTTGAGTCGATACTATCGACGGCCTCGTCAATGGTATCGACCCGCCATCAGGTTGCTTTCCAGAACAAGGTCGATAGTATCGACATGGATGTCGATACTTACGAGATCTCTGGAGATATTCAGACGAAATGTGTCTCAGTGAAGTCGATACCATCGACGGGCCTATTGATGATATTGACCCGGTTACAGATAGAAAGCAGCGGTCGGGCCTCACGAAGGTGTTTGCCCTAAGCAGAAATTGATACTATCAACTTGCGTCGATGGTATCGACGCAACATGTCACCGATCCGCGAGAGGAAATCAACGACGATCACTGCATCAAGAGAGTCGATCTGTGGGATGGGTTGATGCCATCGACCCATCTCGATGGTATCGACGCGTCATCGATCCGGGCCCCCACATCAGGCTATCGACAACCATTGATACTATCGGAAGATCGGATTGCGCCACAGGAGTCGATACCATGGACTCGTGTCGATGGTATCCACGGGTGCACAGCAGCGACGGCCGTGTTTATAAAAGGGACATGTTGTTGTCAACTTGATTCACACCTTCAAGGACTACTTCATCCACTTGCGCTGTGCGTCTTGTTGTGCAATCGGAGCCCGACTATGAGCATCCAAGGAGCGAGTTCTTCCCCAAGCCTTCACCGAGTGGAGATTTCCTTCTCCGATCTTCACCGAGCTCTATCTTCTATTCCTTCTTTCTCGGCGACAATGGTGCGTACAGCCGGTGCTTCTTATTCATGGGCGGATCCTATGGAGATCCCCGAGTTCATCACTCTACCTACTGCATCTATTCCTTGCCCATGGATTTTTCATCCTTCCGCGGAGGTCCGGAAGGTCTACGAGGAGCTAATGAAGAGAAAGATAGAGACGACCCGCTACGTGGATCGGGACATGGTTCGTTATCTTGGGTTCGAGCCCACTCTTGCCCACGTTCTCAAGGGGCAGGCAAGGCATACGGGCAGGAGGCCCGATGAGATGGAATTCCACGCCGACGGCCAGCCATTCTTTGGTGAATGGATGACATACAAGGAGCTAGTGGCAGAGTTCATGGCATCGCTGGACATATGTGTTGTGCCAAATGACGTCATCGCCACTGATCGGGAATGGATCAAGGGCCGTGTTTCTTTCCGGATTTACAACAACGATTACACTCTCACCCTCAGGCAGTTCAATTCCATCTACAATTGGAATCATGGGAGGGACCAGTACTGGAGGCCAGATAACAGGACGGACTATGATGATATCTTCGCCCAGCTTGTGACTGCGCCACCAGGAAAATCCTTCAGCTACCATAATGTGGCGGTTGTGGATTTCGAGCATCTGTTTGTGTGGATTCTTCACCGCATGCTCTGCACCACCTTGTTCACGCGTGGTGACCTGTCTCTTAGCAAGTTTCAAGAGATAGATTTGTTCTTCCTGCCCAAATTGCTGAAGCGCGAGGAGTGCAATTGGGGCACGTTCTTCTTGACGCGCGTGGTGGCCATGAAAAGGAGTACGAGGAAAGCTCCTATCCACTTTGGAGGGCTTATCACACCGCTGGCCCACTATCTTGGGTTAAATTTCTCCCATCTTACTCCCCTCTCCAAAAGGAGCAAGGTCAACTTGCAGCATCTGCACCGCTCTAACCTCATTCTGCTTCGTGATGGCCTAGCATATGCACATTGCCATGTTAATCATGCATATCAAGAGTGTTCACTTCCAGACCCATCTTCAACATCGAGGGCACTCAGCATTTCAGATGGCCTGTCATTGCCATCGAGGACTCGGATGAAGACGGCGGCAATGATGATAATGATGGTGATGAGGCTGAAGAGGAAGAGGAGCCTTTCACTCCTCTTCAGGCACGAGTAGCACCCTGGAAGCGTCCCCGCATGCATCCAGGTGCATCTTCATCTTCACAGCCTTCGCCACCTCAGCCCTCTCCTCAAGGAGAGGATGTCTATTCCATGCAGGGGATGTATACAATGCTACAAGAGATCCAGCACACCCAGCTGTAGCATACAACTTCATACGTCAGTATTCAGGATACAACGAACCAACTGTTAGACAATCAGAGGGCCATTTTCGAGAATGAGCGCCTCCTCCTCGACAACCAACAACACATCCACGACAGGTTGCATAGGATGGAGATGAAATAGTAGCCCTTCTACGATCATTACTAGAGCCATAATTATTATGGGGGGTATCCACAACCTACACCAATGCCCCAATATGATCCGAGCTTTCAGGGGCAGTACCCATCTTGGGACCCCACAGCTCTGCAGTACCTACCTCCTCCTGAAGAATGATTGGTATCTCTGATCCACCTTTCAAGTTGGTTTTTGACTATGAGGCCATAGTCGAATTCAAGCTTAGGGGGGGAGTTGGAACAGCTCTATCCTTTAGTTTTCTCAGTTTTTAAGTTTTTATTGTTTTGTCTTTTGTCATTTATTTCTTGTAGTTCTTAGTTGTTTGTAGGATCCACACTCTATCTAGTGTAATTGTGGATGTCTTACGTCATGTGTCATCTCGTTGCTTGTACATGGGAATTAGGGGGAAATTTGAAAATTTTTAGTGTTTTTGCAAGCTAGTGTTGTTTAATTTTGAGCACATAACTTAAGGAAATAATTGGGTTTGTCAACTCTAAAATAGGAAATCACAACTATACATTCCTATGATTCATGAAAAGTGGACGGAATTGGTTGTTTGAGCTTAAACTGACTAAATGATAATGAGACTTTAATTTGAAATAAGAGAGAGAAACCTCTTAATTACTACACAAGTCAGTAAGGAGGGACACATAATAATTTTCAAAGGTTCAGTCAATTAGTCTTGTGATCTATCCACCCCATGTTTTTCATAATCCACCTTAAGAACTGAAAGTACATTACGGTTTTAATCTCTTTGATTGCATTCCATGTAGATAGGTCTTGCATTGCAACTATTTTCACATAATTTGCATGAAAATACAAAAACAAAATAGATAAGTTATACACGCACATTATCCTTAGGTGTGTGTCATTTAGTTGCATAATCATCATTTTGTAACTGCATTCACATTTTTGTGCATAAAGTACATCTTGCATCTTATGTCTTCTGAACATAAAAGGTGATGAAATTGTTCCATACCTTATGAATGTTTCAATTGTATAAGTTATGCAACAATAAGTGAGCCCGACAAATGATTCATTGTCATCTATGAAAATAACGGCTTAGGAAAAAAAAGAAGAAAAAAAAGAAGAGAATTGAGAAGCAAGTAGGATTGAGAAGGAGAAATGAACCTATTCTCACTGCCTTTTTTTAAGAAGAATAAGTACATGATGTAGCTCTCTTAGATACTCCATCTCACCTTGAGACGGAATGATAGTGCATGCATCATTCCACCCAAATGTAGGCATTAGGGCATTTTTGCTTGCATATGCATCATTTAGGTCATTAATGTTTTGTGCATGTTAAAGCCGTATAATGCTTCCATTTCTTCCATGAGCCACCCATTCCATCCACCTGTTGCTCGAATTGGTAGGCCACCGTGTTTTTCTCCTCACTCATTAATACCAGGAGAACTGCTTCCATGTAGATGGTAGTTAGGGCGAGCAACATAGAATAGAAGTTCACAAGATGCATCGAGTCTGGATTGGAGAATTTTATTATGTTAACTGCCTTATGTGATAGTGTTCATCAATTTTGAGGTAGATATCTTTTATGGATGATTACTGTCGCCTTTAGGGTAATTATCATTCCGTGGTTAGTGAGGGCTGGAATGTGAATGTCCGGCGGGGATCATATGGTGATGTTTGTTGTGACAATCTGTTCTTTAGTTGACTCTCGCAATTCTAATCTAAAGTTTTTTTGCTCGAGGATGAGAAATGTTCAAGCTTAGGGGAGTTTGATGCGATGATTTTGAGTCGCATTTATAGACTTGTTTTACTCGCTTTTTATGCGATTGTTGGTCATTTTGGTGGTTAATATTGCATAATTCACTTACTTTATTCTATGACCCTTCTCAGCATCAAATCTCTTTTATTTTTATTGTTTTGAGCATAAATTATTACAATAATATGTTTTATTTCGGCTTATGTGGTTTTGTGTTGCAATTTCAGGGAAAATGCATATCTGCAGCTGTCGATACCATCGACGGCTATCGATACCATCAACACAACCACAGGTTGCCAGCCGTAAGGAGCAGTAAAGAGTCGATACCATCGACAAGGAAGTTGATGGTAGCGACGTACCTTCAGCTTGCCGGTGAGTAGATGGTCGATACTATCAACCCAGAAGTCGATACTATCGACACGTGGAGTTTCAACGACAGAAAAGGACAAAACTGACGCCTCAGGGTGTCGATACCATCGACCAATATCGATGGTATCGAGTCAGCTTCAGGCACAATGACAAAAAGAAAAGAAGACTTGCCGATATCGCGCAGGCTCGATACCATCGACCCACGTCGATGGTATCGACACTGTCAGATCAGAGATTGTTTCAGATCGGCTCTAATCCAACGTTTGTGACATTTTTGCAACCTAACTCGGTGATTATACCTAATGACGGTGGCCCAGAGTAGGGAATCACGTCAATAGCCGCTGCACACATTCTGAGAAGGTGTGGAGAGAAGAACAGAGCCCAAAAGTACGCCCTAGCCGTTCTGAAAGCCGAATAAGACGTTTTCCACCGCCGAAAGGCTGTAGATCGTGCATTCTACACCGTGGAATGCTTGGATCTTCTCCGTTCACAGGTTTCATTACTTTTTCATGTTTTTCTCCATGTTTCCCCTTTTCTCAACCATGTTTTGCTCTAAGATGAACATGCGGGGCTAATCCCCTTTATCTTTAGGACCGGGAGTAGCCCGGGGAAGCATTGTATGATATTTTTATCATAGTAATTCATAATTTGTCTCTTAAATCCATGGTATGATTTCGTTTTCTCAATTATATTGTTATGCTTGATCACCATAATAATAATCTAATACCTTTAATTACTTTGAAAGAAGAATTAATGATTGAAAAGAGATGAAAGTCACATGAATTCACAAATCCCTTGAACAAGGTGATGTAAGGTTAATGGTGGACACCCAGAGATCAATTCAAATGCACCTAGTTTAGGGTATAGGTTACTATGACGGTGGAACCGACCTAGACTTAGGTAGTGAATTGTACCACGACAGTGGACAATTCTGATTACAGGCCACTACCCGGATTGAGAGATGAACCTGAGTAACTATATGGAAATTCATACAATGAAAACCTGCTGTGAAACCGCAATCCTAAAGATTTCCACCTGAATTGATTAAACTAAACATTTAATCGATTGCTTTGTTTTCTTTTATTTTCTTTTATTTTTAAAACAACTCTCATAACCTCTTTATCGGTCTAGCTGATTGTGAGTACTTAGTAGTAGTCTACCGATAATTTTGTGTCCCTGAGTTCGACTCGGGCCTCACAAGGGCCTATATTACATTGACGCATGCACTTGTGTTATACGCACGGTAAAATCGTTTCATGGGCCCCACCTATTGGATGGGTTTTGGATCTAATACATTTTGTAGTACTCGGGCCCACTATCTAAGGTTCTAGTAGAGTTATATGAATCACAATTGGACCCACAGACCACCAATGGTCTTAACTATGCTTTTTTTTCTTCACTCAAGCACAAGCCAGGATCAACTTCTCAACCAATCACGCATCCTAGTACTACTATGGGCTAAGAATGCTTAACCAAAGAGTTCATAGTGATGGGTTCCCTGGTGTACCTTTCAGATATGGGTAGTGCAATAATTCCTTTTAAGATTGTGCGGTCTCAAATCTTGGGCTGCCACAAGTTCCCTATAGCCATATGGTTGGAGATCAACACCACCAACAATATGGCCAAGTACAAAGCATGCAATGTTGGACTCCAGCTCACCTAACAATAAGGGTCACATTATCTTCAAGTATATGGTGATTTTCTCTTTGTGATTTCTCAAGTAAAAAATAATAGGAGGACACTTCAATAGAACCTAATTCCTTATCTAGAATACATGTGTTCCCTTGCCCAAGATTTCAAGCATATTTTCATTAATTTCTTTAGAAGTGAATAGAATGCCTTTGACAATGCCCTAGCTACCTTCGCTTCATGAATCAACATTCAAGGGGAACATAGTTTCTCTTTTAAAGTATGGATGATTTTCAACCTTCCTAATGTATGATCGTTGACAGCATGGTCAATAAATTAGACAAGGTAAGGTTTCATGACATTAAAGTATATCTATAAATCCAAGTCATTCATTAAAGTCTCTCCTAAAGAGAATATAAAATGCTCAAATGACAAGCGATGAAACATGTCCTAGGGGAAAGGCATATGTGTCCCATATCTTACAACTAAGCTCTATATAGGAGCATGAAGGAGAAGGATAATAATTCCTCATGAAGGAGGATGACAAAGGATCATGTGGTGTGTACATGAGTTGGTTCATGCTAGCAATAAAGATACAACTTCTAGAATATTACTACTTGAAGAATCAATATGATTAGGAAAATAAATTATAAATCTTCATATGGGTATGGATTCATTCTAATATCTATTAACTATTTCACAAAATGGATGAAATCCATTTCTATCACAAATTCTTAAGCACAAAAAGTAATCAAAATCCTCAAAAACAACATCATAATGCGATATGTGATACTGATTGAGATCGTCTCAAAAAATAGTGCACATTTCATATTCAAAACTATCTAAGAATATTTGAGCTCTTTGGGTATCAAGCATCGCCAAACATTACTATATCAGACTCAAATGAATGGATTTATAAAAGATGCCAACAAAAACTAGATAAAGATCCTCAAAAAAATAATCAGTTCCTATGCAAACTGGCATGAACATCTTCCATTGACTATGTGGGAATATCGAAGTTCTATTAGAAATTTGGTGAGAAATTTACCATATTTAATTGTGTACATGTTGGATGCAATTTTACCAGCTGAGGTCCAAATCCCATACCTTCATATATCAAAGAAGTAAAGATTCTTAAGGCAGAATGGGTTCAAGACAGGATCTATTACCTAAATACAATAGCCGACAAACAAGAGCTCTACATCATTCATAATGTTATCTAGAAAGAGAAGCTCAAGAATTTAACAAGAAGTTTCATCCCAATAGTTTCCAAAAAAGGAGATCTGCTGCTTTGTATCATTGAGAATGATGACTCGGGGAAAATTCAACCTCAAATGGGAAGGGCCTTACATTGTCCAAAACATCTATGATCAGATTGATTATGTTAAATGAAATGGATGAGAAGTTCATCTTCACCACGCCATCAACAACCTCATCAATCTCTACTATTGCTGACAAGAAAGCTTCAACGACATCAAGTGGTGAGATCCATGTAAGGGAGTAAAATTCCCACTCCTCAAATATGCACCTAAAGTCTTCCTATTTACCTAAAGATGTATCATGTTCCCCTAAATCAGAAGGTCAAACTAAAACCATATGGTCAATAATGGAAGGATAATGACCATTATCTTAAGGCACCAATTGTTCTTGAACCTAAATTATCCCCTTTACAATAATCCAATATTTATTTAAAATATCATACATCCTAATTGTTGTCATTAAGACAAGGTGAAAACCCAGAGTCATAATCATGATAATAATAAGAGGTTTCCTAAAACTATGAGTTTCCAGAGGAAACTTAGGCCCAACTCATGAGATCAAAAGATTCTTCAAACCTACACCATGTTGAAAATGACATAACACAAAAGATGACATATGCTCAAGTCAACCTGGCAAAGGGAAGATAGAGGATTTGGAGTGGAGGTAAAAACCCATTGTGGATATCCATACCACATCTCTCAAAAATAGGTGGGACCTAATATTGCATGAGCTAACCAGGGAGAAACAAGTTAGGTAACCATTCACTAGGCAAACCTCATTCATTCATCATGGAATCTTAAGCTTCCATACTAAGGCCCTAAGCATCAATGCTCTTTCCAGACATCAATTAAAGATCCACTATATGTGGACACCTCTCAAAAGGATAAATAACATAATTTCCAAAATAACACTCTAATCATCTAGACATATAATGATTATTTTCTACACTAAAGCATGTTGGGAGTAAAGCCCATAAATGTGTTTTTTAATATTAGCACGTTGTCTAAATTGGGTAGTGAGTTGCCTCGTACGAACCCATTACATGGAATGAATTAAACCTCTAGTGTGACATCAACGGTCATTACAGTCCCATTCCATGTTCTCCCCTAAAATGAAGGATGCCATTGTGGCAAAACAGATTACAAACATTCAAAAAGAGGAACCACCTACATATCGAAGATTGAAATATGGAAGAGGATTAAAATGCTTGGAAATTCAACCCTATAAATCTAGTAAGGAAATTGGAAGAATAGGAAGTTATCCTAAAATATGTCATTTTCTAATGTACTCATAGCCATGCTTGATAAGCCAAACATATAAGTAGGAAATCTAGACCGATCTGAGTCTCCTAATTTGTAGAAAGAAACTTATAGTGGCAAGTACTTCAAAGTTAATTGGGATATAAGTCAAAAACATGATTAAAACTCACATAGGAAGTACCTTAAGACGGTTCCACAAGCCATGAACAATAAGTAGGAGAAACATATTTTGTTTACTTTCAAAATAAATCTCTTACAAAATAAAAAAAGGGAACCCGTTGCTAACAAAAAATCCAAAAAATTCTAAAAATGAAAACTTTAAAAAGTGAAAGCATCGTGCAAGTCCTTCTGAGGGATTAAAAGTCACTAATGATAACTGGGATTAAGAAAGCCACTCTGGTGAATCTAGGGAACCTCTTTACATAAGGAATGTGTCATTGGTCATCTTCTTTTGAGTGAACCGCATCTCTTATAGCTTTTCTTGAGCTCTGTGAGAATTAGATAACAACTTCTTAAAGAAGGATGGAATATCCTCAACATTCATTGAAAATGCTTAAATTGGCTCAACACAGACATCAAGTAATACACAACAAACAACCCCAGAAGGATGATCAACCACTGAAATCCAGGAATCACTATTCCATAATCTAAAATTATCAAGATGGAACTCTATTTATCCCAATCATACAACTTCCCATGTCAAACTAGAAAGCCTTCAAGCCAAATAGCCACACAGCTGAAGAGGTTCACCTACTTGGATGTGCTTTGACAAGTAATCTTATGGAATAATGCAATGCATATTCTAAGACTCTAGGAATCAATCAAGGACAATGTGCATCCCTAAATAAATGTGCAAAACCTTAAAGGGTCATTACTTATTTCTAGTCAACCATGCCTCATCTTTTCTCTCATATTACTCTCCCAATATCAAGGGCATGATGGTTTCTTTTCTCTTGTTCACCACTACAACACCTAATACTTCCATCATCCTTTGAAAAAATATTTATTAAAAAACATAGTTAGGATTTTTAGGGTATACAGTCACAAACATGGCATATATGGAGATCCAACATCATTACCAAATTCTCTACTGAACATCTCCCACATTGAATCCAACCAAATAAATGGACATCTTTAATAAACCATCGAGTGTATGTTAGTCTCCTTAAGCCTAGAAGATTAACCAATTCTACAATACAACTTGAATTACTTTGTATAATAAGCCAACAATCATGTAAAGGAAGATGAGTGATTCTAGCCACATCTTCAAGAGTGGGAGTCTAAAAGACATCCCTATAGTGGAAGGAGTGATTGAGAGTATACCATAAGGGGATCACCATTGACATCGATTCCCTTGCAAGAAGAACATAAGCAAAAAGTGTAGATGTCAAGTCATACCAAACACTACTACAGAAACAACATTCAATGTCGCTTTACTGGGCGTCGGTTATTTAAGAAAATTGACGCCTATAACATTCAAAGTTGGTGATTTAGGAAACCTGAAGTCTATATTCGAAGACCAGCTAGACACGGGTACCGCTTTGTATACAGCGTCGACTGGGTAAAACAAAACTGACGCCTAAAATAACCCGTGAAATCAAATTTTTGAGCGAAAAAATTTGCGTAATATACAACATCGGTGTTTTACCTAACAACCGACGCTTATTTGCTTTAGCGTCGGTTTTTTGTAATGACCGATGTTGATTGTTGACTTATTCGCACCCACACGAAGCAGACTCTTCCCCTTTCTCTATTTCATTGCAATCGAAAGTCGATTTTAGGGTCTGGCGATTCCGGTGAGCAAGCAAACTCCCTCCGTGCGCCACTGCCCGCCGCCGCCATTCTCCTTGCCGCCGCCCACCACCACCATTCTCCTTGCTCTCTACCACTCCTTCCCCCTGCTTGCGCGCCACCACCTGGCGCTCCTACTACAACGTCGGGCTAACATCGGCTGACTCCGGCCGACTCCTTGCTCGCCGCTGACATGCTCGACCTCGCCACCTGCTACTCGACCTCGCTTGCCCAGGTACCTGCCGACCTACCCAGACGGCACCCAGGCATGCCTAGGCGGCCCAGGTATTCACCTAGGGTCCCAAACCTAGGCGCCCGGCCTAGTTAGGCATCTGGGATGCCTGGGCAGACGCTTGGGCGGCGCCAAGGCAAAATGCTGCTGGGTGTATTTTTTTTTTAAATTAAGTTAGTTACTGATTTGTGTTTATTTATGTACTGATTTGGTTATTATTTAATAATCTACTTATTTAACTTTCTTTATCAACTGATTTAACTTTATTTATCAACTGATCTGTATTTATTTATCTACTATTTGTATTTATTTATGTACTATTTCAGGAATTAATTGATCATGTACTGTTGCCCGTTGTCTCCCTGCCCGTCGCCTGCTCACCTGCCTGCTTGCCTACCTACTCGTCTACCCTCCATCTCGCCCTCTCTCCCTACTGACACACGACTGGGCTCAAACAGAGGTAAACATCCCCCAAAACCCTGTTTTATTACATTGCTTGATCTTTAATTACATAGCCTTAATCAACATTGCTACTTGTATGATCCTAGTGATTAAAAGCACTCTTTCTTGGTCCCCTCAGTAACTACTATTCCCTTCAGATGAGTGTTAATTGATCTAGCTTGCTTACTTTCCTTGTAATGCGATCTTTTATGTGCTATGACCCACTAGTCACCTTGAGAGTATTAAAATGATGCAACTTGTACACTTGTTAAATTTGAATCTATAAATCCTATGAAATGATATCACCCCACAAAATCAATAGTCACTATTATGTCTTGTACATTGTAGAATCAAGATCTAATACTCTGATGCTATTCTAACACCATGAGACCTTTTTTGCTCATTCTAGTGGATTATTATGACCTATGATGGCCCAACATCAAACCATGCTCTTAATGATATGATTTTGTTGGCCTAGAAACCCATCCAAGATTTATTCATTAGGAGTCAATCTTGGATAGTCCCCGGTTTGGGACTGTTCTTGAACACCTAATCTCACTTAGGATGTAAGTGTATAATGTGTATTGGGTTTTCAAGAATATTTCGGCAGCATTTCCCCATTTGTTCTCTAAGTACATACGTACTTGGAGAACAACGGGGAAATGCTGCCGAAATTTTCTTGAAAACCCAATACACATTATACACTTACTAGTGAGATTAGGTGTTCAAGAATGGGATAGGTGGTACACATTTATTATATATAAGAATGAAATCACATGTATTTGTTGGCCTAAAAACCCATCCAAGATTTACTCATTAGGAGTAAATCTTAGATAGTCCCCGGTTTAGGACTGTTCTTGAACACCTAATCTCACTTAGGATGTAAGTGTATAATTTGTATTGGGTTTTCAAGAAAATTTCAGTGGCATTTCCCCATTTGTTCTATAAGTACATATGTACTTAGAGAACAAACGGGGAAATGCCGCTGAAATTTTCTTGAAAACCCAATGCACATTATACACTTACTAGTGAGATTAGGTGTTCAAGAATGGGATAGGTGGTATACATTTATTATATATAAGAATGACAACACATGTATTTGTTGGCCTAGAAACCCGTCCAAGATTTACTCATTAGGAGTAAATCTTGGATAGTCCCTGGTTTGGGACTGTTCTTGAACACCTAATCTCACATTAGGAGTAAAATTTTCTTGAAAACCCAGTACACATTATACACTTACTAGTGAGATTAGGTGTTCAAAGATTGGATAGGTGGTACACATTTATTATATATAACAATGACATCACATGTATTTGTTAACCATAGACCCTAATCTTGTCCTAATATATACTTGTTTTCTCTTTGATCATAGAATGGATAGATCATGGATGTCCATTCACAATTGCTGCACCCCATAGTTTATATCTGGTCTTGATCAGTTTATTAGATTTTCCGAGGAACATAGGAAACAACCTGGAGATAGGTTATACTGTCCATGTAGGAATTGCGGTAACAACTTGAATGTCAGCACTGGTGACGAAATCAAAAGTCATGTCATGTGCAACGGGATTGTACAAAGCTATATAGAATGGCAATGGCATGGAGAGATTTCAAACTCGAAACCAGTGGATGTCGATAGTAGTGCTTGGGTGGAAGAATAAATTGCCTCTGATGACGTAGATGTGAACAAACCAGTTCTAGTAGACATCGTTGATGCAATGTCGGATAGTTGTAGGGTAGAGCACACTGATCCACCTCCTATCTTTAGAAACATTGTGCATGATGCTGAGATACCGTTATACACAGGTTGTGCTAAGTTTACCAAGCTTAGTGTTGTGTTGAGATTGTATAAGTTGAAAGCTAACCATAGATGGAGCGACAAAAGCTTCACTTCATTGTTGACTTTGTTGAAAGAAATGCTTCCTGAAGGAAACGAGCTGCTAATCTCAACATACCGAGTAAAGAAATTGTTGTTCCCAATGGAAATGGAGGCCAAGAAGATACATGCATGCCTAAATGATTGTGTATTATTTCAAAAGGACTATGTGGATTTGAAAGATTGTCCAAAATTTGGTGCATCACGGTATAAATTGACGACTTCGGGGGAGTCCAAAATTGGTTATCCTGCCAAGGTGATGTGGTATCTACCTATATTATCACAGTTTCGATGCTTGTTTGCAAATCTGAAAGATGCGAAGAATTTGAGGCGGCATGCAGATGTTAAGAAAAATAATGATGGGATCCTATGACATGCGTTTGATTCCCCATAGTGGAAGAAGATTCATCTATTATACCCTAAATTTGGTGAAGAAGTCAGGAATCTAAAACTTTGGCTTTGTACAGATGGGATGAATCCGTACGGGACATTAAGAAGCCAACATAGTGCTTGTCCAGTCATGCTTGTTATATACAATCTTCCTCCCTGGCTGTGTATGAAAAATAAGTATGTTATGTTGTCATTGTTGGTATCGGGCCCTAAACAACCCAAAAATGATATCGATGTTTATCTTGAACCTTTGATTGATGACTTAAAGAAACTTTGGGATGAAGGTGTGATCACCTATGATGCTTCATGAAGAGAGACATTTCATTTGCACGCTATGTTGTTTTGCACTATTAATGACTTTCCAACATACGAGAATTTGTTTGGATATAGTGTCAAAGGAGCTAAAGTGTGTCCTATATGTAAAGAAAACACTGATTCAGTACGACTAAAACATGGTGGCAAGACTGTATATCTTGGTTATCGAAGGTTTCTTTCAAAATTCCATCTGTATCGTAGGAAGCACAAAGCATTCAATGGATGGAATGATGAACGGAGTGCACCTAAACCTATACCAGGGGATGTTGTTTATGAAAAAGTAAAAGACATTGTCAATGAATTTGGTAAGAAATCACAATGTAGTATGGCCACACGGAGTGATAATTCTTCATTCAAGAAGAAGTCAATATTTTGGGATCTTCCTTATTGGAGGTCTTTGACAGTCAGGCATTGTATCGATGTAATGGACGTTGAGAAAAATGTCTGTGATAGCGTCATTGATACTCTGTTAAATATACCAGGTAGGACTAAAGATGGGATAAAATCCAGACTGGACCTACATGAAATGGGAATAAGGTCAGAATTAACAGAATTATGTGAAATGGGTAATAAAAGAACATACTTACCTCCCGCTTGTTACACATTGTCTAGAAAGGAGAAGAAATCTTTTTGTGAATGCTTAGTAAATGTTAAGGTTCCACAGGGTTACTCATCCAACATCCGTAGATTGGTATCAATGAAAAATATGAAGTTGATAGGTCTTAAATCTCATGATTGTCACACTCTAATGCAACAAATATTGCTCGTGGCAATTTGATCTATATTGCCAAAGCATGTAAGGTTTGCAATCACTAGACTTTGTTTCTTTTTCAACAATTTATGCAGCAAAGTTATTGACCATGATACTCTCGATAATTTGCAAAGAGAAGTGGTTGTTACCCTATGTCAATGTGAGATGTATTTCTCTCCTTCATTCTTTGATATCATGGTACATCTTGTTGTCCACTTGACTAGGGAAGTGAAAATGTTGGGACCAGTTTTCTTGCATTGGATGTATCCCTTTGAACGATACATGAGCGTTTTTAAAGGTGATGTTCGAAACCGTTATCGGTCTGAAGGGACTATTATTGAAGGTTATGTGGAGAGAGAGGTTATGGATTTTTGTAATGACTTTCTGAGTGGTAATAAAACTCCTGTTAATGACAAGAATATTGAGGAGGGCAAAGGAATTTTGGGATCACGGGTGAAAGTAATCAGCCGTGAGCAGTTGGAACAAGGTCACTTGAATATTTTACACAACATGGACGAAGTGAGTGTTTATATCGAGGAACATACCAATTTCATCAAGAGACAACATCCTCGAGCAAGTTCAATGTGGCTTGCTAGAGAGTATAACAAAACTTTTACTAAGTGCTTTGAAGATAAATTCTTACATCAACTATTTCAAACACCAAATGATATTACGGAAACTATCAAATGCCTCGCCTTTAAACCAAAACCGAATGTTATGTCTTATGAAGGGTTTGACATTAATGGGTTCACATATTACACAAAGTTCCAAAATGATAAGAGTGTCATCCAAAACAGTGGGGTCACTCTTCAAGCGTCGACTATGTATTTTGCAAGTGCAAAGGATAAGAGTCCAGGTGAAGCTAAAATGTCATATTACGGTGTCATTGAAGACATATGGGAGTTTGACTACATAGATTTCAGAATTTCGCTCTTTAAATGTAATTGGGTTGATAAAAACAAAGGAGTTATAGTGGATGAATTGGGTTTCACTTTAGTGAACTTTGAAAAGATTGGCGACAAGGGTGAACCATTCATATTGGCATCACAGGCGAAACAAATATTCTATATCGATGATCCTACAAATGATAAATGGTCGGTCGTTCTTTATGGAAAAAGATAGTTCATTGAAGATCCTTTAGATGAAGAAGAGTACTATGATAAGTATGATGACTCCAGTCCATTCTCACTTGGGTTGCCAACTCCACAAAATATTGAATCTAATGATGACTTATATGTGCGTGGAGATCACAATGAAGGATTGTTAATTGATTAAAGATCACAATTTTAGAGGCATGCATGTTTATATTTTTTTATTGAAGCTAAATGTTTGCTTTTTTAATATCAATATCATATTCAGATTTGATTTTTCATTATCTTCTAGGTAATAAAAATTCTAAATGTTTGCCTTTTTACTGACATTTTCAGATGGTTGACCATGATGAGCATGATGTCCATGATGAGCATGAAGTCCATGATGAGCATGTTGTCCACGATGAGCATGGCAAGGATACCAATGTAAGTTCTAAAAACATATCCTGTATTTCTATAAAATTCATTATCTTCTAGTTATGTCATATATCCTATATTTCTATATTGGACTAATTGAGTGTGTTTATTTTTGTCAAATTTTAGGTTGATGTACCCACTGAAGCACTGGAGAAACTTGATGCACATCACCAAAAACTTAACAAGAAAAGGGGCATCACTCTGTTGAAGAAGTTAATAGCGCTAAGTGGCAGTGGATCCAGATTGGCTGTGGAGTTTGATAATGGAGGAAATGCAATTGGAGTGAACTGCAATAATTTTGTAAACTATCTTGGGGTTGTCACTCGAAGCCATTGTGGTATTAAGTATGATAATTGGCATAAAGTTCCTCAGGAAAAGAAATACATGATATGGAAGGATTTATGCATGAGTTATTATTATTTGCAATTCTATTTTGTAGATTACAAATTCTATTATTTGCAATTCTATTTTTGGATACTAGTTAATAGCAATTCTATTTTACAGAATCTGTTTGCATTGGATGAGAAGTTGCATAGTAAAAGTGTGATGCGACGCGTTGGAAAGATGCTAAGGAACTATAGGACAAATCTCAACAGAGAATACATAAAAGATGGTGATAAGAAGAAGAAGTCAGCACTTGAACAGTGGAACTTCTTGGACAAAGAAGATTGGGACACATTTGTTGCTTCAAGAAAATCTGAAGAATTCAAGGTATTAAGTGAGGTGCAAAAAGTAAGGCGTGCACTGAATGTGCATGACCACACTATGGGTCCAAAGGGCTATGCAAGCGTTCGCCAAAGACTACATGCGGAGTCTGCTGCTACTCAAGAGTCGTCTACTACATCTGCCACACCCATACCTCGCCATGATGTCTGGATAGTTGGGAGGAAAAACAAGAAGGGTGAAATAAAGAAGCCCGTCACTGCTGAGGCGGTTATGAAAATGGTAAAATACAACTCTTAGAGCAATCATTTGAATATTGATTATTTGTGGTGTTAACTTACCAATTTCTGTTGATGGTGATTAGTGGGAGCTGCACGAGCAAAGGAAACAAGGCACATTCATCCCTCAGGGCACAAGGGATGAATTGACAATTGCTTTAGGTAACCCAGAGCATCCTGGATGTGTTAGGGGTGCAGGAGCTGGTGTGGGCATCAAAGCATTCTTTGGGCCATCCCAGTACAAACCCAGAGTGGGACTTTCATAAGAAGAGGTAACTTATTCTTTTTTTAGAATGTTACTGCAAAAGGGAATTCAATAATAAGAAGCTAATGTTTCTTTTATCCATGTATAGGAGAATAAAAGAGTCGAGAATCAAGTTTCTAAGAAAGTCGAGGATATAATGCAGCGGTGGTAGGCATCTCAGGCTTCCAATCAGCCAGTAGCGACCCACTCTTCTCCTGATGCACAGACTGTGAGTAATCATGTAGACCCACCGCCTAACATGTCTGTTGTAAGTATTGTTTATGACATTGTAGCTAGTCTTTTCAAGATGATATGTTTTCAAGATGATATGTATATATGTATAACATTCTTTACGTAAATTTGTAGGCACTGAAGCCATGCCGCTTAAGAATGCAAGACTATGTTGTTGTAGAGGTGCAAGCTTACCCATCCCTTCCTGGGGCAACATTTCACGGGACTCCAATGCCACAGGGCTACGTTCGTGTGAGCCCTATACGTGTATTCCCCAATTGGATAGAAGCTACATTGCCATATGCCCACCCGGATATTGATACACTTGCTGAGGCTGAAGGCGGGTTGATACTGTGGCCCAAAGCAGATGTCGTCTACACTACTAAAATTGTAAGATAAATTTACATTACTTTAGATGGTTAATGTGTATATATGAGGTCAATTGATCTGAAATTATATATACAGGTTAAAAAGAAGACACTCGGAGCATCTAGGCCTCCACCTCCACTTCCTACATTACCAATTTGGGTTCCAACTGACCTAAAATACCCGTTAGGTCCTCCTTGTAAGGGAATGGCATGTTGGCTACGAGCACATAATATACATTGCCCTATAATTGTTTCTTTAGAAGAGAATTATGCAGGTCAATCATACGAAAGCTCTTTATTTATAAAAGATATTATTGAGCTATTTATATATGATTGGTTGAATACATCAATGATAGAGACATGGATAAGGTGAGATCTTATTTATACATCCATATACCTTGTGTAAGATCCGGTGATCTGGTTTCTTATATATTAATGCATACATAATACATGTTTTGCAGCTACATAGTCGAAAATCAATGTAAACAATTTGCATTTGACCATGTGGGATTTTTGATTCCATCATTGATTAGTATGGTAGCTAAAGACCCTGATAGTGTTTAACAATACTGTATAGATGCTTTTACAATTTTCGGTCTGCAAAAGAAGACGATAATAATAGCTCCATTCAATGTCAAGTAAGTTTACTTTAATTATAATTTGGACTTAAGAAAATTACATTTTTATTGTGGATTTTGAGTTATTAATTTTTAACTTTTTTGCCTCTAGCGGTAGGCATTGGGAGTTACTAGTTATTCTCCCTGGGATGTTCACTGTTTATTATCTAGATCCTGTGGGAAGAACATAGAATACTAAAATTGGACACGTAATGAGATTGCCATTATTCTGGTGAGAAATATTTCATTTTTATATCCGTTAACATCTGTTATTACATTACTATATAATTATGCAATTTACTGTGTTACATTAACATGTAGGGGTTTAGATGCATTCAAAAAGGCTAGAGGAAAGGTCCCCAGGAAAAAGAACCAGCCAATAATTTGGGAGAATGTGAAAGTAAGTTCCCGACTCCAATGTATATATTATTTATGTGAACTGTTCTTAGTTGTATTTTTTAATATTCTGTATGTTTCAATTTATAGTGCGCTACACAAGACAACGGTTGGGCATGCGCATACTATGTGATGCAATTTATGCAGATGATTATCCATAATGCCGCATTGGACATCGATACCATGCATGAGGTATTATATATAGTCTCATTAGTTAGTATGAAATATATTAATCTTATTTTTATATTATTACTTATATATATACATCATTCTCTTTGCATGTGTTTAAAACTGATCACACTATAGGTAAATGCTTAAAAGATGTACATGCTCCATATACGATGGAAGTATTAAATGAAGTAAGAGAAAAATGGGCAAGAGCCATACAAACAGTGGGGACTGTAAGATATAATTGGGATGTTGATAGCGATGTTGAATGATATTTTGTAAATGAATATTTCTGAATGTTTATACATGTCTGAATGTTTCTACATGTATTTGAATATTTCTACATGTGTGAATGTGAGAATTGAATTGATGTCTGAATGTATCTACTTGTGTGAAAAGTATATTTTTTGATTTTGTAGGTTTGTGGCCCGTTTGTTGGCTGATATCAATGGATGTCGTAAACCTGCAGTTCAGAAAACTGAATTGCAGGTTCTCATCCTGCTGACCGGCCACAACAGGCCTGCAAATTGATAAGAAAAAAAAACATAGGCGTCGGTTATTTATAGAAAACCGTCATCAAAGGCTTACAGCGTCAGTTATTGGATAAAAACTGCCGCCTAATGTGACAAACAACCCGACTGTGCAGGAAAGAATGGTCGTGGTGGAAATGGAATCAGTTATTCGTATAAAACCAATGCCTATAGTACTAAACATGGTCATGTAGGGAAGCACGACCGTGGCGTCTGGGAATATGGAGTCAGTTTTTTAGTTGCAAACCGACGCAGATAGTGTCCTAGATGGCGCCCTTTTTGTGGCATGAAGCCTTTTGGCGTCGGCTTACTATAAATAACCGACGCCTATTGGTTCCCTGCTGGCGCGTTTTTGGTGGCGCGAAGCCTTTTGGTGTCGGTTATACAACTGACGCCACAGAGTTCGACCTTTAGCAGCGCCCACATAGGCGTCGCTATAGAACCGTCGCTTAAAGGGCATAAACAACCGACGCCAAAGGCCTGTTCTGTAGCAGTGAAAACTTTCATATTCAACATCCTCCATCTCATAAATATTTGTGATGCAACACCAAACCAAGGACTAATTCATAAGAGGGCACCTCATGTGAAGAATTTCACTTATCACCAATTGCACCATGTCTCTAAATCTCAAAGATAAAGGGATGTTGAATAAACGTAGAAACATTTTCATATGTATAGACTTTTTTTGCATAAGTCAAGAAGGAACCACTTCCTGAGGACATTGGGACTCCTAGTCCTACTAATCTATGAAATGGAGCAATCTGACATCGCAATAGGACTCACATAATGCATGAATTCCCCATCTCAACCCAAGTATTCTCCAAATTTGACTTTGCAAATAAGCCTCTAAATCATTTTTTTCTAAATCTGACAATAGGAATTGACTCTCAAACTCAAATTTCTATTTAAAATTCTAAAATTCTTAACATGACATAGGGATGTTTAAATTTTACTAATACATACTTTTATTGAAAAAAGGAAAATATATCATGTGATGATAAAGGAGCATAAAATGTCAAATTCTTTGATTTCTCATTTAATCTTTCTTACAGACACTTGGCCAAAGGTCGGTGATCTAAAGAAGAAGATCTTGAAGATTGGTGTTCACATTAGAGCAAACACCACTAGTGGACCATCTATGACCCAAAGAGGAGCTTGTAGATTGCACCTCCATGACAAAAGTAGAATCCTAGGGATGAACTGAATACCTCAACACTAAGTAAATATGTCTCTATAGTTACTACTTGTCATTGTGGGTCCACTTCAATGAATGGATCTGTCATAGGGAAATCATTCATTCCTATACCAGGACCGGGATGGCCCAAAACTCCCTGAAAGTGATGACTCAGTCCATATCTAGGTTGTATGCTCGAGCCAAAGAATACTCATGTTGCAATCATACCAGTATCATCATGTTGGGAGGATAATGTTCATGCATCCCTATTTTAGGGCTCCATCATGTGCCTTTTTTCTTGGTAATCACATCTAAATAGTTTAGATTACAAGTTATTTCCCTCAATGTGATCTTTTATGATAAATGCACTTATGCCTCCTTTTGTGTGTATTTCAGGGTACTTATGCATGCTTTGATGCATGGGAGAGAGATGAAGGATGTCTATGGGGTCTTACACCCCAAGAATGGATCTATCTCTTCCTCGAGCTTTCCTTGGATGCACAGGAGCAATTCAAAGAAAAAGGAGTCTAGATGAAGTAAAGATCAACACCAAAAGGCAATAAATAGTCGTAGTACATCCACCACAGCCGTGGTGATTTATGCACAAAGAGCTTCAAAATCAACAGGGAATGTGCCCAATTTACAAATCAATGACAACGGTCGTGGAGCTCAAAATGGTCATGGTCACTGAAGACCCCATGGTCGTGGCCCCCAGAATGGTCATGGTCCACACACTCCAACTCAGCCGTGGCCATCACCCACCCCTAGAAATTATGCACAAAGTTCCCCAAAATCAATAGAGAAGTGGTCCATTTTACACATAAATGACCATGGTCATGGCCATCACCATGGTTGTGGCCCTTGAAGACTGCCTCACCCATGGTGCTCCCCACGCCCATGGAGAACTAAATATATGAGGACTTCCAAGATGCCTCGCCTGTGGCCTCTTCCTCCAACACGGTCGTGGTACCCCACACGACCGTGGTACCCCTTACCCAGAACGACCGTGGCACCCCACCACGACCGTGGTCACCACATATACTTATCATTTCCACTCCACTTCACACCTCGGTCATTCCATACCTCCACGACCATGCCATGAAATCCCCACCATGGCCGTGGAACGTCAACACGATAGTGGTGACCACCTTAGCCTACCCATTTTCACCACTATTTATCCTACTTTGCCCCTACTTACCATAGTACTTCCCCACCACCTATATATAGATAGGTGGTGGCCACATCATGAAGGTTACACTCCCCTAGTTGCCATTACTCCTCCTCATCCTCTCTTGAGTATTCATTTCATTCCCCTTGCATTTATGCTCTCCACCCACCATTTCCACCTCATTTCCACCATAGAAACCTAGTTTTCTAGGTTTTCTACCATAACCCCCTCCATTTTCATGCCCATCATCCATCTTGGAGGAATGACATCACCCTACATCAGCTAGTAGTGACAAAGAAGGATCTACTTAGAGCTCTATGAGTCCTATCCCCTTCTCATTTCTTTTTCCTTTTCTTTGATTATATCTAGCTAAGTCCCTAGTGGGGTGATGTTTGGGGTAAAAATGTGACTTTGATACCATGTTGGGGGAGAATAATTTGTAATGAATATAATTTCATTCTATGATGATTTTCTTTGCTTCTATCTCATTTTCCTTTATCTTGTATGTGATTTTTTCTCTTAAATATAAATTGATTTCTTTGTGATGTTTGATGACACTTAGCTTCTAGAAGGAATTGGAATGTTTGTAATAATCTTAGGAATGGCTCCTAGGTCCAATTAGTGGATCCCTATCTATCCCCCTTTATTCCTACATATATAGCGCTCCTTCTACAAGTGAATGTTGGATCTAAGTAGCAAGTGTAAGTTTGATTAGTGCAATTGCCTAGAGCTTTCTAAAGGCTAGGTGGCTAGTAGTATGAGGTGAAAAACCCTCATCCCTACTCCCATTCCTACCCTTGGTTCTCAATTAACCTAATACCAATTACCCTAGAAACCTAGACTTGACAAGTCCCACTAGAATTACACTTAACCCTAGTTCCCCAACTAGTAGTATAGGGTACATTCTAATAGCACTTGCCTTGTTGTTTGGTTTGGTAATCTAGATTGAATTTTGATAATTGCATGCCATGTTGACATCCCCCAACTAATATCAAATCACAATCCCAAACAGCCCACCTACCTAATCCATTGCTTAAAACCCACCTTATCCTTCTTGCTTGTTAATGCTAGTTTAACTCAATTGCCTTTGTTTCTTCAAGCCAATTTCTTAGTCTTGCTAGTTAGGGTTAACTTAGATTCTTTCTTGCTTTAGTGTTTAGCTTAGCTCTTAGTTTCTAATTTTCTTTCTAGTGTAGTGTATATCATCTTTCACTTGTGTAAATGATTCCTTAATCTAGTTGCTTAGACCTAACTTCACTAGGATAACCTAGTTTTTAGTAATCTAGTTTTCATATTGCCTTTACTTGCCTATTTTCTTAGTGTAATCAAACCAAACCCCCTCTTAAACCCTTCAACCCTAGTCTCCACTTTAGGAACGTTGTCAACGCTAGCTTAGCTCTATTGCCCCTACTATCCCTGAGGATCGACTCCTATATTTGCATCTTAACTTTACTACAATAGTACCCCGTCCACTTGCGGATGACCTGTTTAGTATTGTGATTGGGTGTTTTGAGGATTTTTATAAATATCAAAATATCCCAAGTGTGTTCGAGTTCTGTGGGATGCATCTAATCAAACCTAATTGGTTAGTCAGTGCACCTCTAGCTCAGACACACCAAGTTTTCTGGCGCCATAGTCATGGATAGAGGCGCTCAGCCTAGCTAGTTAGTGTAGCTTAGCATTTTTTCTATTTCCCTCATCATTGCTATTCTTTATTCTTTGTTCACTTTTGAATACTACCATTCTAACTTGGTTTCTTATTGCTTGTTTGTGTATTGTGTAGGTGACAGCTGTACATGAACCATACATGTTCTACTTGTAGTGACTTAGTGTTGTACGACCTTGAGATAGGTAGGAGGAGATGCCAAAGCCACCGCAAGTAGAACCAAGCATCCGAAATGGTAGAAAACAAACCCCATGGAAATGATCAACCATCATCGTAGCCCAACCACCCCCACCACGAGTATTTCACCCTGGGGAACTACAATTCTCCCATTACCACCCTCGTTGACCAAATGTTGGGTCAATAGTTCTCCATTCCACCCACACTCCTTGGACTCATCCCCACCTACTATGGGATGGAGAATGAAAATCCCTACCATCATATCGACGCATTTCTTGAGAAGATGAATCACCACCTTCACCCAAAAGGAAATGATCATTTCCACAAGGCATAAGAAAGATTCTAGAAGCTCTTGTGTAACTGCCTACATCATGAGGTACCCTTGTGGTAGCAAGTCCAAGCTTTCTACACCGGACTTCAAGAGTTAAGACAGAACAACGTAGACTCATAATGTGGAGGCACATTCATGGTGAAGCCACCTGAGGAGTCATCGCCATTGTTTCAACACCTTATTTAAAATTTTCGCCATCGAGTTTCTAATAAAGGGAAATAGTGCAGCCGGAACTACGTCCCTCCACCTCCTCCCATAGCTCCAGTCCATACCGCTGCCAACCCTAACATGATGAAGATGATGGCAGACATGACGAATATGACGAAGAGCCAAGCTAGTGGTTCTTCTAGTCAATCCACCACGGCAGTTGACGCTGAAGAAGAGGAAGTTCATGCTTTGCACTCTTTTGGCAACCAAAACAATCAAGGTCCTATGTCCAACACTTACACTCCTGAGTGGAGAAACCATCCTAATTTTTCATGGAAAAAACAAAATGAAGATGGTCAAGGAAAAGGGCAGCCAAGGCCAAGATATACCTCCAAGTTTGAAGATGTTCTTGGAAGATTGAGAAGTTTGGATGAGGTAAATAAAGATGTATCCTCTCATGGGCAGTCCATTATCCATCTTGAGCAAATATTGGAACAATATATCTTTCAGTTTCTTGGAGGGAGGAAGGAAGACTTCCATCCCAACCAATGCCCAATCTGAATAATGATGGCACTTTCATGGGAAGCACTCAAAGTTCATATGCTCCACCTTCATATCAACAACTACCAAATCCCTATGCTCCACTACCTCCACAAGCTCATCTCAACTATAAATATGCTCCACCACCTCCTCATGCTCCTCTCAACTATCAATATCACCCCATCCACAACAATCACAACAACAACAACAACTACAGCCACAATTCATCCTTCAATTCCCAACTCACCCCACCAAAGGCCACCACCACCTCAATAGCCACAGACAAATCCACAAGCTTTCTCCTCCTCTACCCATGAGCATGTGAAGTCAGTGACGATTTTGAGGAGTGGTGAGACTTTGGAGCAGCCCCGTAGTACTATTGTTGAGAGGGTAGCCACTGAGGATAGAGGTGACATTGTGATTAGACAGGTTGATACTGAGATCTAGCTTGATGATATCGTGATAGGAACTAGAGTTGATGTCGTGGCATCAAGTAGTGATACTGTGATATCGAGTAGTGATGTAATGATTTCCATGATTCCAGTTGATGATTCTAGTGATCTGAGCCATTTGGGGGCCCAACTTCCCCCATTTCCTAATGCTCTTAAGGAGCCTTATGTTGAGAGAAGAAAGAAGAAACATACTAAAGATATCATGGAAACTTTAAAAAAAGTGAAGATAAACATTCCTTTGCCTGATGCGGTCAAGCAAATCCCTTCCTATGCCAAGTTTTTTAAATATTTTTGCACTTTTAAAAGAAAAACAATGGGTAGAATGCCCAAGAAGGTCAAGCATATTGAGCAAGTGATCTCAATTCTATATCACACCATGCCGAGAAAGATGAAAGACCCTAGTGCTCCCATCATTTCATATTACATTGGGGCACACCGCATAGACCAAGCCCTTCTAGACATGGGTTCTAGCGTGAACTTGATGCCATATGATGTGTTTGCGAGCTCTAAATGGGACAATTAGGTCTAGCTCATTGTACTTTGTAGTTGGCTGACCGATCAGTGATGACGCCTAAAGGGTGTCTTGATGATGTGCTAGTTAGAATTGATGATGAGACTTCTTCTTTTTTCCTCACTGATTTCATTATGCTAGATATGGAAAAGGACACAAGAAGCGTACCTATCATATAGGGGAGGTCATTCATAGTTACAACTGACGTTGTGATCCACGTGAGAACTGGGACCATGTGTGTGACATTCATGCACATGAAGATTCGATTGAACATCTTCAAGTCTTCATCTACAGTCGAGGTGATAGGCGCCATAGAAGAAGATTGTTATCTTGTTGAGTGCCTTGATGAGATTGTGGAGGAGTGCCTACATGAGTGGATTTGGACTGCAACTCAAGGTAGAGGTTTAGATCCCATTGATGAGTTCCCCGATGATGATGAAGAGGGTGAAGTGAATGATCTAGCCTTGGTGGTTGCAAGAGAGGACCTCTCATCAGTTTTTGATCCATTAAAGAACTCTCTTGAAGAACCTCCAACTCTTGGGCTCAAGTCATTCCCCAAAGGATTGAAGTATTCTTTCCTAGGCTCCAATGACACCCTCCTAAAGATCATTTCTTCCATTCTCTCTCTAAAACAAGAAGAGGCATTGATGAAAGTCCTAAACAAGAACATTCAGGCTATTGGATGGTCCATTGTTGATTTGAGGGGTATTGACCCCTCCATTTGTGTGCATAGAATCTATTTGGAGGATGATGCAAGGCCAACCCACCAAATGCAAAGGTAGTTGAACCCAAAGTTGATAGAAGTTGCGAATCAAGAGTTTTTGAAGTTGTTAGATGTTGGGATTATTTATCCGATTTCTGATACCACATGGGTGAGTCCCATCCAAGTTGTACCAAAGAAAGGTGGGATCATAGTGCCAGAGAATGTCAATGGTGAAATGATGCCAGTTAGAGAACATTCAAAATGGAGAATGTGTGTAGACTACAGAATGCTCAATGAGAAAACTAAGAAGGATCACTATCTTCATTCATTTCTTGATCAGATTTTAGAGAGGTTGGTAGGACAAAGTTTCTATTGCTTTCTTGATGGATCTTCAGATACTTCCAGATTGTTATGCATCCCACATACCAAGAAAAGACGACATTCACTTGCCCTAGTGGTGCTTTTGTGTATCGAAGAATGCCATTTGGGTTGTGTGATGCCCCTTCCACATTTTGGAGATGCGTGACTTCAATCTTCACTGATATGCTTGATTCGTCACTTGAAGTGTTCATGGATGATTTCTCATTTTTTGGTAAAACCTTTGACAAATGTTTGATCCATTTGGTTGTTGTTCTTGAGAGATGCGTCAAGGTTTTCCTCATGCTATCTTGGGAAAAGATCCATTTCATGGTTCTTGAAGGCATAGTTTTAGGCCACTGGGTTTCAAAAGATAGTATTGAGGTTGACAAGGTGGGCCTCATTTCTACTCTTACCATTCCTTCTACCGTAAGACATGTCTAGTCTTTCTTGGGACATGCATGCATCTATTGTCACTTCATCAATGATTTTAGCAAAATCTCAAGACCTCTATGTCATTTGTTGGAGAAAGATGTTGAATTTCACTTTAATGACAAGTGTGTTGAAGCCTTCAAACACTTGAAGGAAAAGCTCATTTCTGCTCCTATCATGCAGCCCCCAGACTTGTCTTTGCCATTTGAAATCATGATTGATGCATCCGACATGGAATTGGGGGTTGTGTTGGGCCAATGAGTTGTCCAGATTCCGCACACTATCAATTATGCTAGAAAGACCTTAGACGGAGCATAAAGGAACTACACCACTATTGAGAAGGAGTTGCTTGCAGTTATCTTTTCTCTTGACTAGTTTTGATCATATCTTTTGTAAAACAAGGTCGCGATATACATAGACCATGCCGCATTAAAGCATCTCATGGTGAAGAAAGACTCAAATCCACAGTTTCTCTATTGGATCTTGTTGTTTCAAGAGTTTGATATTGAGATTTTGGACAAGAAGGAAGTGGAAAATTCTACCGCTGACCATCTCTCCCTAATTGAAGCACCCTTTGATGATACAAGTAGAATCAAAGAAACAATATTGCATGAGCATCTCTTCCTACTCTCATCCACTCAAAGGCCATGGTATAAACACATAGCTAACTTCTTAGCTGGTGGAAGGATACCAAGCACATGGATAAGGGAGGAAAGCAAGAGATTGTTTTCTATGGCCAAAAATTATGTTTGGAATGATCCTCATCTTTTCAAGTATTGCCTCGACCAACTTATTCGGAGATATGTTCCAGAGATGGATCACTAAGAAATCCTATCCATTTCCCATTTTAGAGATTGTGGGATTCATTTTGGTGGAAAACGCTCCACTTCCAAGGTTCTCCAAAGTGGATTCTATTGGCCCTCCTTGTTTAAAGTCTCTCATGAATTTTCAAGTGCTATTTAAAGTTCCAAAGGTGGGCACTATCTCTAAGAGAGACATGATGCCTCTATCACCCATTCTTGTGGTAAATGTATTTGATGTTTGGGGGATTGACTTTATGGGTCCTTTTCCTCCCTCTTTTGGATATGTCTACATTTTGGTTGTCGTTGATTATGTGTCAAAGTGGATCGAGGCTATTGCATCTAGGAAAAATGATCACAAAGTGGTGTTTGACTTCATGAAATTAAATATCTTTAGCCGGTTTGGTATTCCAAGAGAAATGATTAGTGATGAGGGAAGTCACTTCATCCATTACACATATGAAGGCTTGTTTAAGAAACACGAAGTGAATCATCATGTGGATACTCCATACCAACCCCAAACAAGTGATCAAGTTGAGTTAGCTAATCAGGAGATAAATCTCATTCTAGAGAAGACGGTGAGACTGAACCACAAGGATTGGTCATTACATCTCAATGAGGCTATATGGTCTTATAGGACTGCATAAAAAGCCCTGATTGGCACCACACCATTCAAGCTTGTGCATGACAAAAGCTGCCATTTGTCAGTTGAGATGCAACACAAGGCATTATGGGCTTTGAAGGCCATGGACTTTGATCAAGAAAATGTCGGGATGAAGAGAAAGTTTCAGCTAAATGAATTAGAGGAGATGTGACATGAAATTTATGAGATGTCAAAGTGATACAAAGAGAGAACAAAGTTTCTACATGACAAGATGATCAAGTGGAAAGACATTGAGCCTGAAAAATGGGTATGGATGTATAACTCAAGGATGAAGTTCTTTCCCAGAAAACTCTGGTCTAGATGGAAGGGTCTTATCTATTCAAAAAGGTGTATCCATCTAGAGCTATGTTGATTTATGAGAAAGAAGGAGCTAATGAATTCACCCTGAATGGTCAAATGCTGAAATCAGTTGTGGAAGTAGGTACGGACAAGGCAAATCAAAGTTTTGATATCGTGATGCTAGTGGAGGAACATCAGGTTGATGAGGAGATGTGCTTGAATGCACATGAGATAGACATTTACTTCAAAGATGCTTTGGGAATCCTACGAGGATGAATGAATTCAAGAATCAATAAGCTCAGTTGAAGGCGTAAAATTTAGCACTAGTGGGAGGCAACCCACCTATGTTTGGGAACTTTTTCATTAACCTTCACTTTTTTCATACTTTTATTTTATTTTCCACAAAATACACACACGCACACTTGTGCTTGATCATTTTTGTTTGAGTTTTGATGAGATGCATGTAACAGGTTGAAGAAAGAGATAGAAAGGGAAAGACATGGTCGTTGAAGTTCAAATGTCGCCAAGAATCAACATTTTTGCAATGATATCAAGATTTTCAAATTTGAGTTGACAAAGTGATGCATGAAGAACTACAATGATCATGGTGCCTCAAAATGTCTGTGGTGATTTAAGTGCAAAACCTAAAGAAAGTTATAGTAACTCCACCAAATCTGTGAAGGAATGACCATGGTCGTGGCCACCACCATGGCTGTGGAAATATGAAGACAAGATGACCATGGGGACCACCACGGATGTGGTGAATTAAATGCAAAAATTCAAAGGATTTACAGGGATGAAGGAGATTTTGTACATGAACGACCATGGCTTTAGTGAACCACCACAGTCGAGGTGGGAGGAGCACACCACATCCATGGCACCCACCACGACCATGGTAAGAGTCGATCTACATCCATATCCACCCTACCACGACTGTGGCACCCACCACGTCCATGCTACCAAACCCCCACCACAACTGTGGTGGGACCTGACCCCACACATTTTTTTCACTTAAACTTCACAAAACACCACGACCCCTATCACTTGAAAAGTCATTTTCTCGACTCTATAACAACCATGGCGACGTGCTCCGCCCACAACACCTACGATCTTGCTTGTTCAGCTCAAATCCTTCAAAAAATCGACATCAAATCACTTTCTACACCTCCACCACCTCTTCTTCTAGTGTCTCCACCCCATAACCACCACCAATTGAGCCTCCATCTCCATTTTTGTCCTCCATCTCACCTACAGCCACCCCACACAAAAACCCACCAAAATCCACCTTTTTTTGCCCAAAACCTGCAACCAATCCATCCTCCATCGTCCAAGCAACGATCTTAGCCATTTCCACCCAATAATCGACCTCCATTTTGCCTTCTCCACAAAAATCTGAATTTCACAGCCCTACCACCACCTCCATATCCAAAAAAATGAAGGGAATTACTAAGGCAGTGAAAAAGGGGGCTCAAAAGAGCTTGAGGTGATCACTGGAGGCACGGTGTGCTCCAAGAGAGCATCTTCCCAAGTCTTCATGCCTTCCCACACCCCCTCACCATCCAATTCCATTACCCAATCGCTCCCCTACTCGATGTCTGTGAGTGCATCCACCGATCATCCGACAGCCATCACGTCATTGAAGAAATGTATAGGGAAGAGGAGGAGGAGGAAGCATTGGAGGACAAAATCAAAGACATGATCGATGAGGTTGATCGGGAAGTCATAACCTACCAAAGGCAGGGCAAGGGGACAGCAGCCCCAACTTCATCAATGCTGCCTCCATGGGCCACTCTAGCATGACACTCTACCTCCTCATTAGGGGAGAGACCATAGCAACAACCATAAGCAAGGTGACAATTGATGATAGAAGAAGAGGATCAGCCACAGTAATACCCTGAGCAACGGGTACTGCTAAATCTTGACACAAGCTCTGGGTCAAGATCCTACAGGGTTGAGGAAGATGATGATGATATTGTTGAGGAGGAAATGGATTTACAGCCAGAAGACACTCTGGCATACTTGGAGGTGGATAGGTTGAAGGGGTTTGGAAAATCTCATGAGGGAAAGACTTATGGCATAGGATAGAGAAATATGCAAATCACACCCATCTACCCTAAGTGCATGTCTAGGAGAGTGATCTCCACTAGATATGGGTGTGAAAAGGTAATTGAAGACTTGGGAATCAAAGCATATGTGGAAAGGAGGCTGAAGCGAGTTAGTTTTTCAAAGGTGCTCTTCACGGGACAAACCACATATGTGGAGTTGACTCAGCAATTTTTATCCACATTAGAGAAGATCAAGGTGAATGGGGAGGAAGCTATCAAGTTCACACTTTTCAACAAAATTCACACATTGACTGCTTCTGAACTAAATTGCATATTTGCAAAGGACCCTCAAGAAGCTGAACAAATGAGTGATGGCTTAATTGAGAGGGAGGTTTTCATGGACTACAGTGATTTCTAGTACAATTTGATAGGGACACCAGGGTACACAGTCAGGAAATCAAAGATAATCTTGATCAACAACCCCTTGTTCAAATATGTACAGAAGGTCCTTGCCAACACAATTGTAGGGAGGTATGACAATTAGGGAAGCATCTTACAAAAGGACCTCTTTGTTCTGCATGGTTTAAATGAAAAATTGCACATCAACATAGGGTATCTCTTGATAGACCACATGAGGACAGCTCCCTTCAAAAGCAAGTCTCCATTTTTTATGGGAAGGATTGTGACCTCAATTGCTATATCCCTAGGTTTTGATGTCACTAGACTAAACGAGGCTGAGGGAGCTCAATTTGTTGATCTAAAGTATCGTGTGCACTCTCAAATGATTACAACCAAGAATAAGAGGTTGTACAATGTGAAATTCATATGATCAAGAATTCTCGAGCTGTCCTATCACACCTCCCCACTTCTCTATGCCTTGGGCCCTCTTGAAGCACTACATGAAAGGATGAATCAATGGGAGCAAGCCAACCCCCTAGGAAAACTTCAACCTCATTGCTACACAAGAAGAAGAAATAGTAGAATCAAATGCACAACAACAAGAAGAAGGAGGAGGAGAAAAAGGAAGAAATCCCCGATGGGTGAGAAGAAGGGTTGAGGCAACATCCCAGTTGCAGGAGCCTTCAGTGAACACATATGATATGTCATCCATCCATACACAGCTTGAAGGCATCCAGTAGACACAACGAGACATGTAGCTCATACAGCCGTACATGTGGTAGGACCAACAACAAATGCATCAGTAGGTCAACCACTTGTACCACTACCACCATGCACAGGAATAGAGAAACCTCGAATGGGGTGAAGACTTTTGGGGTGGTGTATCGGGATACCAGGAGACCTACCCTCCCCCTTAGCACGCTTATTGGGGCCATTACTACCAGTTCCCTATCGCTTCTCCAGGACCTCCACCTCCTCAACAGTACTAGCCAAACCAGCCAAACTAGACTAATCAGCCACTGCAGGGAGACCTTCCATTTGATTAGCAACACCAGTCATGATCTTTACCCTACTATCCCTAAACTTGAGTGTCATGATGAGGACATCATTATTCAAAAGTTTGGGGTGGTAGGGTGGTATGCAACATGCTATCTTGATTTCTCATTTTCTTTGTGCTTATCTTACCTGATTTTTGGAAATGCTTGTTTTTACCCTTGTTAGTTTAGATTTCTTCTTGCTGGCATTCATGCATACACGTAGTTCAATTTCATGCATTTTTCTGTAATTTTTCAAAAAAAATTGCCCTTTTTACTCTTCCATGTCTTGCATTGCATTCTCATGTAGTTTTTGGTAATTTTTTTGTGTTTTTATTAGGATTTACTATTTTATGCTTTAAATTCCCTAAATGAAGTTTTAGATGTGATTGATGGCAAATTCACATCGATTTGGCCAGTTTTTCCCAAATTTAGATATTCTTACCCAAAAGCTTGTTTTAACTTAATCTCCAACGTTTTGAGTTGAAAATTTTGATCTTTGACAAATGCATGCCATTTTCTTTGATTTTATTGCTATGTGGTATTGATTGTTGACTTCTTACATGTGCACCACTTCTCTCAAGTTTGTGCATGTTTTAGTTGAATTGTGAATTGAACAAGCTATAAATGCTTAGAGCCTATAGAACCACTTGATATAAATGTGAATCTCATGTTGTTCAATCATGTGGTGTGATACCATTTGATAAAGTGTTGGATTAGTTTTCATGTAGGAAATCTTATGTTGAGGACTACACTAATGACCCCTCTTTGATCCGACTCTTCTTTCACAATCCTTCATCCCTCTTCGCCTCATGAAAGGATGCCTTAGAGCACATATTCATCCTTGGACACCTCCAAAAGTTTGGGGTGGCCATATCTACATCTCCCTGCTTCACTCTATCCACCGTATGTAATACCTACACCAAGGGAAAAAGAAAAGAAAAGGCAAAAAGAAAATAAAAAGATGTTCATGTTTAAGAGCATCTAAATAAAGAAAGGATGAGGTGCAAAAACACTCTGATATCTTACCGCAATCCTTTCTTCCATTTTTATACCTATTGAGCTAGAAAACATCAAATCTAGCTCACTTTACCCTTTCTACAACCATGTGGGTCATTTGGTGTGGTTTGAGATATAAGATGGAATGAATGAAAGTGAAAAAACACTCCTAGTCAACTTTGATTAATGTCAACATGGAACGATTTACCCAGAATTGCATGAAGGACATATTGAAAGCATGTGTATTCTATGCTCTATATTTTAAGTTTTTATGCTCAGTTCTCATTTCATGATTAGTATGTGATAGAGGAGAGGTGAGAGGTGGAACACATTCACTTAGTCACTATCAAGACCATTTAGTCAATGATCATCTTTTGCTATGCATTTGTCACTCTTGTTTATTGAAAGAAATTGAAGAGAGAGATTAAGTTGGAGCATACATGTGGACAAGTATGTTTTAAGTTTGGGATGGTGATGTAGCCCTATTTTCGGGCTCCATCCTGTGCCTTTTTGCATGATAATAACATCTAAATAGTTTAGCTTACAAGTTATTCCCATCAATGTGATCTCTTATGATAAATGCACTTATGCCTCCTTTTGTGTGTATTTCAGGGCACTTATGCATGGGAGAGAGATGAAGGATGTCTATGGGGTCTTACACCCCAAGAATGGATCTATCTCCTCCCCAATATTCCCTTGGATGCACAAGAGCAATTCAAAGAAAAAGGAGGCTAGATGAAGAAGATGAAGTAAAGATCAACACTAAAAGGCCCAAAACAGTTGTGATACATCCACCACGGACATGGTGATTTATGCACAAAGAGCTTCTGAATCAACAGGGAATGTGCTCAATTTACACATGAATGACCATGGTTGTGGAGATCAAAACATCCATGGTCACTGAAGACCCCATGCCTGTGGCCCACAGAATAGTCGTGTCCAACACAGTCCAACTAGCCCATGGCCATCACCTTGCCTGTGGTGAATCATGCACAAAGTTCCCCAAAATCAATAGAGAACTGATCCATTTTACATGTGAATGACCACAGTTGTGTCCATCACCACAGTCGTGGCCCTTGAAGACTTCCTTGCCCATGGCGCTCCCCACTGTAACACTTGGGCCCACTGCCCAAGGCTCTAGTAGAGTTTTAGAAATGACGACTGGCCCCATAGACCACCACTAGCCTTAACTACGCACTTTGTCCTCACTCACGTGCATGCCAGGATCAACTTCCCGATAGGTCACCCATCCCAATACTACTCCAAGATGAGCACGCTTAACTATGGAGTTCTTAGCGATGGGCTCCTAGAAAAGGAGGTGCACCTTGGTGATATAGGTAGTCCAATCATTCCTTTTAAGAGTGTTTTATCTGAGGCCTCAAATCCTGGGATGTTACAATCTCCCCCACTTAGAATCTTGATGTCCTCATCAAGGCTCAATTATAAGGCCTCATAATATCTTCCCCATTTCAGTGCAGACTGGCAATGGCCCATGGACACCCAGCTCCCGATCATGGAATTCCAGCGCAAGGGTGGCTACGTCAACCATGGACAGCCCTTTCCTACATGCCTGGACTGCACGGCTCAAGAATGGCATGCCATGCCCATGTGGGCCCCACCTACGGGAGGGGAATTGGCTCTAATACCATTTGTAACACCCCGGGCGCACTGCCCAAGGCTCTAGTAGAGTTTTAGAAATGACGACTGGCCCCACAGACCACCACTAGCCTTAACTATGTGCTTTGTCCTCACTCACGCGCATGCCAGGATCAACTTCTCGACAGGTCACCCATTCCAGTACTACTCCAAGTTGAGCATGCTTAACTATGGAGTTCTTAGTGATGGGCTCCCAGAAAAGGAGGTGCACCTTGGTGATATGGGTAGTCCAATCATTCCTTTTAAGAGTGTTTTATCTGAGGCCTCAAATCCTGGGATGTTACACCCACGCCCGTGGAAAACTGAAGATACGAAGGCTTCCAAGTTGCCTCACATGTGGCCTCCTCCTCCAACACAGCTCTGGTACCCCACACAGCCGTGGTACCCCTTACCCAACATGACCGTGGCACCCCACCACGACCGTGGTCACCAAATATACTTATCATTTCCACTCCACTTCACACCTTAGCCGTTCCATACCCCCACGACTGTTCCATGCAAACCCCACCACGGTCATGGCACCTCAACACGGTCGTGGTGACCACCTAACCCTACCCATTTTCACAACTATTTTTCCTACTTTGCCCCTACTTACCCTAGTGCTTCCCCACCACCTATATATAGATAGGTAGCAACCACAACAGGAAGGTTACACACCCCTAGCTGCCATTACTCCTCCTTACCCTCCCTTGAGCATTCATTGCATTCCCCTTGCATTTATGCTCTCCAACCACCATTTTCACAATAGAAACCTAGTTTTCTAGGTTTTCTACCATAACCCCCTCCATTTTCATGCCCATCATCCATCTTAAAGGAACGAGGTCACACTATAAGAGCTAGGAGGTGAAGAAGCAGGATCTACTTTGAGCTCCATGGAGTCCTATCCCCTTCTTCTCATTTCTTTTGCCTTTTCTTTGATTATGTCTAGCTAAGCCCCTAGTCGTGGGCTGATTGGGGCAAAAATATGACTTTGATACCATGTTGGGGGATATTAATTTGTAATGGACATAATTTCATTATATGATGATTGCCTTTACTTCTATCTCATTTCCCATTATCTTGCATGTTGTTTTTGTTCTTAAACATAAATTGCTTGATTTGTGATGTTTGATGCCACTTAGCTTCTAGGAGGAATTTGAATGTGTGTAGCAATCTTATGAATGGCTCCTAGGTACAATTAGTGGTTCCCTAGCTAGCTCCCTTTGTTCCTACATACATAGCCCTCCGTCTACAAGTGAGTGTGAGATCTAAGTAGTAGGTGTAAGTGTGATTAGTGCAATTTCCCAGAGCTTTCTAAAGGCTAGGTGGCTATAAGTATGAGGTGAAAAACCCTCATCTCTACTCCCATTCCTACCCTTGGTTCTCAATTTCCCTAATACCACTTACCCTAGAAACCTAGACTTGACAAGTCCCACTAGAATTACACCTAACCCTAGTTCCCCAACTAGTAGTATAGGGTACATTCTAATAGCACTTGCCTTGTTGTTTAATTTGCTAATATAGATTGAATTGTGATAATTTCATGCCATGTTGACATCCCCCAAACTAATATCAAATCACATTCCAAAACGGCCCACCTACCTAATCCATTTCTTAAAACCCACCTTAGCCTTCTTACTTGTTTATGCTAGTTTAGTTTAATTGCATTTGTTTCTTCTAGCCAATTGCTTAGTCTTGCTAGCTAGTTTGGGTTAACTTAGATTCTTTCTTGCTTTAGTGTTTAGCTTAGCTCTTAGTTGCTAATTTCCTTGGTAGAGTAGTGTAGATCATCTTGCCCTTCTTCAGTTGATTTCTTAATCTAGTTGCTGAGAGCTAACTTTCCTAGGATAACCTAGTTTTTAGTAATCTAGTTTTCATATTGCCTTTACTTGACTATTTTCTTAGTGTAATCAAATAAAAACCCATTTTAAACCCTTCAACCCTATTCTCCTCTTTAGGAACTTAGTTAATGCTAACTTAGCCCTAGTACCACCTCTATCCCTGAGGATCGACCCCTATATTTGCCTCTTATCGTTACTACAATAGTACCTCGTGCACTTGCGGGTGACCTGTTTAGTATTGTGACTAAGTCCTTTGAGGATTTTTATAAATATCGAAAGATCCCAAGTGTGTTCGAGTTCCATGGGGTGCATTTAATCAACCCTAATTGGTTAGTGTGTGCACCTCTAGCATAGACACACCATGCTTTCTGAGGTTGGGTGGTATGCACCACCCTATCTTTATATCTCATTTTGTTTGTGTATATCTTACCTAAATTTTATAATTGCTTGCTTTTACCATTGTTAGTTTAGATTTCTTATTGCTTGCATTCATGCATACATGTAGTTCAATTTCATGCATTTTTGCATAATTTTTCAAAAAATTTACCCTTTTTGCTCTTCCATGTCATGCATTGCATTATCATGTATTTTTTGGTAATTTTTGTGTATTTTAATTAGGATTTATGGGAGAGTTCTCACAACAATCATAGCGGGTTGTGCGAGCACCGGCCCTAGGAAAACTCCCCTCTTTTGCACCTCTCCGGCTTGGGGGAGGGGCGCCTGCCGCCTCTCAGCGCTAGCCTTCTCCCCCTGGCCCTTTCACCGGAGTTGATGGTTCTCATGGGGTGGTATGCTTTAAATCCGTTCTTTTCTACTTCTCATTGTGGTGGTTGGTCTACTCGATCAGTTCCTCTTTGACGATTTGTGGGACTGGTGCATCAGCGACTGTGTGGTGGCGGCGACTACTTCCATCGACATGGTCCTGTTGGTGCTTCATCTTTGGAAGGATCTGGATTGTCTTTTCCTTTTTGGTTCCTTCAGCTCTGGTTTTCCTTCTTCCTTTATTTTCATCTTGTTGTTTCTTTTTTGTGTCATTCGTAGGTCTAAGTTGTTGGGGTCTTCCTTTTTATGTGTCTTGTCTGTGTTTGTTCTTCCGTCTGAGGTTTGGTGGGTGTGCCCTCAATTTGTCTGTTGGCTGAGATAATCAGGGGTCTTGGAATTGGAGGTGTTTCTTCTGTTCCTCTCTCAATTGCGATCGAGTTAGGATTCTTGGTGAGTGGTGGTGGGGTTCTGTTGTATTTTCTATCCCCCATCCTTGTTCTTCCTTTGGCCTTTTCTTCTCCTTTTCTTGTCCTTGGAAGGGATCTATAGTGGATTTTTCTGCTGGTGTCGTAGTGAGACCTATTATATGTTATCTTTCTCTCTGTTTGCAGTTTTCTTTAGTGAGTTATAGGTTCTATGTTGTCGAGTGGTTTGTGTCCTCCTTTCATGTTAGGTCTTTTTTTGTTTCTTTGTTATATGGCAGCAAGTGCGAAGGTGATCCCTTCTTCGGTCACTGGTTTGGAGCATATACTTTATATCAGATATAATCTCAAGTTGAAGGAATCTCTCATAAAAAGTTGTTTTGCTCAGTGATATAGAAGAGAGATCAATACATCATTGTACATATCACGTTCCGATATGAGTTTCTAGTTATTGTATCTGCTCTTTACTTTTTTGTGTTCAGTTGGTGTATCTCCCTTTACATGTAGATGTCATATGGCTTTAATGTAATGAATGTCGTGTCTTTCAAACAACAATTAGGATTTATGATTTTATGCTTTAAATTCCCTAAATGTAGATTTAGATGTGATTTATTGCAAATTGGCATCATTTTGGCCAATTTTACCCAAATTTAGATATTCTTTCCTAAAAGTATGTTTTAACTTAATCTCTAATGTTTTGAGCTAAAAATTTTGATCTTTGACAAATGCATGTCATTTTCTAAGATTTTATTGCTATGTGGTCTTGATTGTTGACTTTTTACATGTGCACCACTTCTCTCAAGTTTCTGAATGTTTTGGCTGAATTGTGAATTGAGCAAGCTATAAATGCTTAGAGCCTATGGAACCACTTGATATAAATGTGAATCTCATATTGTTCAATCATGTGGTGTCATATCATTTGATAAAGTGTTGGATTAGTTTACATGCAAGAAATCTTATGTTGAGGACTACACTAATGACCCCTCTTTGACCCGACTCTTCTTTCACCATCTTCATACCACTTCGCCTCATGAAAGGATGCCTTAGAGCACATATTCACCCTTGGCCACCTCTAAAAGTTTGGGATAGCCATATCTACCTCTCCCCGCTTCACTCTATCCACCATATGCCCTACCTACACCAAGGGAAAAAGAAAAGAAAAGAAGAAAAAGAAAATGAAAAAAGAAACTAAAAAGATACTCATGTTTAAGAGTATCTAAATAAAGAAAAGATGAGTGTGGAAAAACACTCTGATCTCTTACAATAATCCTTTCTTCCTTTTTTATACCTATTGAGCTAGAAAATATCAAATCCAGCTCACTTTACCCTTTCTACATCAATGTGGGTCATTCGGTGTGGTTTGAGACATAAGATGGAATGCATGAAAGTGAAACAACACTCTTGGACATCTTTGATTAACGTCAACATGGAACGGTTTACTCAGAATTGCATGAAGGACATATTGAAAGCTTATGTATTCTATGCTCTATATTTGAAGTTCGTATGCTCAGTGCTCATTTCATGATTGGTATGTGATAGAGGAGAGGAGAGAGGTGGAACACATTCAATTAGTCACTTTCAAGACCATTTAATCAATGATCATCTTTTTCTATGCATTTGTCGCTCTTGTTTATTGAAAGAAATTGAAGAGAGAGATTAAGCTGGAGAATACATGAGGAAAAGTATGTTTTAAGTTTGTGATGGTGATGCAACCCTATTTTTGAGTTCCATCTTGTGCCTTTTTGCATGATAATCACATCTAAATAGTTTAACTTACAAGTTATTCCCCTCAATGTGATCTTTTATGATAAATGCACTTATGCCTCCATTTGTGTGTATTTCAGGGCACTTATGCATGCATTGATGCATGGGAGAGAGATGAAGGACGTCTATGGGGTCTTACACCCCAAGAATGGATCTATCTCCTCCCTGATCTTTCCTTGGATGCACAAGAGAAATTCAGAGCAAAAGGAGGCTAGATGAAAAAGATGAAGTAAAGATCAGCACCAAAAGGTCCAAAATGGTCGTGGTACATCCACCAAAACCTTGGTGATTTATGCACAAAGAGATTCAAAATCAACAAGGAATGTGCTCAATTTACACATGAATGACCACGGTTGTGGAGCTCAAAATGGCTGTGGTCAATGAAGACCCCACATCTGTGGCCCCCAGAACAACTGTGGCCAGCACACTCCAACTCGCCCATGAGGAATTATGCATAAAGTTCCCCAAAATCAACAGAGAAGTGGTCCATTTTACACGTGAATGAACATGGTTATGGCCATCACCACGGTTGTGGCCCTTGAAGACTGCCTATCCCATGGCTCTGCCCATGCCCATGGAGAACTGAAGATACGATGACTTCCAACCTGCCTTGCCCGTGGCCTTCTCCTCCAATACGGTCGTGGTACCCCACACGGCCGTACCATGGCACCCCGGCATGGTCGTGGTCACCACATATACTTATCATTTCCACTCCACTTCACACCTCAGCAATTCCATACCCCCACGAGAGTGCCATGCAATCCCCACCACGGCCGTGGCACCTCAACATGGTTGTGGTGACCACCTAACCCTACCCATTTTCACAACTATTTTTTCTACTTTGCCCCTACTTACCATAGTGCTTCCCCACCACATATATATTGATAGGTGGCAGCCACAACATGAAGGTTACACTCCCCTATCTACCATTACTCCTCCTCACCCTCTCTTGAGCATTCATTACATTCCGCTTGCATTTATGCTCTCCACCCACCATTTCCACCATTGAAACCTAGTTTTCTAGGTTTTCTACCATAAACCCCTCCATTTTCATGCCCATCATCCATCTTGGAGGAAGGTGGTCACCCTACAACAGCTTTTAGTGATGAAGGATGATCTACTTTGAGCTCCATGAGCCATATCCCCTTCTTCTCATTTCTTTTGCCTTTTCTTTGATTATGTCTGGCTAAGACCCTAGTGGTGGGCTGTTTGGGGGTAAAAATGTGACTTTGATATCATGTTGGGGGAGAATAATTTGTAATGAACATAATTTCATTCTATGATGATTGCATTTACTTCTATCTCATTTCACATTATCCTGTATGTGATTTTTTCTCTAAAATATAAATTGATTGCTTTGTGATGTTTGATGACACTTAGATTCTAGAACGAATTGGAATGTGTGTAACAATCTTAGGAATGGCTCCTAGGTCCAATTAGTGGATCCCTAGCTATCCCCCTTTATTCCTACATACATAGCCCTCCTTCTACAACTGAGTGTTTGATCTAAGTAGCAAGTGTAAATTTGATTAGTGCAATTTCCTAGAGCTTTCTAAAGGCCAGGTGGCTAGTAGTATGAGGTGAAAAACCCTCATCTCTACTCCCATTCCTACCCTTGGTTCTCAATTACCCTAATACCAATTACCGTAGAAATCTAGACTTGACAAGTCCCACTAGAATTACACCTAACCCTAGTTTCCCAACTAGTAGTATAGGGTACATTACAATAGAAATTTCCTTGTTGTTTGGTTTGGTAATCAACATTGAATTGTGATAATTGCATGCCATGTTGACATCCCCCATCTAATATCAAATCACAATCCCAAATGTCCCACCTACCTAATCCATTTCTTAAAACCCACCTTATCCTTCTTTCTTGTTAATGCTAGTTTAGCTTAATTGCCTTTGTTTCTTCAAGCCAATTTCTTAGCCTTGCTAGTTAGGGTTAACTTAGATTCTTGCTTGCTTTAGTGTTTAGCTTACATCTTAGTTGCTAATTTCCTTTCTAGAGTAGTGTAGATCATCTTTCCCTTGTTTAGTTGATTTCTTAATCTAGTTTCTTAGGACTAACTTGCCTAGGATAACCTAGGTTTTAGTAATCTAGTTTTCATATTGCCTTTACTTGCCTATTTTCTTAGTGTAATCAAACCAAAACCCCTTTTAAACCCTTCAACCCTAGTGTCCACTTTAGGAACGTAGTCAACACTAGCTTAGCTCTAGTACCCCCTCTATCCCTGACGATCGACCCCTATATTTTCCTCTTATCTTTAATACAATAGTACCTCATCCGCTTGTAGGTGACCTATTTAGTATTGTGACTGAGTATTTTGAGGGTTTTTATAAATATCAAAAGATCCCATGTGTGTTCGAGTTCTGTGGGGTGCATCTAATCAAATCTAATTGGTTAGTGTGTGCACCTCTGGCTCAGACACACCAAGCTTTCTGGCGCCATTGTTGTGGATAGCGGTGCTCAACCTAGCTAGTTAGTGTAGCTTAGCTTTTCCTATTGCCCTCATCATTTATATTCTTTATTCTTTGTTCACTTTTGCATACCGCCATTCTAACTTGGTTTCTTGTTGCTTGTTTGTGTATTGTGTAGGTGACAGTTGTACGTGTACCATACACATTCTACTTGTACTGACTTGGTGTTATATGACCCTGAGATAGGTAGGAGGATATGCCAAAGCCGCTACAAGTAGCACCAAGCAGCCGTCATGGCAGAAAATAAACCCCATGGAAATGCTCAACCACCATCGTAGACCAACCACCCCCTCCACAAGTATTTCACCCTGGGGAACTACAATTCTCCCATTGGCACCCTCGTTGACCAAATGTCGGGTCAACAGTTCTCCATTCCACCCACATTCCTTGGACTCCTCCCCACCTACTATGGGATGGAGAATGAAAATCCCTACCATCATATCGACACCTTTCTTGAGACTTGTTCCACCTTCCACACCGATGCATCCACTGATGACTCCATCTGGAGGACTCTCTTCCCTTTCTCTCTAAAGAAAAAACCTAAAGAATGGTACATTTCAAAGCCGAAGTTGGTGACATGGAATGTAGTCAAAAATGAGTTTCTCAAGAAGTTCTTTCCAATTGCCAAGTTGACTCACATGAGAAGATGAATCATCACCTTCGCCCAAAAGGAAATGAACCTTTCTATGAGGCATAAGAAAGATTCTAGAAGCTCTTGTGTGGCTGCCCACATTATGAGGTCCTTGTGGTAGCTAGTCTAAGCTTTCTACATCAAACTTAAAGAGTTAAGACAGAACAATGTAGACACAACATGTGGAGGCACAATCATGGAGAAGCCACCTGAGGATTCGTGGCCATTGTTTGAACACCTTATTGAAAATTCTCGCCATCGAGTTTCTACTAAAGGGGAATAGTGTAGTCGAAACTACGACCCTCCACCTCCTCCCATAGCTCCATCCCACACCACTGCCAACCTCGACATGATGAAGATGATGGCACACATGATGAATATGATGAAGAGCCAAGCTGGTGGTTCTTCTAGTCAATCCACCATGGCGGTTGATGCTAAAGAAGAGGAAGTTCATGCTTTGCTCTCTTTTGGAAACCGGAACAATCAAGGTCCTAAGTCCAACACTTACACTCACGAGTGGAGAAACCATCCTAATTTTTCATGGAAACAACAAAATGACGATGGTCAAGGACAAGGGCATCCAAGGCCAAGATATACCTCCAAGTTTGAAGATGTTCTTGGAAGATTGAGAAGTTTGGATGAGGTAAAGAAAAATGTATCCTCTCATGGGAAGTCCATTAGCTGTATTGAGCAAAGATTGGACCAATATCTCTTTCACTTTCTAGGAGGTAGGAAGGAAGACTCCCATCCCAAGCAATGCCAAATCTAAACAATGATGGCACTTTCAGGGGAAACGCTCAAAGTTCATATGCTCCACCTTCATATCAAGTACCACCAAATCCCTATGCTACACCACCTCCTCAAGCTCCTCTCAACTATAAATATGCTCCACCACCTCCTCATGCTCCTCTCAACTATCAATATCATCCCCATCCACAACAACCACAACCACAATTCATCCTTCAAAATCCCAACGCACCCCACCAAAGGCCACCACCACCTCAATAGACACAGACAAGTCCACAAGCTTCCTCTTCCTATACCCATGAGCATGTGAAGGCAGTGATGGTTTTGAGGAGTGATTAGACTTTTGAGAAGCCCCATAGTACTATTGTTGAGAGAGTAGCCACTGAGGATAGAGGTGACACTGTGATCAGATGGGTTGATACTGAGATCTAGCTTGATGATACTATTATAGGAACTAGAGTGGATGTTGTGGCATCGAGTAGTGATATTGTGATACCAAGCAGTGATACCATGATTTCCATGACTCCAGTTGATGATTCTGTTGATCTGAGCCATTTGGGGGCCCAACTTCCCCCATTTCCTAATGCTCTTAAGGAGCCTTATGTTGAGAGTAGAAAGAAGAAACATACTAAAGATATCATGGAAACTTTCAAACAGGTGAAGATAAACATTCATTTGCTTGATGCGGTCAAGAAAATCCCTTCCTATGTAAAGTTTTTTAAATATTTGTGCACTTTTAAAAGAAAAACAATGGTGAGAACACCCAAGAAGGTCAAGCATAGGGAGCAAGTGAGCTTAATTCTATATCACACCATTCTAAGAAAGATGAAAGACCTTGGTGCTCTAATCATTTCATGTGACATTGGGGCACACTGCATAGACCAAGCCCTTCTAGACTTGGGTTCTAGCATGAACCTGATGCCATATGATGTGTTTATCGAGCTCCAAATGGGACAATTAGATCCACCACATTGTACTTTGTAGTTGGTTGATCGATCATTGAAGACACCTAGAGGGTGTCTTGATGATGTGCTAGTTAGACTTGATGATGAGACTTCTGCTTCTTTCCCCACTAATTTCATTGTGCTAGATATGGAAAAGGACACAAGAAGAGTACCTATCATATTGTGGAGGCCCTTCTTAGTTACAGATGATGTCGTGATCCACATGAGAACTGGGACCATGTATGTGACATTCGTACACACGAAGATTCGATTGAATATCTTCAAGTCCTCATCTACAGCCGAGGTGATACGTGCCATAGAAGAAGATTGTTATCTTGTTGAGTTACTTGATGAGATTGTGGAGGAGTGCCTACATGCATGGATTCAGACTGCGACTCAAGGTAGAGGTATAGAGCCCTTTGATGAGTTCCCTAATAATGATGTTGAATAGGATGAAGTGAATGAGCTAGCCTTGGTGGTTGCAAGTGAGGACCTCCCATCAATTTCTGAGCCATTGAAGAACTCTCTTGAAGAACCTCCAAATCTTGAGAACAAGTCACTCCCCAAAGGATGGAAGTATTCTTTTCTAGGATCCAACGACACCCTCCCAATGATCATTTATTCCATTCTCTTTCTAAAACAACAAGAGGCATCGATGAAAGTTCTAAAGAAGAACATTTGGGCCATTGGATGGTCCATTGTTGATTTGAGGGGTATTGACCCCTCCATTTGTGTGCATAGAATCTACTTGGAGGATGATGCAAGGCCAACCCACCAAATGCAAGGGCGGTTGAAATAAAACTTGATAGAAGTTGTGAATCAAGAGTTTGTGAAGTTGTTAGATGCTGAGATTATTTATATGATTTATGATAGCACATGGGTGAGTCCCATCTAAGTTGTACCAAAGAAAGGTGGGATCACAGTGGAAGAGAACGCCGATGGTGAAATGATGTCAATTAGAGAACAATCAAAATGGAGAATGTGTGTAGACTACAGAAAGCTCAACGGGAAGACAAAGAAGGATCACTATCCTCGTTCATTTCTTGATCAAATTTTAGAGAGGTTGGTAGGACAAAGTTTCTATTGCTTTCTTTATGGATCTTCAGATACTTCCTGATTGTTATGCATACCACGGACCAAGAAAATATGACATTCACTTGCCCTAGTGGTGCTTTTATGTACCTAAGAATGCCATTTGGGTTGTGTAATGCCCCTTCCACATTTGAGAGATGTGTGACTTCGATCCTCACAGATATGCTTGATTCATCACTTGAAGTGTTCATGGATGATTTCTCGATTTTTGGTAAAACCTTTGATGAATGTTTGCTCCATTTGGCTGTCATTCTTGAGTGTGTCAAGGTTCGCCTCATGCTATCTTAGGAAAAGAGCCATTTCATGGTGCTTGAAGGCATAGTTCTAGGCCATCGGGTTTCAAAAGATGATATTGAGGTTGACAAGGTGGGCCTCATTTCTACTCTTATCATTCCTTGTACCATAAGACATGTCTAGTCTTTATTGGGACATGCAGGATTTTATTTTCGATTCATCAAGGATTTTAGCAAAATCTCAAGACCTTTATGTCATTTGTTGGAGAAAGATGTTCAATTTCACTTTGATGACAAGTGTGTTGAAGCCTTCAAACACTTGAAGGAAAAGCTCATTTTTTCTCCTATCATACAGCCCCCAGACTTCTCTTTTCCATTTGAGATCGTGATTGATGCATCCAAAATGGCAATGGGGGCTGTGTTGGGCCAATGAGTTGGTTGGATTCTGCATGCTATCTATTATGATAGCAAGACATTAGACGAAGCACAAAGGAACTACATGACTACTGAGAAGGAGTTGCTTGTAGTTATCTTTTCTCTTGACAAGTTTCAATCATATCTTTTACAAAACAAGGTAGTGATATACACGGACCATGCCACATTGAAGTATCTCATGGTGAAGAAAGACTCAATACCAAGGTTGATCTGTTGGATGTTGTTGCTTCAAGAGTTTGATATTGAGATTGTGGATAAGAAGGGAGTGGAAATTTTTTTTGCTGACCATCTCTTCCTAATTGAAGCACCCTTTAATGATATAAGAAGAATCAAAGAAACAATATCGTAAGAGCATCTCTTCCTACTCTCATCCACTTTAAGGACATGGTATAAACACATAGCTATGTTCTTAGCTAGTGGAAGGATACCAAGCACATGGACAAGGGAGGAAAGCAAAAGATTGTTATCTATGGCCAAAAATTATGTTTGGAATGATCCTCATCTTTTCAAGTATTGCCTCGACCAACTTATTTAGAGATGTGTTCCAGAGATGGAGCACTAAGAAATCCCATCAATTTGCCATTCCGGAGATTGTGGGGTTCATTTTAGTGGAAACCGCTCCACTGCCAAGTTCTCCAAAGTGGATTCTATTGGCCTACCTTGTTTAAAGACTCTCATGAATTTGCAAGTGCTATTTAAAGTGCCAAAAGGTGGGCGCTATCTCTAAGAGAGACATGATGCCTCTATCACCCATTCTTGTGGTAAAGGTATTTGATATTTGGGGGATTGACTTTATGGGTCCTTTTCGTCCCTCTTTTGGATATGTCTACATTTTGGTTGTCATTGATTATGTGCCAAAGTGGATCAAGGCTATTGCAACTAGGATAAATGACCACAAAGTGGTGTTTGACTTCATGAAATTAAATATCTATAGTCGTTTTGGTATTCTAAGAGCAATAATTAGTGATGGGGGAAGTCACTTCATCCATCGCACTTTTGAAGGCTTGTTTAAGACACACGAAGTGAATCATCATGTGGCTACTACTTACTACTCCCAAACAAGTGGTCAAGCTGAGTTGGCCAATCGGGAGATAAATCTCATTCTATAGAAGATGGTAAGACCAAGCCACAAGGATTGGTCATTACATTTCAATGAAGCTTTATAGTCTTATAGGACTGCATACAAAGCCTTGATTGTCACCACACCATTCAAGCTTGTGCATGGAAAAAGCTACCATTTGCTAGTTGAGATGCAACACAAGGCATTATGGGCTTTGAAGGATATGGACTTTGATGGAGAGAATGTCGGGATGAAGAGAAAGTTTCATCTGAATGAATTAGAGGAGATGCGACATGAAGTTTATGAGATGTCAAAGTGCTACAAAGAGAGAAAAAAGTTTCTACATGACAAGATGATCAAGAAGAAAGACTTTGAGCCTAAAAATGGGTATGGATGTATAACTCAAGGATGAAGTTCTTTCCCAGAAAACTCTGGTCTAGATGAAAGGGCCTTATCTATTCAAAAAGGTGTATCCATTCGGAGTTGCGTTGATTTATGAGAAAGAAGGAGCTAAGGAATTCACCATGAATGGTCAAAAGCTAAAATAAGTTGCGGAAGTAGGTCCAGATAAAGCAAATCAAAGTTTTGATATCATGATGCTAGTGGAGGAACATCAGGTTGATGAGGAGATGTGCTTGAATGCACATGAGACAAACATTTACTTCAAAGATGCTTTTAGAATTCCACGAGGATGAATGACTTCAAGAATCAATAAGCTCGGTTGAAGGTGTAAAATTTAGCACTAGTGGGAGGAAACCCACCTAGGTTTGGGAACATTTTCACCCAACCGTCACTTTTTCATACTTTTGTTTTCTTTTCCACAAAATACACACATGCACACTTGTGCTTGATAATTTTTGTTTGAGTTTTGATGAGATGAATGTAACAGGTTGAAGAAAGAGATAAAAAGGGCAAGACATGGTCGATGAAGTTGAAATGTTGCCAAGAATCAACATTTTTTCAAAGATATCAAGATTTTTAAATTTGAGTTGACAAAGTGATGCATGAAGAACCACCACAGTTGTGGTGCCTCAAAACGTCCATGGTGATTTAAGTACAAAACCTCAAGAAAGTTATAGTAACTCCACCAAATTTGTGAAGCAATGACCACGGTCGTGGCCACCACCATGACCTTGGCAACATGAAGACAAGATGACCATGGTGACCACCACGGATGTGGTGAATTAAATACAAAAATTCAAAGGAGTTACAGGGATGAAGGAGATTTTGTACATGAACGGTCATGGCCTTGGTGAACCACCACAGTCAAGGTGGGAGGAGCACACCACGGCTGTGGAGCCCACCATGACCATGGCAAGAGTCGATCTATAGCCATATCCACCCCCACCATGACCATGGCACCCGCCACGGCTGTGTTACCAAACCCCCACCACAACCATGGTGGGACCTGACCCCACACATTTTTTTCACTTGAACTCCACAAAACACCACGACCCTTATCACTTGCAAACTCATTTTCTCAACTCTAGAACGTCCATGGTGACGTGCTCCGCCCACAACACCTACGATCTTGCTTCTTCAGCTCAAATCCTCTAAGAAATCGACCTCAAATCACTTTCTACACCTCCACCACCTCTCCTTCTAGCGTGTCCACCCCAAAACCACCAACAATCGAGCCTCCATCTCTATTTTTATCCTCCACCTCACCTATAGATGATCCACACAAAAACCCACCAAAATCCACCCATTTTTGCCCAAACCCTCCAACCAATCCATCCTCCATTGTCCAAGCAACCATCTTAGCCATTTTCACCCATCAATCAACCTCCATGTTGCCTTCTCCACAAAAATCCAAATTTCACAGCCCTATCACCACCTCCATATCCAAAAAAATGAAGGGAATTACTAAGGCAGTGAAAAAGGGGGCTCAAAAGAGCCTTGAGGTGATTATTGGAAGCAAGGTGTGCTCCAAGAGAGCCTCTTCCCAAGTCTCCATGCTTTCCCACACCCCCTCACCATCCAATTTGATTGCCCAATCACTCCCCCGCTCGATGTTTGTAAGTGCATCCATCGGTCATCTAATAGCCACCACATCATCGACAAAATGTATAGGGAAGAGGAGGAGGAAGCATCAGAGGACAACATAAAAGACATAATCGATGAGGTTGATCCAGAAGTCATAACTCACCAAAAGCGGGGCAAGCGGGAAGCAACCCCAACTTCATCAAGGCTTCCTCCACGGGCCACTCTAGCATGACACTCTACCTCCTCATTAGGGAAGAGACCATAGCAGCAGTCGTAAGCAAGGTGGAAATTGATGATAGAAGAAGAGGATCAACCACAATGATACCCTGAGCAATGGGTACCGCTAAATCTTGACACAAGCGCGGGGTCAATATCCTACAGGGTTGAGGAAGATGATGATGATACTGTTAAGGAGGAAATGGATTCTGAGGCAGAAGACACTCTGACATACTTGAGCAAGACATGCAGCTCATAGTGCAATACATGTGGTAGGACCAATAGAAAATGCATCAGTAGGTCAACAACTTGTACCACTACAACCATGCACAGGAATAGAGAAACCCCGAATGGGGTAAAGACTTTTGGGGTAATGTATTGGGATACCAGGAGACCTACCCTCCCCCTCAGCATGCTTATTGGGGCCATTGCCACTAGTTCACTCCAGCCCATCTAGGACGTTCACCTCCTCAGCAGCACCAGCCAAACCAACCAGACCTGACTGATCAGCCACTATAGGGAGACCTTCCATTTGATTAGCAACACTAGTCGTGATCTTCATCCTACTATCCCTAAACTTGAGTATCATGATGAGGACAACATGATTTAAAAGTTTGGGGTGGTAGGGCAGTATGCACCATGCTATCTTGATTTCTCATTTTGATTGCACCTATCTTACCTAATTTTTGGAATTTCTTGATTTTACCCTTGTTTGTTTAGATTTCTTCTTGCTTGCATTCATGCATACACGTAGTTCAATTTCATGCATTTTGTGTAATTTTTCAAAAAAAAATCCCTTTCTACTCTTCCATGTCATGCATTGCATTCTCATGTACTTTTTGGTAATTTTTGTGTGTTTTTATTAGGATTTACTGTTTTATGCTTCAAATTCCCTAAATGAAGGTTTAGAAGTGATTGATTGCACTTTGGCATCATTTTGGCCAATTTTGCCCAAATTTAGATATTCTTACCTAAAAGCATGTTTTAACTTAATCTCCAATGTTTTTAGCTGAAAATTTTGATCTTTGACAAATGCATGCCATTTTCTTAGATTTTATTACTATGTGGTATTGATTGTTGACTTTTTACATGTGCATCACTTCTCTCATGTTTATGAATGTTTCAGTTAAATTATGAATTGAGCAAGCTATAAACGCTTAGAGCCTATGGAACCACTTGATATAAATGTGAATCCCATGTTGTTAAATTATGTAGTGTGATATCAATTGATGAATTGTTAGTTTAGTTTTCATGTAGGAAATCTTATGTTCAAGACTACACTACTGACCCCTCTTTGACCTGACTCTTCTTTCACCATCTTCATACCTCTTTGCCTCATGAAAGGATGCCTTAGAGCACATATTCACCCTTGGCCACCTCCAAAAGGTTGGGGTGTTGATATCGAGATCTCCCCACTTCACTCTATCAACCATATTCTCTATCTACACCAAGGGCAAAAGAAAAGAAAAAGTAAAAATAAAATAAAAATATGCTCATGTTTAAGATCATCTAAATAAAGAAAAGATGAGTGTGAAAAAACACTCCAATCTCTTACCGCAATCCTGTCTTCCATTTTTGTACCTATTGAGCTAGAAAACATCAAATCTAGCTCACTTTACCCTTTCTACAGCCATGTGGGTCATTTGGTGTGGTTTGAGACATAATATGGAATGCATGAAAGTGAAACAACACTCCTAGTCATCTTTGATTAACGTCAACATGGAACGATTTACTGGGAATTGCATGAAAGACATATTGAAAGCTTGTGTATTCTATGCTCTATTTGTAGTTTGTATGCTTAGTGCTCATTTCATGATTGGTATGTGAAAGAGGAGAGGAGAGAGGTGGAACACATGCACTTAGTCACTTTGAAGACCAGTTAGTCAATAATCATCTTTTGCTATGCATTAGTCACTCTTGTTTATTGAAAGAAATTGAAGAGAGAGATTATGTTGGAGCATGCTTGAGGACAAGTATGTTTTAAGTTTGGGGTGGTGATGCAGCCCTTTTTTTTATTGTCGGGGGAAACCCACCCCCTCTAGGTGGAGGCCCAGATAGCAGGGATGGTAAACCTGGGAGACTCGTGCGCCCGCACACCGGTATCTCAATAAGTCACATCAGAGGCCGACTGACGCTGCGGGAAATTCATTTCTGAGTAGTGCTTCCAGTGGGAGTCGAACCTGAGACCCTTCGTGAGGGGCCTCGAGCTGCGACTAGCTGAGCTACTGCTCGCCGGAATGCAACCTATTTTGTGCTCCATCCTATGACTTTTTGCATGATAATAACATCTAAATAGTTTAGATTACAAGTTATTCCTCTCAATGTGATCTTTTATGATAAATGCACTTATGCCTCCTTTTGTGTGTATTATAGGGAACTTATGCATGCATTGATGCATGGGAGAGTGATGAAGGATGTTGATGGGGTCTTACACCCCATGAATGGATCTATCTCCTCCCTGATATTTCCTTGGATGCATAAGAGAAATTCAAAGCAAAAGGAGGCTAGATGAAGAAGATGAAGTAAAGATCAACACTAAAAGGCCCAAAACAGTTGCGGTACATCCACCATGGACATGGTGATTTATGCACAAAGAGCTTGAGAATCAACAGGGAATCTTCTCAATTTACACATGAATGACCACGAGTGTGGAGCTCAAAACATCCATTGTCACTGAAGACCCCACGGCTGTGGCCCCCAGAATAGTCATGGCCAACATAGTCCAACTCGCCCATGGCCATCACCTTACCCGTGGGAAATCATGCACAAAGTTCCCCAAAATCAATTGAGAAGTGGTCCATTTTACATGGGAATGACCACGTTCGTGGCCATCACCACGGTTGTGGCCCTTGAAGACTGCCTCACCCGTGGTGCTCCCCACACCTATGGCGAACTAAAGATACAACGACTTCCAAGTTGCCTCGCCTGTGGCCTCCTCCTCCAACATGGTCGTGGTACCCCACACAGCCATGGTGCCCCTTACCCAACACGACTGTGACACCTCACCACAGCCGTGGCACCTCAACAAGGTCATCGTGACCACCTAACCCTACCTATTTTCACCACTATTTATCCTACTTTGCCCCTACTTACCCAAGTGCTTCACCACCACCTATATATAGATCAGTGGCAGCCACAACAGGAAGGTTACACTCCCCTAGATGCCATTACTCCTCCTCACCCTCCCTTGAGCATTCATTGCATTTCCCTTGCATTTATGCTCTCCACACACCATTTTCACCATAGAAACCTAGTTTTCTAGGTTTTCTACCATAACCCCCTCTATTTTCATGCCCATCATCCATCTTAAAGGAAGGAGGTCATCCTATAGCAGCTAGGAGGTGAAGTAAGAGGATCAACTTTGAGCTCCATGGATTCCAATCCCCTTCTTCTCATTTCTTTTTCCTTTTCTTTGATTATGTCTAGCTAAGCCCCTAGTCATGGGCTATTTTGGGTAAAATGTGACTTTGATACCATGTTGTGGGAGAATAATTTGTAATGAACATAATTTCATTATATGATGATTTCCTTCACTTCTATCACATTTCCCATTATCTTGCATGTGGTTTTTTCTCTTAAACATAAACTGCTTGCTTTGTGATGTTTGATGACACTTAGCATATAGGAGGAATTTGAATGTTTGTAGCAATCTTAGGAATGGCTCCTAGGTCCTATTAGTGGATCCCTAGCTAGCCCCCTTTGTTCCTACATACATAGCCCTCCGTCTACAAGTGAGTGTGAGATCTAAGTAGTAGGTGTAAGTGTGATTAGTGCAATTGCCTAGAGCTTTCTAAAGGATAGGTGGCTAGAAGTATGATGTGAAAATCCCTCATCTCTACTCCCATTCCTACCCTTGGTTCTCAATTTCCCTAAAACCACTTACCCTACAAACCTAGACTTCACAAGTCCCACTAGAATTACACCTAACCCTAGTTCCCCAATTAGTAGTATAGGGTACATTCTAATAGCACTTTCCTTGATGTTTGGTTTGGTAATATAGATTGAATTTCGATAATTTCATGCAATGTTGACACCCACCTACCTAATCCATTGCTTAAAACTCACCTTAGCCTTGTTGCTTGTTGATGCTAGTTTAGCTTAATTGCATTTGTTTCTTCTATTCAATTGCTTAGTCTTGCTAGTTTGGGTTAACTTAGATTCTTGCTTGCTTTAGTGTTTAGCTTAGCTCTTTGTTGTTAATTTCCTTGGTAGAGTAGTGTAGATCATCTTGCCCTTGTTCAGTTGATTCCTGAATCTAGTTTCTTAGACCTAACTTTCCTAGGATAACCTAGTTTTTAGTAATCTAATTTTCATATTTCCTTTACTTGACTATTTTCTTAGTATAATCAAAACAAAACCCCTTTTAAACCCTTCAACCCTAGTCTCCACTTTAGGAACGTAGTTAATGCTAGCTTAGCTCTAGTGCCCCCTATATCCCTGAGGATCGACCCCTATATTTGCCTCTTATCTTTACTACAATAGTGCCCCGTGCATTTTTGGGTGGCCTATTTAGTATTGTGACTGAGTCCTTTGAGGGTTTTTATAAATATTGAAAGATCCCAAGTGTGTTTGAGTTCCATGGGGTGCATCAAATCAAACCTAATTGGTTAGTGTGTGCACCTCTGGCTTAGACGCACCATGCTTTCTGAGGTAGGGTGGTATGCACCACCCTATCTTTATATCTCATTTTGTTTGTATTTGTCTTACCTAAATTTTAGAATTGCTTGCTTTTACCCTTATTAGTTTAGATTTCTTATTGCTTGCATTCATGCATACACATAGTTCAATTTCATGCATTTTTGTGTAATTGTTCAAAAAAATAACTATTTTCTCTTCCATGTCATGCATTGCATTCACATGAAGTTTTTGGTAATTTTTGTGTATTTTAAATTAGGATTTACTATTTTATGCTTTAAATTCCCTAAATGTAGTTTTAGATGTGATTGATGGCAAATTGGCATCATTTTGGTCAATTTTTCCCAAATTTAGATATTCTTGTCTAAAAGTATTTTTAACTTAATCTCCAATGTTTTGAGCTAAAAATTTTGATCTTAGACAAATGCATGTGATTTTCTTAGATTTTATAGCTATATGGTCTTGATTGTTGACTTTTTACATGTGCACCACTTCTCTCAAGTTTGTTAATGTTTTAGTTGAATTGTGAATTGAGCAAAGCTATAAACGCTTAGAGCCTATGGAACCACTTGATATAAATGTGAATATCATATTTTTCAATCATGTGGTGTCATATCATTTGATGAAGTGTTGGATTAGTTTACATGAAGGAAATCTTATGTTGAGGACTACACTAATGACCCCTCTTTGACCCAACTCTTCTTTCACCATCTTCATACCTCTTCGGCTCATGAAAGGATGCCTTAGACCACATATTCACCCTTAGCCACCTCCAAAAGTTTGGGGAGGCCATATCTACCTCTCTCCGCTTCACTCTATCCACCATATGCCCTACCTACACCAAGGGCAAAAGAAAAGAAAACAAGAAAAGAAAAGGAAAAAAGAAAATAAAAAGATTCTCATGTTTAAGAGTAACAAAATAAAGAAAAGATGAGTGTAAAAAAACACTCCAATCTCTTACCGCAATCCTTTCTTCCAATTTTATACCTATTAAGCTACAAAACTTCAAATCTAGTTCACTTTACCCTTTCTACATCCAAGTGGGTTAATTGGTGTTTGAGACATAAGATGGAATACATGAAAGTGAAACAACACTCCTAGTCATCTTTTATTAACGTCAACATGGAACAGTTTATCCAAAATTGCATGAAAGACATATTGAAAGCTTGTGTATTCTATGCTCTATATTTGAAGTTGTTATGATCAATGCTCATTTCATGATTGGTATGTGATAGAGGAGAGGAGAGAGGTGGAACACATTCACTTAGTCACTCCCCTATCTACCATTACTCCTCCTCACTCTCTCTTGAGCATATATTGCATTTCGCTTGCATTTATGCTCTCTACCCACCATTTCCCCCAGAGAAACCTAGTATTCTAGGTTTTCTACCATAACCCCCTTCATTTTCATGCCCATCATCCATCTTGAAGGAAGGAGGTCTCCCTACAGTAGCTAGGAGGTGAAGAAGGAGGATCTACTTCAAGATCCATGGAGTCCTATTCCCTTCTTGTAGTTTCTTTTGCCTTTTCTTTTATTATGTCTAGCTAAGCCCCTAGTGGTCGGCTGTTTGGGGTAAAATTGTGACTTTGATACCATGTTTGAAGAGAATAATTTGTAATGAACATAATTTCATTCTATGATTATTGCCTTTTCTTCTATCTCATTTCCTATTATCTTGCATGTGGTTTTTGCTCTTAAAGATAAATTTCTTGCACGCTTTGTGATGTTTGATGACACTTAGCTTGTAGGAGGAATTGGAATGTGTGTAGCAATCTTAGGAATGGCTCCTAGGTCTAATTAGTAGATCCCTATCTATTCCCCTTTATTCCTACATACATATCCCTCCTTCTACAAGTTAGAGTGAAATCTAAGTAGCAATTAGAGTGAAATCTAATTAGAGTGAAATATAGAATTACACCTAACCCAATATCCCTATCTTTGGTTTGGTAATCTAGATTTAATTGTGATAATTTCATGCCATGTTGACATCCCCCAACTAATATCAAATCACATTCCCGAATGGCCCACCTACCTAATCCATTGCTTAAAACCCACCTTAGCCTTCTTGCTTGTTAATGCTAGTTTTGCTTAACTGCATTTGTTTCTTCTAGCCAATTGCTTAGTCTTGCTAGTTTGGGTTAACTTAGATTCTTGCTTTATTTTGTGTTTAGCTTAGCTCTTAGTTGCTAACTGCCTTGCTAGAGTATTGTAGATCATCTTGCCCTTGTTTAGTTGATTTCTTAATCTAGTTGCTAAGACCTAACTTTCCTAGGATAACCTAGTTTTTAGTAATCTAGTTTTCATATTGCCTTTACTTGACTGTTTTCTTAGTGTAATCAAACCAAAACCCCTTTTAAACCCTTCAACCCTAGTCTCAAGTTTAGGAATGTAGTTAATGCTAGCTTAGCTCTAGTGCCCCATCTATCCCTAAGGATCGACCCCTATATTTACCTCTTATCTTTACTACAATAGTACCTTGTGTGCTTGTGGGTGACCTGTTTAGTATTGTGACTGAGACTTTTGAGGTTTTTTATAAATATCGAAAGATCCCAAGTGTGTTCGAGTTCTGTTGGGCACATCTTCTCAAACCTAATTGGTTACTGTGTGCACCTCTGGCTTAGACACACCAAGCTTTCTGAGGTAGGACGGTATGCACCATCCTATTTTGATATCTCATTTTATTTGCGCCTGTCTTACCAAAATTTTGGAATTTCTTGCTTTTACCCTTGTTAGTTTAGATTTCTTCTTGCTTGCATTTATGCATACACATAGTTCAATTTCATGCATTTTTACGTAATTTTTTTTAAACAATACATTTTTTTGCTCTTCCATATCATGCATTGCATTCTCATGTAGTTTTTTGTAATTTTTTTGTGTTTTAATTAGGATTTACTATTTTATGTTTTAAATTCCCTAAATGTAGATTTAGATGTGATTGATTGAAAATTGGCATCATTTTGGCCAATTTTGCCCAAATTTAGATATTCTTGCCTAAAAGCATGTTTTAACTTAATCTCCAATATTTTGAGCTGAAAATTTTGATATTTGACAAGTGCATGTTGTTTTCTTAGATTTTATCACTATAGCAAAAATAACCATTAGTGGCATTTGTTAAAAATGTCGATATACATTTGATTTTTGTGGCGTTTTGAATTTGTATGCCACTAAACGTTCTGTATCCAAGTGTAGGGTAAAAAGTTCATAATCTTGGCCTTTGTGAAATCCAATTGTGGCATTTTACATAAGCCAATTCCAATTTTTTTATTTCCTTTCAAATTGTAAACGGTTCAAAACTAAAATATGTGACACACATCAAGTAAAATTTATATTGGTTATACTCCACGCGCTTATTTTTCACGCACAGGCCCTTGCGATTTCATTTCCCGCCCTTGCATCCGAAAGACTTCGCGCAGGGCGGCGCTGCCCTTTTGATGGTTCGCCGCGATGCCCTTTCTCATTCCCTAACTCCCATCTTCATTTCCAACCAGCCTATCTCCATCTCTCTCGATTCCATCCATTCGTCTTCCTCTCCCCTTTCCGTTCTTGTAATGGTAGATGACGACTGATCTGGTCCTAGCTGAGCATTACGAAAACCGTAAGGGAACAGCCACCTCCCAATCTTAACTCTGATCGAGTAAGGGATCAACAAGCATGTGACCACAAAGCAACTATGTCATGTGAGGTAAGGATTATCAATCTTAGATCTCTCTTCTCTACTCGCTACCTACATCGATCTTTGACTCCAACCTCCTGCCCATAGCAATAAACAATCCACTACATAAATTTTTTGAGCCCAGGAAGACTCGATTACAGAAACTCCATTGTTGTCATTAGTGATTGGCTGGGATTGTCAAAGGCTCGGCAGAAAAATCAAATCCCAGTGCCATCGCAGCTAAAATCATTGGTGTTGTGCTTCGAAAGGCCCCACAGCAAGCAATGTCTGCCATAAGACTTGGTTTTAAAGGTGTATAGCGTGGCATCTTGGTATGATAATTTCCGGGTTGGTACGGACAACAATGATCTGGGAATCTTAATTTGTGAGCGAGTTTCCTGTAGAGAATTGACTGGATCAGGCATATAAAAGAACCAAGTAACAATTTTGACATTTAACGTTTTTATCTTGATGAACGTGTGCCTTACGTATTTTGTTGGGGGCGTTTGGTTCTGGGCAGATTCGAGCACCGTGATCATCTTTTTATTATGATTATGTAAGGTCTACAATATGAATCACATGTATATATAGTTCTTGGAATCCCCACCAAAAACAACAACGAAGAGGCTTTGGTCTACCTATTAGTAGGGAGGTCAAATCAATCGATTCTAGAATGAGACGATTCTCATATTAAAATATGGATTAGATGATCTGATACAAACAATTTTGGTTACATTGGGCCATAATACCAATTTTATATTGCATTATGCTCCACTTACGGTGTTTTTTTTATCCGCATCTCCCTACTAAATTAATGCCAGAGCAAAGGAATACTTGATGTAGTCGAATGTCGTATTCCCTCATAGCTGAACTATCTAATTTTTTAGTTTGCACTTACTATTAACTTAAATAAATGATTTCTGAAATTTGTCTAACATGAACAAAGGAATGGTGGAACTACAATCTCATGGATTTTCCATTCAAGTATATGCCTTTATGTAAGACAATAAATTTTAACTAGTGATTGGACATTTGATCCCACTTTGGTTTGCTCTACTTGCTGTTGGTACGGCAAATGTTGAACGTGTTCTCCCGGGTTGCTATGGCAAATTTGAATGTTTTCTCAACTTGGAAGAGGAACAATCTTTTTCACTTCTTGTTGAAGCTTTATATTGTTTAAATTTTCCAGTTGTTTTTCAAAACATAGTAGTGTAACCTTTGCATTTTTCTTCAATTATAGGTTCATATGACCTTCATGGGTGGCAAAATCAGAGAGAGCAATCATGAGAATCTTATGTAAGATTACCAATTCTAACAACTATCTTGGCTAGGGAGTGTCGTACAACTCATATTTATCTTCTTACACCCATATCTTAATTTATTGGATGGATATTGGTACATTTATTATCCTTCCCTTCATAGTTGCTCTATCATCATATTGTTCTTGGAGCGTGTAGGGCGCTTATCTATCTATAACCACAACAACAACACCCTATGTTTTAGGATTGAATAAGGTCTCTCAAGGACAAGTTCACATCATGATGGTGAAGAATACTTCCTTGAAAACATGCATGATCTTAGTAAGTAATTTTATCTTTACTCTTAAAAAGTAGGTATAAATCATATATGAGCATTTGCTATTTCGAGGACAACAACAATTCAGCGTGATTGCACTTCTGATATAGATTATTCTTTCCTTTTGGTCATTCTATTAATTTCATCGACCACTTGCATCACATGCAATGTTAGATATTATTGAATTCAATTTTCTGCACATGCCAACAACTTTGATACTGAATCCCCTTTATTATGGAATACTTCATAGCATTTTAACCTTTAGTTTTTCTCTGGAAGGCTAAAGCTTGTAGATCCTAGAATAACTCCATGGGAAGCCATCTTCAGAGAACTTATAACATTGTGCAGGTGTATACACATAATTGAAGAGGAAAGATCGAGTATCCAGGTGGGCACTACTTCATTGATACTTGGGATGATCTTGGTAAGTAATTTTCTCTCTTCTATTTAGAAGTAGTTATGAATCTTATGTGAGAATATGTTGTTTCTAGGTCAACAACATTTCACCGTGATGGATAATCAAAGCTACCACAAATGTTCTATAAATCTTATTCTAAGATGTGTATGTATGGCTTAATTCTAGGTGTTGACAGCAGTGTCCATATCTTCTCCTCAAATTGTGCACAAAATCCCAAAGTTCTAGCAAGTAGATGAAAGGCAATACACATTTTTGGTATGGTCTTGAAGTCATTTATATACCAATGTATACTTAGTATTTCATTTTATTTTCATTCATGTAGGTTTGATGCAATTCCTACTCATATCCATATCTTGATCTCAATTCGGTTTTGATGTAGTTCCTACACATATCATTACATTCCAACTGTTCATGAAGGTCTGCTACAAAGTCTCTTGCCTACCTCCAACCTAGTTGAGCATGAGAAGCTTCAAATGGTCATCGACATGGTTGTAGGCCCTCACACCCTCTATGTTCTTCCCTTGGAATACATACCTTTTCTTGGTACTAAGAGGCCCTTTTGTGACCAATGAAACACTCTGGGAGTGTCTTCTTTAGGCCCTTGTTTTGTCAAAGTGAAAGTGAAACAAGGATTAGCAGTAGTGCCAACTAAAACCCCCTTATATTCATTTTGAGAAAAAAAAATTTTCTTCAAAAACGTGTTAATTCCAAGATATGTCCCAACCTAGAATAAACTATCTTCATGTATCTTAAAATATAGTTCTTAATTATATTTTATCAATTCATATATTATTTAGAAATTTGGATTTTGGTGTTTATTATATTCCATATCTTTCACTTTTATAGATAGTAGTGAAGGGATACAATTTCAATCTATCAGTGAGGATGCTTGGGAGATTTTCTAGTTCTTCATGATTCAAAGATATATCTGCCTATGATTGTTTAAGTGTTGTTTTGTTGATGCCTCTACCATCTTGGGTGGACTTACAAATGGAACTTGTGTAGGTGTATATACATGGCTCAAGTGGAAAGAGAGGGTATGATGGTGGGAACTACTTCCTTGATAATGGGGATGATCTTGGTAAGGACTTTTCTCTCCTCACTTAAAAATTAGTTATCAATATTTTGTGAGTGTTGTTGTTGCCATGATAGCAACATTCCATTGATCATTGATCACATCTCCCACACATATTGTATAATTCTTATTTGGATATGTGTATGTGTTTTGTTTCAGTGTAGATGTTGATCGTGGTGTCAATGTCCTCTTCTGACTAGGTATGGGAATGAGTTGGTATCCTACTTTCACGTTGTTTCATTACTCTTTAATCTCTATAGCATTTTCTTGGTAATTCATTGTTCCTTTTTTGTAGGCTCTTAAAATAGTTGTGGGCTTATGTATTCTAGTTCAACTTTATATTGAATCTCCTCTCCCCTTTTTTCATGAATGAGTCCTCATCAACCACCTCTCTCTAGAACTTTTCTTCATTGGGCTCCCCTTCCACTTATAAATTTTTTCCACATATATTCTCAAAATACGTACACAACTAGATATGAAATGGATACTTCACAAATATTAATTGTAGTTCCAAAGAATGACAATCTAGTTTAATTTTTATTCATCAATTGACTGACCTCGTGCATATTTTGAATGTATAGGGAAATATAGTTTCTGCAATGGGTTCATTCAATGGCCTCAAACATGTTACAAGGTTTGTTAAGAACTGTCTACACAACATAATGCACCCAATATAACACATCAAGGTAATTTCAATTGTTAGTGTGATCATTTGAATACCTTTACTTATAAATTATTTCTAATGATGTTAGATGTGACTTTCAGACATGTCATTCCTTGTTTGCAAGTGAGAACTGTGAAATAACATATCACTGGTTCAGAGTGAGCTAGACACAAGGGAGTTCATTTGCTTTTCATGCAAATACATATGTTGAAGTATAGGTTAGAAATCATAGTCCCTACAAAAGTTGGGATCATCTACTAATTAATCATTCCTAAATTCTTATTGTTTTTATTTGTTCCGGTTATTCATGTACAAAAATGTGGCATATGATTGGCTGAATAATGAAAAATTAAACAAGAATTTATTGAGAAAGTGAGGGGAGAAGGTCCTTTTCCTATGTGGAGAGACCATGTTTCTAAGAGGGGTGGGTCCTTATATTGATATAATGGAAGAATTGATCCCTAGTATGAAATATTGCATAGTAAGAATTGTCAGTGACATAGGCTTCCATGTATATCGCACCTCCCACATGATTGTCAGGTTCGTAGAGATCATCGGTATGAGAGATAAACATCTTGTAAATGAGCTCGAATAGAATCCCATGTTCTTAAATAGTGGTGATGCAATGAAGATAATTCCCAGCAAGATCAAGTTCTTGATGTCAAGTCAACAGTCAACAACATAGAAGTCTGAGCACATACATTTATACCATTTTCTTATATGGTTAAATGATGTAGAAACTATTGTACTTAGTCAAACGTTGTATGAAAGTGTCTCATGTGTGTAGTACTTAACAGAAGGGTCAAGGTAAAATGTCCTCCTCATGTATATATATTTGATTGTATATACAAAATTTGATATTTAGAATCTATACTTTAAAAAATACAAATTCAAGTTGTAATGAAGTTCATTCAATGATCTACATAATAAACTGAAACTACAATCATTTAAATCCATGAAAATACAATCATATACAATATTTATGCCATTATAGTGGCATTTTTTATATGCCACTATACACAACAAGAAGAGTTTCATACAAAATCCTAAAGCACATTAGTGGAATTTGTATAAAAGCCAATTGATGTTATAGTGGCATTTGTAGAAAAGTCACATGATGTTATAGTGGCATTTATTAGGCATTTATTGAAAGCCACTAAAACTCAATGTTTATTGGCATTGAAAACTTATGCCACTATCTCTCTAGTGGCATTGGTTTTAGAGGCAATTTTTTAAGTGTCAACAAATGCCACTAAATCTTTTTAGTGGCAATTATATTTTTTATCGACATTTGCAAAATGCCACAAATGGGTATGATTGTTGTAGTGTATTTCTATGTGGTCTTGATTGTTGATTTTTTACATGTGCACCACTTCTCTCAAGTTTATGAATGTTTCAATTGAATTGGGAATTGAGCCAACTGTAAATGCTTAGAGCCTATGGAACCACTTGATATAAATGTGAATCTCATGTTGTTCAATCATGTGGTGTGATACTATTTGATGAAGTGTTGGATTAGTTTTCATGCAGGAAATCTTATGTTGAGGACTACACTAATGACCTGACTTTGACCTGAATCTTCTTTCACCATCTTCATACCTCTTCGCCTCATGAAAGGATGCCTTAGAGCACATATTCAACCCTGGCCACCTCCAAAAGTTTGGGGTGGCCATATCTACATCTTCCCGCTTCACTCTATCCACCATATGCCCTAACTACACTAAGGGCAAAAGAAAAGAAAAGAAGAAAAAAAAGCAAAAAATAAAAATAAAAAGATGCTCCTATTTAAGAGCATCTAAATAAAGAAAATATGAGTGTGCAAAAACACTCCATTCTCTTACCGCAATCCTTTCTTCCATTTTTATAGCTATTCAGTTAGAAAACATCAAATCTAGCTCACTCTACCATTTCTAAAGCCTTGTGGGTCATTTGGTGTGTTTGAGACATAAGATGGAATGCATGAAAGTGAAACAACACTCCTAGTCATCTTTGATTAATGTCAACATGGAACGGTTTACCCAGAATTGCATGAAAGGCATATTGAAAGCTTGTGTATTTTGTGCTCTATATTTGAAGTTTGTTTTCTCAGTGATCATTTCATGATTGGTATGTGATAGAGGAGAGGAGAGAGGTGGAACACATGCACTTAGTCACTTTCAAGATCATTTAGTCAATAATCATCTTATGATATGCATTTGTCACTCTTATTTATTGAATGAAATTGAAGATAGAGAATAAGTTGGAGCATACTTGAGGACAAGTATATTTTATGTTTGGGGTGGTGATGCAACCCTATTTTTGGGCTCCATCTGTGCCTTTTTGCAAGATAATCCCATCTAAATAGTTTAGATTACAAATCATTCCCCTCAATGTGATCTTTTATGATAAATGCACTTATGCCTCCTTTTGTGTGTATTTCAGGGCACTTATGCATGCATCGATGCTTGGGAGAGAGATGAAGGATGTCTATGGGGTCTTATACCCCAAGAATGGATGTATCTCCTCCCCGAGCTTTCCTTGGATGCACAAGAGAAATTCAAAGCAAAAGGAGTCTTGATGAATAAGATGAAGTAAAGATCTGCACCAAAAGGCCCAAAACGACCATGGTACATCCACCATGGCCGTAGTGATTTATGCACAAAGAGCTTCAAAATCAATAGGGAATGTGCCCAATTTATAGTTGAATGACCACGAATGTAGAGCTCAAAACAGATGTGATCACTAAAGACCCCACGGCCATGACCCCCAAAACGGCCATGGCCAGCACACTCCAACTCGCTTGTGGCCATCACCTCGCCCGTGGCGAATTATGCACAAAGTTCCCCAAAATCAACAGAGAAGTGGTCCATTTTACACATGAATGACCATAGTCGTAGCCATCACCATGGTCGTATTCCCTGAAGACTACTTTGCATGTGGTGCTCCCCATGCCTGTGGAGAACTGAAGTTATGATCACTTCCAAGCTGCCTCGCCCATGGCCTCCTCCTCCAATATGACTGTGGTACCCCACACGGCTGTGATACCCCTTACCCAACACGATCATGGCACCCTGCCCCGGCCTTGGTCACCACATATATTTATCATTTCCACTCCACTTCACACCTTGTTTGTTCCATACCCCCACAACCGTGACATGCAATCCCCACCACAGTTGTGGCACCTCAACACGGCCGTGGTGACCACCTAACCCTACCCATTTTCACCATTGTATTTCCTACTTTGCCCCTACTTACCCTAGTGCTTCCCCACCACCAATATATAGATAGGTGGTAGCCACAACATGAAGGTTATACTCCCCTAGCTTCCTTTACTCCTCCTCACCCTCTCTTGAGCATTCATTGCATTTCCTTTGCATTTATGCTCTCCACCCACCATTTCCACCATAGAAACCTAGTTTTTTAGGTTTTCTTCCATAACCCCCTCCATTTTCATTCCCATAATCCATCTTGAAGAAAGGAGGTCTCCCTACAGTAGCTAGGAGGTGAAGAAGGAGGATGTACTTCGAGCTACATGGAGTCCTATCCCCTTCTTCAAATTTCTTTTACCTTTTCTTTGATTATGTCTAGCTAAGCCCCTAGAGGTGGGCTGTTTGGGGCAAAAATGTGACTTTGATACCATGTTGGAAGAGAAAAATTTGTAATGAACGTAATTTCATTCTATGATGATTTCCTTTGCATCTATATCATTTCCCATTATCTTGAATGTGGTTTTTGCTCTTAAACATATATTGCTTGCTTTGTGATGTTTGATGACACTTACCTTCTATGAGGAATTGGAAATGTGTAGCAATCTTAGGAATGGCTCCTAAGTCCTATTAGTGGATCCCTAGCTAGCCCCCTTTATTCCTACATATATAGCCCTCCTTCTACAAGTGAGTGTGAGATCTAAGTAGCAGGTGTAAGTGTGATTAGTGCAGTTGCCTAGAGCTTTCTAAAGGCTAGGTGGGTAGTAGTATGAGATGAAAAACCCTCATCTCTACTCCCATTCCTACCCTTGGTTCTCAATTGCCCTAATACCAGTTACCCTAAAACCCTAGACTTGACAAGTCCCACTAGAATTACACCTAACCCTAGTTCCCCAACTAGTAGTATAGGGTACATTCTAATAGCACTTGCCTTGTTTGGTTTGGTAATCTAGATTAAATTGTGATAATTTCATGCCATGTTGACATCCCCCAACTAATATCAAATCACATTCCCAAATGGCCTACCTACTTAATCTATTTCTTAAAACCCACCTTAGCCTTCTTGCTTGTTAATGCTAGTTTAGCTTAATTGCATTTGTTTCTTCTAGCCAATTTCTTAGTCTTGCTAGTTTGGGTTAACTTACTTTCTTGCTTGCTTTAGTGTTTAGCTTAGCTCTTAGTTGCTAATTATCTTGCTAGAGTAGTGTAGATCATCTTGCCCTTGTTTAGTTGATTGCTTAATCTAGTTGCGTAGACCTAACTTGCCTAGGATAACCCAGTTTTTAGTAATCTAGTTTTCATATTGCCTTTACTTGCATGTTTGCTTAGTGTAATCAAACCAAAACCCATTTCAAACCCTTCAACCCTAGTCTTTGCTTTAGGAATGTAGTTAATGCTAGCTTAGCTCTAGTGCCCCCTCTATCCCTGAGGATCGACACTATATTTGCCACTTATCTTTACTACAATAGTACCCCATGCGCTTACAGGTGACCGTTTAGTATTGTGACTGAGTCTTTTAAGGGTTTTTATAAATATCAAAAGATCCCACGTGTATTTGAGTTACGTGGGGTGCATCTAATCAAACATAATTGGTGAGTGTGTGCACCTCTGGCTCTGAGGCACCACGCTTTAGGTAGGGCAATATGCACCACCCTATCTAGATATTTCATTTTATTTGCACCTACCTTACCTGAATTTTGGAATTTCTTGCTTTTACCCTTGTTAATTTAGATTTCTTCTTTCTTGCATTCATGCATTTTTGCATAATTTTTCAAAACCATTGCCCATTTTGCTCTTCCATGTCATGCATTGCATTCTCATGTAGTTTTTGGTAATTTTTGTGTGTTTTTAATTAGTATTTACTCTTTTATGATTTAAATTCCCTAAATGTAGATTTAGATGTGATTGATTAAAAATTGGCATCATTTTGGCCAATTTTTCACAAATTTAGGTATCTTGCATAAAAGAATGTTTTAACTTAATCTCCAATGCTTTGAGCTGAAATTTTTGATCTTTGACAAATGCATGCCGTAATCTTAGATTTTATTTCTATGTGGTCTTGATTTTTGACTTTCTACATGCGCATCATTTTGGCCAATTTTTCGCAAATTTAGGTATCTTGCATAAAAGAATGTTTTAACTTAATCTCCAATGCTTTGAGCTGAAATTTTTTATCTTTGACAAATGCATGCCGTAATCTTAGATTTTATTTCTATGTGGTCTTGATTTTTGACTTTCTACATGCGCACCACATCTCTCAAGTTTGTGAATGTTTTAGTTAAATTGTGAATTGAGCAAGCTATAAACGCTTAGAGCCTATGAAACCACTTGATATAAATGTGAATCTCATGTTGTGCAATCATGTGGTGTGATATCATTTGATGAAGTGTTGGATTAGTTTTCATGTAGGAAATCTTATATTAAGGACTACACTAATGACCCCTCTTTGACCTGACTCTTCTTTCACCATCTTCATACCTATTCGCCTCATGAAAGGATGCCTTAGAGTACATATTCATCCTTGGCCACCTCCAAAAGTTTAGGGTGGCCATATCTACATCTCCCTACTTCACTCTATCCATCATATGCCTTACCTACACCAAGGGCAAAAGAAAAAAAAGGAAAAAAGAAAATAAAAATATGCTCCCATTTAAGAGCATCTAAATAAAGACAAGATGAGTGTGTAAAAACACTCCAATCTCTTACCACAATCCTTTCTTCAATTTTTATACCTATTGATTTAGAAAACATCAAATCTAGCTCACTTTACCCTTTATACAGCCATGTGGGTCATTTGGTGTGGTTTGAGACATAAGATGGAATGCATGAAAGTGAAACAACACTTCTAGTCATCTTTGATTAACGTCAACATGGAACGGTTTACCTAGAATTGCATGTAGGACATATTGAAAGCTTGTGTATTCTATGCTCTATATTTGAAGTTTGTACGCTCAGTGCTCATTTCATGATTAGTATGTGATAGAGGAGAGGAGAGAGGTGGAACACTTGCACTTAGTCACTTTCAAGACCATTTAGTCAATAATCATCTTTTGCTATGCATTTGTCACTCTTATTTATTGAAAGAAATTGAAGATAGAGAATAAGTTGGAGCATAGTTGAGGAAAAGTATGTTTTATGTTTGGGGTGGTGATGTAGCCCTATTTTCGGGCTCCATTCTACCCCTTTTTGCATGATAATTACATCTAAATAGTTTAGATTACAAATTATTCCCCTCGATGTAATCTTTTATGATAAATGCACTTATGCTTACTTTTGTGTGTATTTCATGGCACTTATGCAAGCATTGATGAATGGGAGAGAAATGAAGGATGTCTATGGGGTCTTACACCCCAAGAATGGATCTATCCCCTCCCCGAGCTTTCCTTGGATGGACAAGAGAAATTCAAAGCAAAAGGAGGCTAGATGAAGAAAATGAAGTAAAGATCAACACCAAAAGGTCCAAAATGGTCATGGTACATCCACCACGGCCGTGGTGATTTATGCACAAAGTGCTTCAAAATCAACAAGGAATGTGCTCAATTTACACATGAATGACCATGGCTGTGGATCTCAAAATAGTTGTGGTCACTGAAGACCCCATGATTGTGGCCAGTACAATTCAACTCATATGTGGCCATCACCTCACCTATGTTGAATTATGCACAAAGTTCCCAAAAATCAATAGTGAAGTGGTCCATTTTACATTTGAATGACCACCTCACCCGTGGTGCTCCCCACACCTGTGGATAACTGAAGATATGATGACTTCCTAGCTACCTCGCCCATGGCCTCCTCCTCCAACACGACCATGGTACCTCGCACGACTGTGGTACCCCTTACCCAACATGACCATGGCAACCCGCCACGGCTGTGGTCACCACATATACTTATCATTTCCACTCCACTTCACACCTCGACCATACCATATCCCCACGATTGTTCCATGCAATCCCCACCACAGCCGTGGAACCTCAACATGACCGGGGTGACCACCTAACCCTACCCATTTTCACCACTGTTTTTCCTACTTTGCCTCTACTTACCCTAGTGCTTCCCCACCACCTATATATAGATAGGTGGCGGCCATAACATGAAGGTTACAGTCCCCTAGCTGCCATTAATTCTCCTCACCCTCTCTTCAGCATTCATTGCATTCCCCTTGCATTTATGCTCTCCACCCACCATTTCCACCATAGAAACCTAGTTTTCTAGGTTTTCTACCATAACCCCCTCCATTTTCATGCCCATAATCCATCTTAGAGGAAGGAAGTCACCCTACTATAGATAGGAGGTGAAGAAGGAGTATCTACTTCTATCTCCATGGATTCCTATCCCCTTCTTCTCATTTCTTTTGCCTTTTCTTTGATTATGTCTAGCTAAGCCCCTAGTTGTGGGTTGTTTGGGGTAAAAATGTGACTTTGATACCATATTGGGGGAGAATAATTTGTAATGGATGTAATTTCATTCTATGATGATTTCCTTTGTCTCTATCTCATTTACCATTATCTTGCATGTGGTTTTTGCTCTTAAACATAAATTGCTTGCTTTGTGATGTTTGCTAACACTTAGCTTCTAGGAGGAATTGGAATGTGTGTAGCAATCTTAGGAATGGCTCCTAGATCCAATTATTGGAACCCTAGATAGCCCCCTTTGTTCCTACATACATAGCCCTCCTTCTATAAGTGAGTGTGAGATCTAAGTAGCTAGTGTAAGTGTGATTAGTGCAATTGCCTAGGCTTTCTAAAGGCTAGGTGGCTAGTAGTATGAGGTGAAAAACCCTCATTTATACTCCCATTCCTACCCTTGGTTCTCAATTTCCCTAATACCACTTACCCTAGAAACCTATACTTAACAAGACCCACTAGAATTACACCTAACCCTAGTTCCCCAACTAGTAGTATAAGGTACATTCTAATAGCACTTTCCTTGTTGTTTGGTTTGGTAATCTAGATTGAATTGTGATAACTGCATGACATGTCGACATCCCCCAACTAATATCAAATCACATTTCCAAGTGGCCCACCTACCTAATCTATTGCTTCAAACTCACCTTATCCTTCTTGCTTGTTAATGCTAGTTTAGCTTAATTGCCTTTGTTTCTTCTAGCCAATTGCTTAGTCTTTCTAGTTAGGGTTAACTTAGATTCTTGCTTGCTTTAGTGTTTAGCTTAGCTCTTAGTTACTAATTGCCTTGCTAGAACTAGTGTAGATCATCTTACCCTTGTTTTGTCGATTGTTTAATCTAGTTTCTTAGACCTAACTTGCCTATGATAACCTAGTTTTTAGTAATCTAGTTTTCATATTGCCTTTACTTGCCTATATGCTTAGTGTAATAAAACCAAAACCCCTTATAAACCCTTCAACCCTAGTCTCCACTTTAGGTACATAGCCAACACTAGCTTAGCTCTAGTGCCCCCTCTGTCCCTGAGGATCGAACCCTATATTTGCCTCTTATCTTTACTATAATAGTACCCCATGTGCTTGTCAGTGACCTATTTAGTATTGTGACTGAATCTTTTGAGGGTTTCTATAAATATCGAAAGATCCCAAGTGTGTTTGAGTTCAGTGGGGCGCATCTGATCAAACTTAATTGGTTAGTGTGTGCACCTCTGGCTCAGATGCACCAAGCTTTCTAAGGTAGGGCAGTATGCACCACCCTATCTTGATCTCTCATTTTGCTTGCTCCTATCTTACTTGATGTTTGCAATTGCTTACTTTTACCCTTGTTAGTTTAAATTTCTTCTTGCTTGCATTCATGCATACACATAGTTCAATTTCATGCATTTTTGGATAATTTTTCAAAAAAATTGACCTTTTTGCTCTTCTATGTCATGCATTGCATTCTCATGTAGTTTTTGGTAATTTGTGTGTGTTTTTAATTAGGATTTACTGTTTTATGTTTTAAATTCCCTAAATGTAGGTTTAGATGTGATTGATTGCCAATCGACATCATTTTGGCCATTTTTTTTCCCAAATTTAGATATTCTTGCCTAAACACATGTTTTAACTTAACCTCTAGAGTTTTGAGATGAAAATTTTTGATCTTTGACAAATGCATGCCATTTTCTTAGATTTTATTGCTATGTGGTCTGGATTGTTAACTTTTTACATGTGCACCACTTCTCTCAAGTTTGTGGAGGTTTTGGTTGAATTGTGAATTGAGCAGGCTATAAACGCTTAGAGCCTATGGAACCACTTGATATAAATGTGATTCACATGTTGTTCAATCATGTGGTGTGATATCATTTGATGAAGTGTTGGTTTAGTTTTCATGTAGGAAATCTTATGTTCAGGACTACACTAATGACCCCTCTTTGACCCGACTCTTCTTTCACCATCTTCATACCTCTTCGCCTCATGAAATGATTCCTTAGAGCACATATTCACCCTTGGCCACCTCCAAAAGTTTGGGGTGGCCATATCTACATCTCCCTAATTCACTTTATCCTCCATATGCTCTACCTACCCCAAGGGCAAAAGAAAACCATAAGCTAAAAGAAAATAAAAAGATGCTCCTGTTTAAGAGCATCTAAATAAAGAAAAGATGAGTGTGCAAAACACTCCAATCTCTTACTACAATCTTTTCTTCAATTTGTATACCTATTGAGCTAGAAAACATCAAACCTAGCTCATTTATCATTTCTACAACCATGTGGGTCATTTTGTGTGGTTTGATACATAAGATGGAATGCATGAAAGTGAAACAACACTCTAGTCATCTTTGATTAACGTCAACATGGAATGGTTTACCCAGTATTGCATGAAGGACATATAGAAAGCTTGTGTATTCTAAGCTCTATATATAAAGTTTGTATGCTCAATGCTCATTTCATGATTGGTATGTGATAGTGGAGAGGATAGAGGTAGAAAACATGCACTTAGTCACTTTTAAGACCATTTAGTCAATAATCATATGTTGTTATGCATTTGTCACTCTTGTTTATTGAAAGAAATTAAATCGAGAGATTAAGTTGGAGCATACTTGAGGACAAGTATGTTTTAAGTTTGAGATGGTGATGCAGTACTATTTTTGGGCTCCATCATGTGCCTTTTTGCATGATAATCACATCTAAATAGTTTACATTACAATTTATTCCCTTCCATGTGATCTTTTATGATAAATGCACTTATTCCTCCTTTTGTGTGTATTTCAGAGCACTTATGCATGCATTGATGCATGGGAAAGAGATGAAGGACGTCTATGGGGTCTCACACCCCAATAATGGATCTATCTCCTCTCCAAGCTTTCCTTGGATGCACAAGAGCAATTCAAAGCAAAAGGAGGCTAGATGAAGAAGATGAAGTAAAGACCAGCACCAAAAGGCCCCAAATGGTCATGGTACATCCACCACGGCTGTGGTGATTTACGCACAAAGAGCTTAAAAATCAACAAAGAATGTGCTTAATTTACACATGAATGGCCATGCATGTGGAGCTCAAAATGATCGTGGTCACTATAGACCCCACAGTCATGGCCCCCAGAATGGTCGTGGCCAACACACTCTAACTCACCTGTGGCCATCACCTCATATGTGGTGAATTATGTACAAAGCTCCCCAAAATCAATAGAGAAGTGGTCCATTTTACACTTGAATGACCACATTCATGGCCATCACCACGGCCGTGGGACCACCTCACCCTTGGTGAACTGAAGATATGATGACTTCCAAGCTGCCTCGCCCATGGCCTCCTCCTCCAACATGGTTGTCGTACCCCACAAGGTTGTAGTACCCCTTACCCAACACGACCATGGAACCCCGCCACGGCTGTGATCACCACATATACTTATCATTTCCACTCTACTTCACACCTCGGTCATTCCATACCCCCACAATTGTGCCATTGAATCCCCCCAAAGGCCGTGGCACTTCAACACAGCCTTGGTGACCACCTAACCCTACCCATTTTCACCACTATTTTTTCTACTTTACCCCTACTTACCCTAGTGCTTCCCCACCCCCTATATATAGATAGGTGGTGGCCACGGCATGAAGGTTACACTCCCCCATCTTCCATTACTCCTACTCACCCTCTCTTGAGCATTCATTGCATTCCCCTTGCATTTATGCTCTCCACCCACCATTTCCACCTCATTTCCACCATAGAAACCTAGTTTGCTAGGTTTTCCACCATACCCCTTTCCATTTTCATGCCCATCATCCCCCTTGGAGGAAGCAGGTCACCCTACATAATCTAGGATCTGAACAAGGAGTATTTACTTTGAGCTCCACGAGGTCCTATCCCCTTCTTCTCATTTCTTTTGCCTTTTCTTTGATAATGTCTAGCTAAGCCCCTAGTGGTGTGTTGTTTGAGGTAAAAATGTGACTTTTATATCATGTTGGCAGAGAATAATTTGTAATGAACATAATTTTATTCTATGATTATTTCCTTTGCGTCTATCTCATTTTCCATTATCTTGCATGTGGTTTTTGCTCGTAAACATAAATTGCTTGCTCAATGATGTTTGATGACACTTAGCTCCTAGGAGGAACTGGAATTGTGTAGCAATCTTAGGAATGGCTCCTAGGTCGAATTAGTGGATCCCTAGCTAGCCCCCTTTGTTCCTACATACATAGCCCTCCTTCTACAAGGAGGGTGAGATCTAAGTAGCTAGTGTAAGTGTTATTAGTGCAATTGCCTAGATCTTTCTAAAGGCTAACTGGCTAGTAGTATGGGGTGAAAAACCTCATCTATACTCCCATTCCCATCCTTGGTTCTCAATTGACCTAATACCATTTACCCTAAAATCCTAGACATGACAAGTCCCACTAGAATTACACCTAACCCTAGTTCCCCAACTAGTAGTATAAGGTACATTCTAATAGCACTTGCCTTGTTGTTTGATTTGGTAATCTAGATTAAATTATGATAACTGCATGACATTTTGACATCCCCCAACTAACATCAAATCACATTGCCAAACATCCCACCTACCTAATCCATTGCTTAAAACTCACCTTAGCCTTCTTGCATGTTAATGCTAGTTTAGCTTAATTGCATTTGTTTCTTCTAGCCAATTATTTAGTCTTGCTAGTTTGGGTCAAATTAGATTCTTGCTTGCTTTAGTGTTTAGATTAGCTCTTAGTTGCTAATGTCCTTTCTAGAGTAATGTAGATCATCTTTCCCTTGTTTAGTTGATTGCTTAATATAGTTGCTTAGACCTAACATGCCTAGGATAACCTACTTTTAAGTATTATAGTTTTCATATTGCTTTAACTTTCCTATTTTCTTAGTGTAATCAAACCAAAACCCCTTATAAACCCTTCAACCCAACTCTTCGCATTAGGAACATAGCAACGCTAGCTTATCTCTAGTGCCCCCTCTATCCCTGAGGATCGACCCCTATATTTGCCTTTTATCTTTACTACAATAGTACCCCGTGCGCTTGTGGGTGACCTATTTAGTATTGTGACTGAGTCTTTTGAGGATTTTTATAATATTGAAAGATCCCAAGTGTGTTTGAGTTTTGTGGGGCATATCTAATCAAACCTAACTGGTTAGTGTGGGCACCTCCGACTCAGACGGGCTGAGCTTTCTGAGGTAGGGTGGTATGCACCACCCTATCTTGATCTCTCATTTTGGTTGTGCCTATCTTACCTGATTTTTAGAATTGGTTTCTTTTTCCCTTGTCAGTTTACATTTCTTCTTGATTGCATTCATGCATACATTTAGTTCAATTTCATGCATTTTTGCATAATTTTTCAAAACAATTGACCTTTTTGCTCTTCCATGTCATGCATTCCATTATCATGTAGTTTTTGGTAATTTTTGTGTGTTTTTAATTAGGATTTACTGTTTTATGCTTTAAATTCCCTAAAGTAGATTTAGATGTGATTGATTGCAAATTGGCATCATTTTGGCCAATTTTTCCCAAATCTATATGTTCTTGACCAAAAACATGTTTTAACTTATTCTCCAATGTTTTGAGCTAAAAATTTTGATCTTTGACAAATGCATGTCAGTTTCTTAGATTTTATTGTGATGTGGTCTTGATTTTTGACTTTTTACATTTGCACCACTTCTCTCAAGTTTTTGAATGTTTTGGTTGAATTATGAATTGAGCAAGATATAAATGCTTAGAGCCTATGGAACCACTTGATATAAATGTGAATCTCATGTTGTTCAATCATGTGGTGTGATATCATTTGATGAAGTGTTGGATTAATTTTCATATAGGAAATCTTATGTTGAGGACTACACTAATGACCCCTCTTTGACCCTACTCTTCTTTCAATATAATAATACCTCTTCGCCTCATAAAACGATGCCTTAGAGCACATATCAGCCTTGGCCACCTCCAAAAGTTTTGGGTGGCCATATCTACATCTTCCCGCTTCACTCTATCCACCATATGCCCGAACTATGCTAAGGGAAAAACAAAAGAAAATAAGAAAAAAAACACAAAAATAAAATAAAAATATGCTCATGTTTAACAACATCTAAATAAAGAAAAGATAAGTGTGAAAAAACACTCCAATCTCTTACCGCAATCCTTTCTTCCATTTTTATACCTATTGAGCTAGAAAACATCAAATCTATCTCACTCTACCCTTTCTAAAGCCTTTTGGGTCATTTGGTGTGGTTTGAGACATAAGATGGAATGCATGAAAGTGAAACAACACTTCAAGTCATCTTTGATTAATGCCAACATGGAACTATTTACCCAAAATTGCATGAAGGACATATTGAAAGCTTGTGTATTCTATTATCTATAAATGAAGTTTCTATGCTTAGTGCTCATTTCATGATTGGTATGTGATAGAGTAGAGGAGAGACGTTGAACACATGCACTTAGTCACTTTCAAGAACATTTAGTTAATAATCATCTTTTACTATGCATTTGTCACTCTTGTTTATTTAAAGAAATTGAAGAGAGAGATTAAGTTGGAGCATACTTGAAGACAAGTATGTTTTAAGTTTGGGGTGGTGATGCAGCCCTATTTTTGGGCTCCATCCTATGCCTTTTTGCATGATATTCACATCTAAATAGTTTAGATTACAAGTTATTCCCCTCAACGTGATCTTTAATGATAAATGCACTTATGCCTCCTTTTGTGTGTATTTCAGGGCACTAATGCATGCATTGATGCATGGGAGAGAGATGAAGGACGTCTATGGGGTATTAACCCCAAGAATGGATCAATCTCTTCCCTGAGCTTTCCTTGGATGCAAAAGAGCAATTCAAAGAAAAAGGAGGCTACATGAAGAAGATGAAGTATAGATCATCACCAAAAGGCCTAAAACGGTCGTGGTACATCCACCACGGCCATGGTGATTTATGCACAAAGAGCTTCAAAATCAACAAGGAATCTGCTCAATTTACACATGAATGACCATGATCGTGGAGCTCAAAATGGTTGTGGTCACTGAAGACCCCACCACTGTGGCCCCCAGAATGATCATGTCCAGCACACTCCAACTCGCCCATGTCCATCACCTTGCCCGTGGCTAATTATGCACAAAGTTCCCCAAAATCAACAGAGAAGTGGTCCATTTTACACATGAATGACCATGGTCGTGGCCATCACCACGGACGTCGGCCTTGAAGACCGCCTCTCCCTTGGCACTCCCCACACTCATGGCAAACTGAAGATTTGATGACTTCAAGCTACCTCACTTGTGGCCTCCTCCTCCAACATGGTTGTGGTGCCCCACACAGCTGTGGTACCCCTTACCCAACATGACTGTGGTACCCCGCCACGACTGTGGTCACCACATATACTTATCATTTCCACTCCATTTCACATGTCAGCTATTCCATACCCCCATGACCGTGCCATGAAATCGCCACCACGGCTGTGAAACCTCAACACGACCGTGGTGACCACCTAACCCTACCCATTTTCACCACTGTTTTTCCTACTTTGCCCCTACTTACCCTAGTTCTTCCCAACCACCTCTATCTAGATAGGTGGTGGCCACATAACAAAGGTTACCCCCCCCAGCTGCCATTACTCCTCCTATAACATACTGAATCTTAGGGTCTTGCCTGCAATTTACCCACTTTTGAGCTTTTCTTGGCCTTCTAGTCCATTTGGACCTTTTTCATAAATTTCCCATCCTTTTGGATCATTTTTGGACTTTGTGTGCAATTTGAGCACAATTCAAGGTTGAAATTCCATTTTTCCCCATTCATGTTTATAAAGGGGTATTTGCACAAATAATTCACTTAAGGTAATAATTGAGGACTAATAATGAAAAATAAAGTTTTATGAGTGATATAAGTAGATAATATTAATTTGGAGCTTTTTGGATAAATATATTAGTAATAATGTGTATTTGAATTAATTAATGAGAATATTAACCTTAATTGTTTCTCTCTCCTCAAAATATGATTTTAATTCATGAAAATATGTTATTTAATTAAGAAATGATTATTGAAATCTTAATGTGTTTAATATCTCGAAATTTACTCACATGTTTCATAAAAAGAAGTCTTTTCATATAATTAATTCATTTTAATATATTAATATACACTTTAATGAGAAATATATTTATTAAGGGCCATATTATGAGTAAAACGAAAATATAATTGCATAAGATTGTTCTAGACTTTAATATGAGCATGTGGTTAAAATTTGGTGATTTTTGGAGTTGGTTTGACCCCTCAAAACTATTCAATACGCTTTTAATATAGTGTAAATTAAAATGGTGAATAATAACCCACCTACATACCTCACTCTTTATATGGGCTAATAAAATTTGTAAATGCATGCTATAATTGAGTGGAGGACTCTTGGACTCCAAATCTCAGATTTGGGAACCAAGGGTTGCTTATAAAAGCAACACATAATTATTTTCCCAAGCATTATATTAATATATGCTTTAATAATTAAAATAATTTTTTGGAGGCCAAAGGTTGGGTGAAACGAAAATCAAATTATATAGCATGAATCTAGACGTAATTAGCAACCTGGGGTTAAATTTGAGGTCATTTGGAGTTCATTTGACCTTCCAAATGCATTAAACAAGTTTTTAATATAGTGTGACTTAATAAGCAATCGATATACCATTCATTTCAAACATTTAAGCCCAAGTTCGGCCTTTAAATGACTGTCACGCGTGCTTGGCCTACCATGGGTTGCCATCCAACGGTCCAGGTTGGACGAGGATCCCATCCTACGGTAGGCACTTTGTCTCCTACCTTGGTTAACCGAAACAGTAGCCGGGAAGACGCGGCTCACTTCCTCTCCACCGTTCTCCCTCGTCTCTTCACCTTTTCCGGAGATTTCTTCGCCCACGAGTTCGTGAGAACCTCCCATTATGAACGAGCCAAACCTTGTCGCCTACCATGCATTGTAGCTGAAAAGCCATTCATGTCCGGCCGAAGCTCTCTCACGGCCACCTCGGCAAGGCCAAAGGACACCCCCACACCTATAAATAACCCCCCACACAGTTGCGTCGACCACCTAGCAACCTACCAATACCTTCAATTTTGTCCGAGAACATGTGTGTAGCCGGCGACGAGGAGCTTTTCCAACTGTTCTTGCGGCACCTCTCCCCGGAGCTAGAGTGCACGTGCGTTGAAATAAATTGGCTAGGTGAGTTCGTCTTTCGATTCTCTCCGTTTCGAGTACCTGCACGACAATTTTGGTGGAGAAACGCAAAAATGCTCAAACTACCTAGCTACACCCACGACGCCATGGCTGCGCCCCGAGCTTGAAGAAGCTCGGGTGCTTTTGACTATTTTGCCCCCGCGCACCCTCTTTTCCTGATCCTCTCGCCGGGGGCAGTTTCGTCATCCGAAACCTTGTTTTTTTGACCCATTTAGCAATTAATTGGTCAGTTTTATTTATTTTGTAGTAAATCGCTCGATTATCGAAAAAATACAAACAAATAGTAGTTGGAAAGTATTTTTCGAGTAGAATCTGAATTTCAAAATTTTGAGTCTTGTTTTCCATACTAACTGTGATAATTAATTCAAACTCTAATTTAAATGTATAAAGTGTTATAAAATGATTATAATAGTGTTTTAACTCTGTTTTTGAAAAGAAAATATGTTTTCTCGAGTAGAAAAATATTAGGAATCGTTTCTCCCTATTTCCAAATCCAAAATCCAAAGTTTTAATCCATGGTTTGTAAATATGGACATTTTACACTTAAAGTACCTTTAAGTAACCTAATACATGTGTAATGTTTGTAACTAGGGAAATATGGAAATGGTGATACAATCAACTGGGTGAAAGTAATGGTAATGAATCTAGAACAGGTATGTGACCCCTATGTATGTGGATCCTATTTTTGTATGTGAAACCTATTTGTGCATGTGGAACTTACTTATCAATGAATGATGTATGTGGAATGTATATTGTGCAATCAACCTACTCTTCAGTTGGGATCTTATCCAACCCTACAAACATTATGTTCTAGCCTTGATATCCTCCTAAATGCCTTTATTTGGATCTTTACTAATTTAATGCTTTTGTTGCCATTATGACTCATTCATTTGGATTATGAGAACCTTGCTATTGCCTATGTTGGCTCATCTTTTTGAAATACTTGGAAACATTGTATATTGTTGTTGCTTATGTTGGCATCTTTATTTCTTGGATTTTATTCCCAATGCTATGTTGCAATCTTATTATATTTCTCAATACTAACAAGTGACTATTAAGCATGATGTATTTTAGGCCAAATGACAATGTAGTGTACATGAGTACAAACCACCCATAGGGCACTGAGGTTTTAGTCCTCCTGTCGGGCAGTGGGGTTTTAGTCCCCCTGCCATTTTATATATTAGGCATTGGGGTTTTAGTCCCCCTGCCACTTTTTAGGCATTGGGATTTTAGTCCACCTGCCACTGGTGAGGTCCGGTAGGTGCCTCACCCTACATTGAGATGACTTTGTGTCTTAATATATTCATGCTATGTGATTATTGTTGTGGTGATTGGTTATGGCAGTTTTCTCTCTCTTATACATGTACTTGCCTCATTTCTTTTGAAATCTCTTATTGTAGAGAATCTTTTATATTGGAATGCTTTGGATTATTTAATTGTCCTATTTCTTTTGAATAACACATACTTTTATCTTTCTCTTGATGGATGACCCCAACCATCCAGGCTAGGATCAGAGTATGCATGGAAGCTTGGTGAACCTAAGGCTAAGGATAGGACAAGAAGAAAAGAAACATATAGCTTGCATGGTCATAGTTTCTTTTACATATTAAGTTGTTTTGTTTGGAGACAATATTGTATTAGTCTAAGTCTTCCTCTACCTAGATCCTTATTCTTGTATAAATATGTACCCCATTTGGGAAAATTTTGTAATGTACTCTTTATACATTTTGAATAAAGTCAAGTTTTATTTCTTCTGCTACCACACATTGGTGTTTTTGTTTGCCATGATTTTTAGTAGAGACTTGGTCTTTACACCTCCTCACCCTCCCTTGATCATTCATTGCATTACCCTTGCATTTATGCTCTCCACCCACCATTTCCGCCTCATTTCCACCATAGAAACCTAGTTTTCTAGGATTGCAACCATAACCCCCTCCATTTTCATGCCCATCATCCATCATGTAGGAAGGAGGTCACCCTACAGTAGCTAGGAGGTGAAGGAGTATTTACTTTAATCTCCATGGAGTCCTATCCCCTTCTTCTCATTGCTTTTTCCTTTTCTTTGATTATGTCTAGCTAAGCCCCTAATGGTGGGTTGTTTGGGGTAAAAATGTGACTTTGATACCATGTTGGGGGAGAATAATTTGTAATGAACATAATTTTATTCTATTATGATTGCCTTTGCATCTATCTCATTTCCCATTATCTTGCATGTGGTTTTTGCACTTAAACATAAATTGCTCAGTTTGTGATGTTTGATGACACTTAGCTCCTAGGAGGAATTGGAATGTGTGTAGCAATATTAGGAATGGCTCTTAGGTCCAATTAGTGGATCCCTAACTAGCCCCCTTTTTTCCTACATACATAGCGCTCCTTCTACAAGTGAGTGTGAGATCTAAGTAGCTAGTGTAAGTGTGATTTGTGCAATTGCCTAGAGACTTCTAAAGTCTAGGTGGCTAGTAGTATGAGGTGAAAAACACTCATCTCTACTCCCATTCCTACCCTTGGTTCTCAATTTCCCTATTACCACTTACCCTAGAAACGTAGACTTGACAAGTCCCACTACAATTACACCTAACCCTAGTTCCCCAACTAGTAGTATAGGGTACATTCTAATAGCACTTGCCTTGTTGTTTGGTATGGTAATCTAGATTGAATTGTGATAATTGCATGCCATGTTGACAACCCCCAACTAATATCAAATCACATTCCCAAACAGCTCACCAACCTAATCCATTTCTTAAAACCCACCTTAGCCTTCTTGCTTGTTAATGCTAGTTTATTTTTAATTGCCTTTTTTTCTTCTAGCCAGTTGGTTAGTCTTGCTAGTTAGGGTTAACTTAAATTCTTGCTTGCTTTTGTGTTTATCTTAGCTCTTAGTTGTTAATTGACTTGCTAGAGTTGTGTTGATCATATTTCCCTTATGTAGTTGATTGCTTAATCTAGTTTCTTAGACCTAACTTTCCTAGGATAGACTAGTTTTTCGTAATCTAGTTTTCATATTTCCTTTACTTGCATGTTTGCTTAGTGTAATCAAACCAAAACCCCTTCTAAACCCTTCAACCCTAGTCTCTGCTTTATGAACGTAGCCAATGCTAGCTTAGCTATAGTGCCCCCTCTATCGCTGACGATCGACCCCTATATTTGCCTCTTATCTTTACTATAATACTACCCCGTGCACTTGCAGGTGACCTATTTAGTATTGTCACTGAGTCTTTTGAGGGTTTTTATAAATATTGAAAGATCCCAAGTGTGTCTGAGTTCCGTGGGGTGCATCTAATCAAACGTCTATCACAAATCACCAGGATTGTGACACAAACCCCCAATGCCAAACTCACAATGAGATCACTGCCCTAGAAATACATAAAGGTCCTAAGTATCCACGGGCGTAGAAGGAGAAGCCTCAGGATGAAAATATTCTTCAAGACAAGTGGATGTCACTTCTCATATAAAAAATTATTTTGATCCTTAGAGAAATCATTATCAGTCACATGTGAAGAACATATATCATACTACCACAATTAAGTAGAATAATCTGAGTATAAGATAAACTCTTACCAAAGGAGCACATGTTGGATGATCATATGCCTATTGTGAGAGAAACATTGTTGACCATTTGAGTAATACAACCCAAAAACCAATAATATTAGACATGGTATCCCATATCTCTTGTGTACACTAACTGATCTAGATTCTAGATGGAATCAATCTAGGAAAAGGATTGAAAGGAATGTTCTAGGTACCATACAACTAACAAGCAACAAGATCACCCATGTAAAAACATCTCACTAAGGGCAACTCAAACTAGACCTTGCATACATCTAGTGACAAGTAGGAAAAGTAGGAATAACATGATGTACTATCCATGTCAATATATAAGCTGGAGAAGATCATGAATATAACCTGAGAAATGTAAGAAAAATACAAAGTCATCTAAAGCACATACATACAAATTAGTTAATATAAATAAAAAGTTATATGCATATTTCTTATGAATTCATCCTCTCTATATCACCTCCTCACCTCTCATAAGACAATCTAATAATGTAAGAATATCAAAGATGGTGTGTGGGCAGAGAAGCGTGTAGATGGACCCGAAGCATCAAGGAATATATTAGAGAAATAAGTCACAATAAAAATCTCTAGTTGAGTTGAAAATAAAGAATAAATTCATACAACAATTAGGCACACAAAGTGACTGCAATCCTAGTCATCTTGACAGTCCCCTTCATAGAAAAATCACCAACATGGTACCTCCTCAAGCACGTCAATTGGTGGGCATATAAACCTTCACCCCATTCAAAGAAAGGAATTGCCTCTAGGTTAAAGAAGATAGAAGAACTAGCCAATCTCTCCTTTGTGACCAACATTGTTATCGAAAAGGAAACTAATAACTAAAATAAAAATAAATAACCTGACACACAAGGTAGGAAACAAAGGAAATCATGCACCTCTGTGCTCCATCTTCTTGACGAGGGTCTTATGCAGCCAGGTGTATATGACTTCATACCTTGAATCCATATCAATATCATATGAGTTCACTCTCAGTATCTCAGTAAGACATGATTGTCCTTAATGTTGACTATTAGGAAAACAATGAACATGTGCTTCAAATAAATCTATCTTGCTAATCCCAATGAACTCACTAGGGTGATGGTCAACTCGCTAATGAAAAAATGGAAAGTAGTAAACTTTGATTAAAAATTCTCAATCAAGGTAATGAAATAATTCCTATCTACAAACCTACATCATCAAACACTCCCAAAACCAATCTCCTCCAATAATGCCAAATCCATAAAAAATGATTTAGGATAAAACATCCCCAGTTCATTTTAGTAGTTCCTAGATAAACATTTGCTTTACCCCGAGTCCCTAAAAGGCAATGTAGAAGATGAATTTTAAATCATTGCCTTTGAGAATTTTCAAGGCCAATTCAATTTTTTGGAAAACAAAGGGAAAAAACAAGGAGAAAATATTCTAATATAACGCTTATCTCTAGCTCGACATCCTTAGGATAAATACTCATCTTGAAAATGATTTGGTGTGCCTTGAAAATTTTTAGTTGGGAAAAGCTCTCGCTAAATCTAGTTACAACCACAATGTTGACTGCCTAGAGAAAAATAAACATTAGAAATTCTATCTTGAGAATTCAACAAATGACGGAAGCATAATGTACCTCAGAGTGCCTTAGTCCCTACATCATTACCAACATGCTACTCATCCATACTGGCATTCTCTTGAGGACATTTGCGTCCCTACACTTATACCAATTGTGATACACCACCTACAAATTCAAAATCACAATGACATCGGCTTCACTAATCAATTTGAATCTATGCAATTGGGCATCGAATTCTCATGAAGAAAAATGTAGAAGAAATAGATTAATCATAAGAGGAAATATGCAATCAGTCATCTTCAACCTTTATACCATAATGAACACTTGGAAGAAAAAAATATGAAATTCACTAGAAAGGACAAAAAGGCAAAACCAAAGCTAAAGGATGACAATTATACCTCTTTAGAGATGAATAGTGATGAAAACCACCACAAACTGCCTCAAAATTCACCAATTTGAAGCTTTGACACCGCTAGAATAGTTGTCCTTGTCAAGCCATAGAGCCACCAATCAGCCATAGAATGAGGCTATCTACCGCAAAACAATGCAATATGTCATTATTATTCACTCTTCTTTAGCCATAATCGTCATTTGCTCAGCCAACCTCTCTAGTTTTTGTCTCTACTAGAAATGAAGTAAATGAGGAGGAGGATGGTCCTCCACTCATTTCCACAAACAACTTTATGTAAAATTGCAAAAAGGCACCTAGATGTTTATCAATATTTCAAAAATCTTCTAAAAATAATAAAAATCACAATAAAATTGGAAACTACAAATAAAGTACCAAAGAATAAAAAATTGAATATCTTGAATCGTTCCTTAAGAATCTAAACGTCTTACTATTTCTAAAGAACTTGAATTCTTGGACTATCCTAACAAACCAATTATCCCAATTAACTTGAATAATCAGTGAAGTGGCGTGTTAATCTCATTTTCCGATCCTATACCATGACCTAAATTTGGGCCATCATCCCAGCTTCATTTTCATATCTATACAATTGTGGACCATGATCTAAAATTGGACCATCAATCCTCCTTCACTTTCAGATTTATACAGTCCTAGGTATGACCATAAGCTATACTACCACCAAAAAAATTCCAAACTTTTTTTTGGTCATGGACTAAGGCCTTAAACTGGACCATCTCTTATTTTCAGATCTTTCATGGATCTTGGATCAATACCTTAAATAATATTATTTCACATATCAAACTGCAACATGTTTTCTTTCCTGCATAGAAGCCATGTGTGTCATAGGTGATCCCCATTATTTATCATGTGAAACCATCTTGCACTTCAAACAAGATATTCTCTTAGAAGTGGATAATTAACCAAGTGATTAGTCTAGATTAAAGGCTAACCTTTCATTGGGTAGTTATCTTGTGCACAATCTTATCTATTTTGAACAGTTTTGTGGATCAAGATAACAACTTAGATGATTCTTTTGAGGTCCTAACAAGCAATGTGGATCTCTTGGAATGGCTAGTTGGCACTCTGAGGAATAGATAGCTAAACCACATATAGTCATTGGTCTAGATAATAGAATAAACTCAACATTAGATAATTGTTGGGTGCCCAAATTTAGCTATCTTGAGACACAAAAGGACTGTCTCAAATAGACAAACTCACCATATTTTTCCTCATTAGGGTTTTGATGTTGATCCTAAATTTACCCATTTACTAGGTCTCATGATCGACCTAACTCACTTATATATCTAATCTCAAAAAGAGAAACATACGATAACTTTTCCAGATCTTTTCTCAATTAAGCACTTGTAATGATTTTTCATGGTTATAGAGCCTTGATTTTACTGACATCTAACATAACTCTATCATATCCATCCACCTTTTATCCATAAGGCATTAGTTAGTAAGAGAAACAAACACAGACCAAGAAATAACTAGAGCAATAATGGAATTCACCTTTGTAGCTAAAACATTTTGAATGGCTCATAAGAACTTTAGGGGAATGAATGATTGGTCAGATTTAGGTATGTGCCATGATGGAAGGATGCTCTTGTTGTGGAGAAATCATTTACACCCAACCTTATTTTATTTATAAATATTTGTTTAATCAATCCATTCTTAAAAGGAAAAGACACCATGTAACATCCCAAACTTTTGTGAATAATTTAAACCATAGATTGTAGTTTTTCTTAAATGGAAATATGTCAAGGGTCTTAATGGGAAAAGACCATGAAATGAAATTTCTTAAAATATAATGAAATAAGAATATAAAGTGAGACTCACAAATAGACTTTTTCCCTCATATGCGCATTAAGTGTTACAATTTGCTAAAAAAATATAAATGATGGTTTACCTTTTCTCTCTCCTAATCTTGAAAATGTTTAAAGTATATGAAAGAGGAAGGTAAGAGGCATGAAGTTCAAAATTAAGAATTTTATGACTTGATGTTTATCCTTCCTCCTCTTTGGATTTGGAGAAAAAATAATAAATGCCCCTATGCACCAATTTCGAAAATATGGGGTGAGTTACTCCCTTAGACCATAGTAAATGACTTCCTTTATCTACTTGATCATTATTAGTTAAAGAAATAAGGGAAATTGCGAAAGTAATGAAGGATTGGTGATTAAGTAAGAATTATGTGGAAATTTCTAGAAAAAGTATGTCTAGAGTAACCAATGGGCATACTTTGATCCTAACTTGCTTCCAAAGGAAAGAATACACATAAATAGGATTGCTTACCAAGTTTGGATGAATAAGTAATTATTATGTGCTGTAAATGAATCAAATAAGTCATTTATTTAAGGGGCAAAAAAAGGGTATCCAACTTTCATATTTTGGCCCCAAATTTCTCCCTCACCTATATCTAAGTTTTTAATACTTTCCTTTAAATATTGGAGTCAATTGGTTAAAAGGAGAGGAAATTATCCATTAATTACTTTTTCCTAAACTGAGCGGGTTATTTGAGAAATATATTAAATGTCACACAATTACATTTTAATTAAGATTATAGGGCCCGACCCTTATATCTGTCACATGGGTTCCTAGCCATCAAATCTTTGATCTAACAGTGATTTGTAATCTTCTAGCTTGATATAGTTTGGGCAAGTTGTAAACAGGGGACCCGATCTTCTCATGGTTGGTCCTCTCTGTCCTCAACACCTCCTCTCCTAATTCTTTTTCCTTTGTATCAGGGAGGAGTGTACGAGCCTTTTGGTGTGTACTTTAACCCCCTTTGGAAGGCTAGTGTGGTTTTGCCAAAATTTGCAGAACAATGTCGGCCAACTCTCCTTAGGCCTGACCTATATAAAAGGTTACATACGCCCTAAAAGGGTGTGTTTTGACCTAAGAGACCCTTCTCGACTTCTGCTCACACCTCAGTGATGTGTGCATTTCGTATCGACTTTTTCAACAATCTCACACACAAATTTAGTTCATTTTGCATTCCATTAGCCTCTATTCATATTTATCTCGCCACATTTTAGTCATTTTTACTTATTGCATGATGTTGATTGCATATACACATTCAAAGTGCCAAATTGGAGATAGTCCAACTCAAATCCAACCCCAAATGGACTTCCCCCAACTTGTAGCTAATTTAGAGTTTATTTCTATAGAAACAACATTGCACACGGTGTGTCTTATTTAAGACACGACATATCCTTTACCAGAAATCTTCATAGAATGAAGAACACATTATGTGGTATTTAGCACATGAAGTGTGAGTCTCCAACGGCCGCAACACCATAACATAGAAGAATGCAAACACGACGTGTCTGAATTAGGACACGACATGTCCTCGGGGCCCAAAGGCTGGCTATGACTTGCTGCCAACACACATTGCGTGTGTTTATTCAAACACAACATGTGCCTTTTTCCTAAAATGACTCTAGAAGAAAATCACACTATGTGTCTTATTTAAGACACGTTGTGTACTTCACAATAGTAGCAAGACCAAACAAAACTGCACAACGGAACATGGTGTGTCCTCTAAAAGACACGTCGTGCCACTATCAGTTTTTATAGAAATGAGAGCAACCACTCCTCATTTTTAAAGATCAATGCAAGACAATGGGAATTTTTCTATTGTCATTTTGAAAGTGTCTTGCATCCAAGAGGAATTCCATATCTAAGAAGGTCAATTTTTGGGTAGAAGAAGGTGGTTTATTTGCAAAGGACCTCTGTTCTACTTCATTTCTTCTCCGAAGGTGCAGCAGAGCTTGCTTTTCTCACTCAAGATTTCTGGGAGGGGAGATTGTCCGAGTTGGAGTAGCTCCAAGGGTGGAATTTTGTTCTCTATTCGTAGTTCTACTTCCCTTTTTCAACATCTCTGTTTCCTTTAGCATTTTCTTCTTTTTTTTTCTCGGTAAGCGCCTTTCATTCTTCTCTTAAGCATGCAAAATTCTAAAATTTCTACATTGTGTATGTATATTTCCATTATGGACGAGTAGAACTCTTTTCTTCGGTGTGGGTGAGTAACTCCCATGTCATTGTTCATGTGAATTCGAAATCTATTTTTATTGCTAGTTAATTTTCTTTTCCATGGATTCCTATGGTGTTTCTTGCTTATATATTTGGCTGGCCACCTTTTGTACATGTTTTATGCTTACCATGTGCTTTGGGTGAATGTATGAGGAAGTAAGGAGTAGGATCCATGGCAGTATACTCTTAACCACGGGAGTGGATTGGGAATATTGAGGATTAGGGTTGTGTACGATACTAATCATAGACGCGGGAGCTTTATGCCAAGTTGAGAACCTCCTTGCATGCTAATGGTAATCTTTATTTCGTAGTCCATATGATATGATGGTATGGTAGTGAAATCTGATGTCCAAGCCCTTAATCACTTATTCAACCCTTTAACTTTGAGCTTTTGCATTTTCTCACCTTCTGTATATGTAATCAACCTAAACTTTGTAACCCGACTTGGATTAATGAAAGTTAACAAATTTGCACCTAACTAGTGTAACTCCTTGTGTTCGACACTCGAATACATTGACCCCGTACACTTGTGGGTGATTAGTGAGTTGAGATCTTTCTTTGTAAAACTCCCATCAAGGTTTTGGTGTCGTTTCCTGGGAGCTACGGTAATTTTTAGTTATAGTAGAAGAGTTAACAAGTAATTGAGACTAAGTCAATACTTTTGCATTTCATATCATGATATCTCTTAGCTTTTGTGAATCTTACTCAATTTTACTTTTCAGGGTGCATGTGTTGCTCTAAGAGGGGTATATAGACATCATTCTTTCTAGACCCTGGAATAGAGCAGACTTTCAGTAGCCATAGAAGAGCAAGGAGGAGTGAGAACTCTTCAAATCTGGGGGAATCACATCCTTCATCAGTGTAATCCTCATCTTCACCACCGCCTTCACCCAGTCCCCTTCAAGATCTAGAGATGGAGGACAACTGACCACTCAAGGATTTTGTTGTGTCGGCCTCCATCAATATATGTGGGGTCATTAATCATCTTGTAATAGAGGCCAACAACTTATCCATCATCCCTACAATCATGCAGATGATCCAACTAAATTGTTTCACATGAACTCTTATGGAAGATCCAAATCTTCACATAGCAGAGTTTCTATAGTACATAAACACTTTTAAGATTAATGGTGTTCCAACCGAGGGAGTACTCCTTTTCTCATTCACTTTGCAAAATTGAGCCAAGGTGTGGCTTTCCTCACTACCTAAATGTTCTATCAAGACTAGGGATGATCTGCTGAATGCTTTTCTGGCTAAGTATTTTCCTCCTAGCAAGACGACCTAGATAAGGAATCAAATTACAAACTTTAAGCAACAGGTGGGTGAGACGCTTTATGAGCCATGGGAGAGGTTTAAGGACCTCCAACGCCTATGACCTCACCATGGTTTGACATACTGGGTTATTCTACAATACTCGTATGACCATTGATGCCGCTACAAATGGAGCCTTGATAAACAAGTTGTATAGTGAAGCGTATGCCATTATTGAAGACATTACACTCTACCACAGCCAATGGAGTTCAGAAAGGACTAGTAAACCATTATCTTCCTCTAATTCAAGTGAGAAGTCCAGTGGGGAACATATTGTAGATGTTATAGACTTGATTGCAGCTAAGCTTGATGCCTTAACCTAGAAATTTGAATGGCTTGCTACTCACTCAGTCCAAGAATTTGAGCAAGTATGTGAGGCTTGTGGAACATTCGGGCTTAACTCTGCTTCTTGCTTTGCATCATAGTTGAATACTACTGAAGTACCAGAACAAGTCAATGCAATAGGAAATTTCAATAATACACAAGCCCACAATTCCTTTTCTAAAACCTATAACCTGGGATGGAGAGACCATACTAATTTCTCTTACAAGAACAACCATTTGCAGAACTAGCAATAAGACCAAGCTCAAGGTCAGCAACCTATGTGCAATTGTCAACCGATGAATGTCGACCGCCAACAGCCACCAGGGTATAGTTCTAATTACAATAGGAACCTCAATCAATTTCAGTAAGTGACTCCTCCACTGCAAAAATCAAGCTTGGAAAGCCTCTTTGAGACCTTTTTCATCACACAAATCAAGCAAAATGATGAGTTCTGGGCACATGGAAACATATTGAAAGAGGCTATCACACAACTATCCTCCAAGGTCGATGGAATTATTACTCACACTAAAATGATGGAGAATCAGATAGCTCAATAAGAATTAGCCAACCAAGGATCATCTTCAGGGTCTTTACCTAGTCAACCTGTCATGAACCCCAAGGAGACTTGTAAATCTATGACCTTGAGAAGTGGAGCAGTCATAGGAGGATCAACACTTATATCAAGAGGAAATATGTAGAGATTGCTGACACTACTATTGAAGATATTGCAAAAAATCAAAGAAAGAAATCTATTGGAAATCTACATCAAGATGATACTTCTAGCAATTCAACTGTCCCATTTCCCCTTAGGTTTGCTAACACCAAAGATGACATGAAGTTCAACAAATTTATGGACATTCTGAACAAGTTGTATGTAAATCTACCCCTAATTGAAGTCATAGCTAAAATGCTTTCCTATGCCAAGTTCTTAAAGGATATCCTAACAAAAAAGAGGAGATCTGGATAGGTAGAAACTATCATGCTCTCTAAAAGGTTAAGCTCCATCATCCAAAATGGTATGCCTACAAAATTAGATGATCAATGTTCCTTTACTCTCCCTTGCATGATAGGAGACTCCACTTTTGATAAAGTCCTTATTGACATTGGACCTAGAATCATCTTGATCCTCGTCTCTTTGTGGGAGAAGCTAGATTTGGGAGATTTGAAGCCTACATCTATGATTATTCAGCTAGTTGACCTCTCAAATAAACACCCAAGGGGAGTGATTGAGGATGTCCCTGTTCAGATAGGAAGGTTCTTTATTCCATGTGATTTTGTGGTTTTATACATGCATGAAGACCCAACCAATCCAGTCCTTTTTGGTAAACCCTTCTTGTGCACTGTAGGCTTCTTAGTTTATGTTAGAGAATGAAAGCTCACCGTCAGGGTGGGAGATGAAGAACTAGTATTTTTATTCTATGACGCCATGAAGGTGCCCAGCTCCAAGGAGTACCTTTGTCTCATTGATACATTGCTTCAAGAGGAAAAGAATTTTGTTGAAACTGCCTTAGATGATTTTGAAGAAGATGATGCAAGTACCATTCTCAATGAGGAAAGTTCTAAAACTTTAGAGACTGCACCAAGTGAAGAAGACTCAATAAAGAATGAAGGAAGTAATAACAAATATCCAAGCAAATAGGTAGAACTAAAATCCCTCCCACCTGGGTTGAGGTATGCTTTCTTAGACCCAAACTCTTCCTCTCATGTCATTATAAATCTTGAATTGAATAATGACTAAGAAGAAAAACCTTTTAACGAACTTAGAAGCTACAAAGATGTGATAGGTTACTCCATTGATGACCTTCAAGGAATTAACCCATCCATTGGAATGCATAGGATATCTTTGAAAGAGAACGCCAAACTATGCATAGACCCCCCAAGGAGACTTAACTAAAACATGATGGAAGTGGTAAAAAGAGAAATCGTAAAACTTAAAGATGTTGGAATCATCTATCCAATAAGTGACAGCCCTTGGGTTAGTCCTATACATGTTGTTCCTAACAAAGGAGGAACAATGATAGTTTACGGAGAAAATGATGAATTAATACAAACAAGAATCATCGCCAGATGGCGAATGTGCATTGATTATAGAAAATTGAACAAAGGCACCAGAAAAAATCATTTTCCTTTACCTTTTATTGATTCAATGCTAGAAAGACTTTCTCACCACTCCTATTTTTGCTATCTTGATGGGTACAACAAATTCTTTCATATTCCCATCTATCCACCCAATCAAGAAAAGACCATATTTACTTGCACCTATGGAACTTATGCATATAGGTGGATGCCTTTTGGGCTCTGCAATGCCCTCGCTACTTTGCAAAGGTGTATGTATGATGGCCATTTTTTCTAATTATATTGAAAAATCATGGAAATGTTTTTGGATGACTTTAGTGTCTACAGAAATTCATTTGATGATTGTTTATTAAATCTAACTAAGGTTTTGTAGAGATTCCAACAAGTCAACCTCATGCTTAATTGGGAGAAATGCCACTTTATGGTGCAGACTGGTATCATTCTAGGACATGTTATTTCAAACAAAGGGATTGAAGTGGATAAAGCTAAAGTGGAGGCTATTGAAAAGATGTTGGCTCCAACCAATGTGAAGGAAATCCATAAATTTTTGGGCCATGTTGGATTCTATAGGAAATTTATTAAGGACTTCTCAAAGATTGCAAAGCCTCTATGTCCCTTGTTAGCAAAATATTCCGAGTTTGTTTTCAATATGATTTCCAAACTACCTTCCGAAAGTTAAAAGATGCTCTAGTTTCAGCTCCTATTATCCAACCACCAGATTGGAGTGCTCCCTTTGAAGTGATGTGTGATGCCAGCGACTATGCCATAGGAGTAGTCTTAGGACAAAGAAAAAACAACAAACTCAATGCTATACACTATGCAAGTAAGACCCTTGATGAAGCACAAATCAACTATGCTACTAGAGAGAAGGAGATTCTTGTCGTTGTAAATGCATTTGATAAATTCAGACAATATCTAGTGGATCTAAGGTCATTGTGTATATAGACAATGCCGCTATAAGATACCTTACGAGTAAGAAAGATCCCAAACCTCGCCTCATCCACTGGATATTGTTACTATAGGAGTTTGACCTAGAAATCAAAGATAAGAAGGAAACCAAGAATAGTGTAGTTGACCATCTCTCACGACTTACTACTAGTGTTGAAGACAAAGTTCCTATTGATGATAGGTTTCCCATTCATAATCTATATGCAGTAAACTCTCTTATTCTTCCATGGTTAGACAATTTTGCAAATTACCTTGCTACCAGATGTCTTCCACCTGATCTCACTTACGAACAAAAGAAGAAGTTCCTTCATGATGTTAAATTCTATTATTGGGACGACCCTCTTTTGTTCAAGCAATGCATAGATGGACTCATCAACATATGTATCCCAAATGAAGATATTGCTAGTGTGATTTCAGATTGCCATTCCTCTCCCTATGACGGGCACTTTGGAGCGAACAAAATAGCAACCAAGATCCTTCAATCTAGTTTTTATTGGCCAAGTTTATTTCATGATGTGCACACATTTGTCAAGGTTTGTGGCAGTTGCCAAAGAGTTGGAGGAATCTCAAAGAGGGATGAAAGGCCATTGAAATCAATTATGGAAATAGAAGTCTTTGATGTGTGTGGCATAGATTATATGGGTCCTTTTCCATCCTCTTGTAGCTACAAGTTCATTTTAGTGGCATGTGATTATGTTTCCAAATGGGAGAAGGCAATCCCCACTCAAGCTCCAAATCCAAAATTAGTCATAAAACTGTTCCAAAAGATCATCTTCCCCATATTTGGAGTTCTAAGAGCAATAATATCAAATGGTGGCAGCCATTTTAATGAAAGGAATTTCAACAACCTACTTAGAAAGTATGGAGTGAAGCATAAGGTGTCCACGCCTTATCATCCTCAAACATCAGGTCAGGTGGAAATTTCAAATAGGCAACTAAAGGCTATCCTAGAAAAGACGATCTCCAATTCAAGGAAGGATTGGGCATTGAAGTTAGACAATGCATTATGGGCTTACACGACATCTTTTAAAACTCCCATTGGAACAACTCCTTTCAAACTTTTTTATGGAAAATCATGTCACTTACCCATAGAATTGGAGCACAAGGCACTATGGACAATCAAATTCCTAAGCTATGACCTCAAGAAGGCAGGAGAGAAAAGATTTTTGCAACTCCATGAGTTAGAAGAACTAAGAATGGATTCTTATGAGAATGCTAAGATTTACAATGAAAAGACTTAAAGATGGCATGATAAAAGAATCAAGGTCAAGGACTTCAAAAAAGGAGACCAAGTTCTACTATTCAACTCCAAACTCAAATTATTTCTAGGAAAATTAAGATCTAAGTGGTCCGGGACATTCTTAGTCTTACAAGTATTTCCATATGGGACAGTGGAGCTATAAGGGAAGCAATAAACCTTCAAAGTCAATGGAAAAAGATGCAAGTTGTACACTGTCAGAGAATAAATTGACAAGGGAGCCTATTGCTCCCTCTAAGATGTTTAGCCAACAAGTTGAAGAGTCTTACTCCAGACTTTAAATGGAGGAACTCGTGGGAGTTGACCCCACATTAGGATAGATTTTCTTTAAGTAGTTTGAGTCAAGAACAATCTTTAATTTCCCGAAATAAACTTGTCATGGATGAATGTAATAATTTAGACACTTATATTTGCATCTCATCACTTCTGTAGGTGTTAATAAGAAGACAATTTCTACAAAAATTCATACAAATCTGACACGACTTTATTTGACATGTTGTGTCACCACTCATAGAAGGAACAATCTGAGTAGATTTTCAAAAAGACACGACGTGTCCCTCAACAACATGTCATGTTGTTATCAGTCAGAAAATGTGTTATTACCATCTAGAACATAAGACATCGTCTACAAATTAGAACACGACATGTTCTTCATTTGCAAAAATGAGCAACAAGTTTCTAGAATCAAACACATTGTGTCCTTATTCAAACATGTCGTGTCTTTATTAGTGAAGAAATGTATACTTCAACTTCTGCAATCATACACATCATGTGCTAAAAAGCACACGCTGTGTACCTTTCAGGTTAGACTTTGCTCAAAAGTTAGTGACAGATTCTACAAGCAGACACTTTGTGTCCTAAACGAGACATGACGTGTGCTTTGATGAGAAAGGGGGTTTTCAACCCTAACCCCAACCCATCTCTTTCACTGTTACAACATTCCAACTCTCAAAGATCCGTGTGCAGCCGTTGTGTTCCAGCTGAGCAGCTGTGTCCATGCGTGAAGCCGCCTCTCCATCATCATCTTCTTCGACCAAGCTCTACCATGGCCCCACCGTGTCTGCCCCGTGAATCCGCCTTGCTCTCTCTCCCTCCCGTTCCAAGAAGCGGAGTAGCTTGGGCAAGCCATCATCGTTTCCTCTGCCGGAAAGTTCAACTCTAGGGAGACCAAGTGAGATCTCTGTCTCCAACATCCCCCTAGTTCCCCCCTCCATTCTTTCCTCCAAAGGTACGGTGAAATCATCCACTGTGTTCCAGCCAATTCGTCGTGTGCACCTCCCTTGTTCATCTTCTTCTAGTCATCACTCTGCCCCAGGTACACAGTGTGTCACCGAGGAGACACATTGTGTCTTCACCCAGTTCTGCCCGCAATTCTGCATAGCACACAACATGTTGTAAATCAAACATGACGTGTTCAAGGCTATTTCAGCTTGACTCCAAGCAGCAATAGCACCCTTAAAACAAACTTCCAACTGCAAGCACGAAGAAAGATCTTCCTTGGCCCTAACCTACATCTCCACGAGCCAGTTTAGGGTCACAATAGAGGAGGACCCTACTTACTAGTTCCTCATCTTAAGGAGGGTTCTACCTACACGTTTTGTGTGTGAGAAAACACTTAATGCCCTAGGATTCAAAGATGAAGTCATCATACATCTAAAGGGACTTGGACTCAACTACCTCTACTGCTCGATAATGAATACTTACCCCCACCTTGTATATGAGTTTCTTACTACTCTTATCATAGAGAACGACCCACAAAGTTGGAATTATTCTCTTCCATTTACTAGGCCTAGGCTTTGAATTCACCTTCAGACGATTCTATGAGATTTTAGAGTGCAATTTCAACAGGACACTAAACTTCCCTCTAGCTTTTGATATCAATGAATTCTGGTATGAGATCACTGATGAGGACCGTCATGATGCTAAAAAGGCTAGGGCATCTGCCATTTACAACCCCATCTTCAGATATGTTCATCGCCTTCTTAGCACAAGGGTTTTTGCAAAGAATGAAACTCAGAGAGTGTGTGGAAAACAAGATTTATTCTTTCTGTGGGGCATGGTGTATGATTATAAGATCAATGTAGGTTACTACATTCTTACCTGGTACTTAGACATCAAGAAAATGAAGAAGAGAGGATCTGGGGATATCATGTGTGGGGATTTGATTACCCTTATTGCTAGGAAGCTCGAGGTGGACGTGACAGGTCTAGAGGCTGCACCAGGTAGAAACCTAGTAGATAGTCAATATCTTCTGCCTATAGGATTGATCTCTAGAGTTCCTAATGATGATACCAAGTTTAGACGGTTCTTCGATGACTGCCAGTACATCAACATTCTAGACTTGGAAAATATCACATTGACAAACAAAGACAACTCGAATGTAATTCTTACTGGCCCAGATGATGTAGAAGCCTCTGAAAAACCACAAGCTACTGAGGCAACCCCTATACTTCCACCACCTCCCTCTATAGGCACTCAGACTAAGTATTCCTAGGTGATGCCTGATGTCAAACATCTTTATGGGTACGTGCAGTAGCGGTTTGACCACATAGACCGCCGCCTAGACCTCATGGGTCAGTAGTATTATGTTATGCATGACATGGTCCAGTGCATGGACATGTGGCACATCCCTCAGAGCCACTATCCAATGCCTCAGCAACACCACTTTGCACCTCATCCAGACCACCCTACATCTCAGCTGCCATAGCATGAGTTTTCCCCACAACCCATGTGCCTCGACATTCCAGACGATGATGATCTCGTAAGCCAGTACTTTCCTATTGGTCACTGGGGTGCTGGTCCCTCCAACTGATGTCACTCCATGATAGGTACCTGGATGCATTTTCTTTGAGTTTGATTGCTACAATGAGGATACTACAAATTTCAAGCTTAGGGGGGATACAACCGGCCGATAATGTAGTTTCTTTTGTTGTTTTTTATTTAGTTCTTTGGTTTAATCTTTTTTTAAAGTAGTTATGCTTTTCTTTTTCCTTTGGCAAGTTTAATATGATGTGAGGCTCACTCTTTGTAATGAATTGTTTCTTCGCTAGTTTGAACCATCTTGTCCTCTTGTACCCAATTTATCATTTAAAGGAATTGTTAAAGAGCATGCATGAATCAAATGGAACCCTTGCGCCATAAACATGTGTTTAAATCTGGTTTATACTTGTAGCTTGAACATTCATCTTTCACATCTGTGATTTTTTAAAATATGTAATGGTATCAAATTTTTATGAGTGAATCAACCTTACAACATTAATTAGGATACATGATGTCCTTTCCAAACTCTTAGTGCATACATAACCACTCTTTTAGTAAAAATAAAAAATTTTCAAAACAAATGGATGAAAACTAGTTAACTTTACAATTTTGTTGACTCTCTTGTTGTGGAAAAATTTTAAAATTTGTATTGCCTTATTTCACCCTCATACCCCATAAAAGATGGCCAACTGCCCACATATCATGCTAGCCTAGTGTAAGCTCGATTTGGGAATGATGGTTAGGTGGTATGTCTCAAAAGAGGGTAAGACACCCCAACCGACACTCCAAGTGTGCATAAGCCTACATTAGCAGCCGAGTGTCGAAACCTATAATCCATTGTCAAAATAATATTTTGAGAAAGAAGAAGAGTTCAACTAAGATTGTTAATGTTAACTAGGATTTCATCATTTGTATCCTTAATAGCTGAGAATTCATGTTGCACATCCACTAACTGTTTGGCTTGGTCATCCAAATTCTACTTAGTGTTGTTTAACCGATTTATTCATTTATTTGTGACCACCCCTACTAAACTAAAAATATCTTTCATGGATGTTTAAGTTGAGTTGACAGCTACAAGTATAAACAAGTTGATCATGGTTGATGTAGTCCCATATTCATATTTCTTTTCATTTGATATACATGAGCTTTGCAAATCCTTAATTTGTGCTCTATGCTCTTTTTTCTTGAGGACAAACGACAATTCAAGCTTAGGGGGATTTGATATGTGCATTTCATATCAAATTTTTCTACAATATCACACACAAATTCAGTTCATTTTGCATTCCATTAGCCTCTATTCATATTTATCTTGCCACATTTTAGTTAGTTTTACTTACAACATGATGTTGATTCCAAATACACATTCAAAGTGCCAAATTGGAGAGTCAACGCCGCCATAGCTGCACAACGAGCACAACTCATTGTCGAGATTCGAGCTGAGGAACAAGCCCGCATCCAAGCTGAGAACATTGCTGCTCAATTAGCGCTAAGAAACAAGCAACTTTGGGACTACGCAGTCCCAAAGAAATATGAAGATGATCACCCAGTCCGACCACCGATTATTAACATACCAAACTTTGAAATCCGGACGCAATGGATCCAGATCATGCAAGGCATCTCTTTCTCTGGAGGACCTGGAGACGATTGCATGGATCATCTTAAGAGATTCAAGTCACTCTGCCACCTTGTACCTCAAGTGGGAGTTGCCTTGGAGGCAATAATGTTACACCTCTTTCACTTCACCTTATCTGGAAGAGCACTAAGTTGGTACAATGCTTTAGATAGGCACCCTATCATCACTACTTGGACCCCCTTAGAAGAAAAGTTTCTTGAGAAATTCTTTCCACCTTCACTAACCTATGAGATCAGGGGACAGATTAACCACTTTGCCCAACTACCCAGAGAAACACTTGCAGAAGCTTGGGAAAGATTCAAAGAACTCCTGAGAAAGTGCCCTCATCATGGCATATCTCAAAATCAACTAATAGAAACATTCTATAGAGGAGTAAGTGATGATATCAAGCAATTTTTAGACTCCTCATCTGGAGGAAACTTTATGAGAAAGAACTATGAAGATGTCTGGAATATAGTTACGTTAGGGGCCGAGAACCAATCCAATTGGGGAAGGTCGTCTAACCAATCTAAGGGAGTCCTTAAAGTCTACAAGGCTGAAGAATCCATGGAGCTCAAGGCCATTGCAGAAGCCCTAAAGACTATTGCTACTAAGCAACAAGCTCTCGAAACTTCTTTTGGAGAATACGACCAGAAGAAAAGCTCCCAGTTTCAACAAGTAAAAGCAGCTACTGGAACTTGCGAAGCTTGTCATGCATCTGATCATCCCACATTATCATGTGGTCTGTTATACAATGTTATGATGGATCTACAACCACCAGTGCCGCAATATGAACCCATTATTGAACATCCCAAGGACCAAATGCCAGAGCAAGTCAACTCCATTCACTCAATACCTGGCCAAGTGTATTACAATCCAGACAAACCAAGAAACCACCCTGGTTTTCAATACGGGAATCCTGCAGGGACTTTCAATCCACAACAACAGACACAAGGTGGATCTTTCAATAGACAACCACCAGGATTTCAGAATAACTTCAACCAAAATCAAGGGAATTATAGAAATGGGTTCCAACGATCCAATTATCCTAGGAATCCCTCTTACCAATATACCCCTCAAGGACTGCACCCACAGCTGCAACAACCTCAGTTGCAGCAGCCACAACAACCGCAGTTAACAGCACCCCCACAGCAACCACAAGGGCAGCAAGTCACTCAATATCAATAGAGGAGTTCCCCTTTCCAACCATTTGATGAAATTTCTTTGATTAGACAGATGATACAGTCTCAGCAAACCATGCTTGCAAACCAACAGGCTCAACAAAAGGCTGTAGAGGCCCAATTAGCACAGATTGCTGCTCAGTTAAAACCACCAGCAGGTACCTTAGCTGGGCAACCAGAGGCAAACCCAAGGCATGACCAAAATAGACCTGAGCAACTGAATGCTGTCACCACAAGGTCTGGTCGTGTCCTTCCTGATACCACTAGAATCATCCATGATGATGATGATGTAGTTATTCTTTCCCCAACAGAAAGCTCAACCAATGAAAAGGAAAAACCTACTACAACTACTGAAAGAGAAAATGAAAAGGAACCAATGCCAGAAGTTCCACCCAGAATTCCTTATCCGGACAGGCCGAAAGGAACCAAAATGGACACTAGGTTCCAGAAATTCAAAGAAGCTATGAAGAAACTATACATTGATATACCATTCCTCGATGCTCTTTCCGAAGTGCCCGCTTGGGCTAAATACCTGAAAACCATTCTATCAAGAAAATACATGATAGAAGAGCACGAAACAGTGAAACTAGCTCAGACCACTTCAGACATTCTGCTTAACAAAATGCCAAAGAAAAAGAAGGATCCAGGTTCCTTCGGTATTCAGTGTTCTATTGGAAATGGCTCCAGCAAGAAGGGCTTAGCAGATTTAGGGGCAAGTATATCCATCATGCCTTACTCTATGTGTAAAAGATTAGGTTTCAATGATTTTCTACCTACGACAATGACAATTCAGTTAGCCGACTCTTCCATATCTGCTCCCCTTAGAATCATTGAAGATATACCTGTCAGGATAGGAACGAATTCTTATATTCCGTGCGATTTCGTTATTATGGACATACAAGAAGACATAAGATACCCGATAATCTTCGGAAGACCTTTCCTAGCTACTGCCCGAGCGCTTATCAATGTAGAAGTAGGGACTATTATCTTGAGACTTGGGAAGGAAGCTTTTCAGTTCAGAGTTCTTAATAGCATGAAAGGTCCAAGCATTCAAGAGGAAGTTTTTCTCCTGGATGCTATATATCAAATGTCCCAATTAGAAATGTCTGAACCCTCTGATGAATTGGAAAATACCTTGACTAATTTGGAAGTAGAATTCTCGGCAAATGAACTAGTGCAACAATGCCATCAATACTTAGAAAAAGCTGAAGAAGCCCTAACGGCCACCTTTGAAGAACTTAAGGCTGTCACCATTATAGAAGCAACCGAGCCACCTAAGGCTCCTGAAATGAAAGCCCTACTCGAGGGACTCAAACATGTCTTTCTCGACAATGAGAAACTTTGTCCAGTGATTATCAGCTCCACTCTGGAAGTAGACCAAGAAGACAGACTTCTTGATGAACTAAAGAGACACAAGAAAGTTATCGGATATAAGATGACTGACTTGACGGGTATAAATCCAGCCTTTTGCATGCACAGATTGCCCATGATGGAAGATTTCAAACCATCAAGGGAACATCAAAGAAAGTTGAACCCTAATCTCAAGGAGGTAGTTCGTCTCGAGGTTCTCAAACTTCTTAAAGCAGGCATCATCTACCCAATCTCGGATTCTGAATGGGTAAGTCCCGTGTAGGTGGTCCCTATAAAAGGGGGGACCACTGTTGTTCTTAATGACAAAAATGAATTGGTACCTACTAGAACAGTAACTGGGTGGAGAATGTGCATCGACTACAGAAAACTTAACAAAGCAACAAGGAAAGATCATTTCCCCTTGCCCTTCTTGGATGAAGTTCTCGAACGACTCGCTCACAAAAAAAATTTATGTTACCTTGACGGATATTCAAGATTTTACCAAATCCCAATCCATCCTGAAGATCAAGAAAAAACCACTTTCACCTGCCCTTTTGGAACATATGCCTTCAGAAGGATGCCTTTCGGGTTATGTAATGCACCCACAACCTTCCAAAGATGTATGAACGCTATCTTCGCCGGATTAACAGAATCTATCATGGAAGTCTTCATGGATGATTTTTCCGTATACGGAGATTCTTTCGACAACTGTTTACTCAATTTAGGAAACGTCCTGCAAAGATGTGAGGACACCAACCTGATCTTGAACTGCGAAAAATGTCACTTTATGGTGATTGAAGGTGTGGTCCTAGGACATCGAGTAAGTAGTAAAGGGATTGAAGTGGATAAAGCAAAGGTAGATGTCATCTAAAAGCTAACTCCACCTAAAGACATCAGAGGAGTCAGGGCATTCCTTGGTCATGCAGGATTCTACAGGAGATTTATAAAAGATTTTTCAAAAATAGCAAAGCCAATGACTCACCTGCTGACCAAAGAAGATGATTTTATATTTGACCAAGAATGCATTAATAGCTTCATAACTCTGAAGAATGCCCTTATCTCTGCCCCTATTCTAAGAGCTCCTGACTGGTCTCAACCGTTTGAAATTATGTGTGACGTTAGCGATTATGCTATAGGGGCAGTCCTTGGTCAAAGGATGGACAAAAAGCCTTACGTCATATATTACGCCTCCAAGACACTTGATGAGGCACAAAAGAATTATACTACCACCAAAAAAAAGTTCCTGGCAGTTATCTATGCTTTTGAAAAATTTCGGTCTTACCTAATCGGGTCAAAAGTCATAGTATATACTGACCATTCTGCGATACGATACTTGGTCCAAAAACAAGATGCTAAACCCCGACTCATCAGATGGGTTTTAATGCTTCAGGAGTTTGACTTAGAGATTAAAGACAAAAGTGGGGTTGAAAATGTCATCGCGGATCACCTCAGTCGTATTGAAGCTAAAGATTCCGATAAATTACCCATTCGAGACTCTTTACCAGATGATCAACTAATGAAGATTACTACTGGATTTCCCTGGTATGCTGATATTGTTAATTATTTGGCAACATGAATCATCCATCCGTCTGCATCTTACCATGACAAAAAGAAATTCATTCATGATGCTAAGCAGTATTTTTGGGACGAGCCCTACCTATTCCGCTTATGCACAGATGGACTTTTTCGTTGATGCATTCCGGAGACGGAAATCACCTCAGTTCTAGAGCACTGTCACTCAGGCCCTACTGGGGGCCACATGAGTTCTAAGAAGACAGCCCTCAAAGTCCTGCAATCTGGTTTTTACTGGCCAAACATTACAAAGGATGCACATAAATACGTGCGATCATGCGACAAATGCCAACTATCCGGGGGGATAACCAAAAGAAATGAAATGCCATTGAATATATTGCAAGAAATCGAACTCTTCGATGTATGGGGAATAGATTACATGGGTCCTTTCCCCCCATCTTACGGATTTATGTACATCTTGGTTGCTGTGGATTACGTTTCGAAATGGGTAGAAGCTCTACCAACCATTTCTTGTGATTCAAAACCGGTAATCAAGATGTTTAAAGAGATAATATTCTCCAGATTTGGCATTCCAAGAATGATAACCGTTGCAGAAAGAGTCAACGGTGCCAATTTTTGATGGAGCCTCCACTTACATGGAGTTGCGTGCACCACTAAAAATCCTATAGATAGAAGATCTCTAAGTTTAGCCTTGCTTATACTAAGTTAAAACTCCACCCACGTATGCTAGGATACGTGGAAGTCTTATCGCAGTATAGTTAAGGGTCGAATCCTCGAGACAACGGTCTTGTTGTTGCCAACAAGACGGAAAACGTTTGAATTTCACTTAATCACTCAATGGTTGGTATTTAGATCAAAAGGTTGATTTGGTTGTTTTTAAGCTAAGTGCAAGTAAAGTAAAGAAAGCAAGTAAATCTAGGTTGTTAACAATGATGAAAGATTACTAGGGTGTAATCGGGTTTTCACCGCCACTACACATCGATCAACACATGCAAAGCAAAACTTAACCTGCAAAAAGAGTTCGGTTAGTTAGTATCCTTGTAGACCTAGCCTCCTTTCGGATAATCTAGCTACGAGAAGTGCGGGAATGTTGCAACGCCAACCATTCCTGAACAAATGGTCACATTACTTTGCATCATTCCCCTCGCAAAGTGTGTTCCTCGACATACCAAGGTTGCACTTCCATACGTCAACTGATTCCATTTCATAGTATGAAAGTGCAACGGATGATAGTGAGTTTACTCCACTTCTTGAGATACACTTCTGGATACCGAAACAGATGCATGATGGATACATGCACCAAGAACCAACATGCAAACGAGTTTCGAATCTAATAGTACAAACGTAGACAATTCATACTAAAAGATAAAGGATAACACAAGTTGGAGATCAAGCAACATGCATTCATTAATCGTTTGATGTCGAACTAAAAAAGATAAGAACTCTCTATTACAACCTAAGGATTACATTTTACATGATATGAAAGTATGGGTAGTGGGGCTACTCCCCGCACCCTAGTGAAGAAGACTACTCCCTCATGACTAGGACCAAGAAGGGGGCGAGAAGAGAGAGAGAGCATCATCCCCACAAAGGAGGGGGGAAAGTCAACTCCTTGGGGAGAGAGAGAAACGATCCACCAGTCTTCGTAGGTTGCACGATGAGGAGGTCTCCTCCTCCCACCTTCTTAGCGAAGAAGGAGAAAGCAGCTTCAGGATGGAGTATGGATCTCAGATCGACAGCCTCAGGGCGGAGGATGGAAGTGGCAGGAGCTCTGGAACGATTGGGGCAGCCTTTCGACGTCTGAGAATTCTCTCCTTTTGAGGTGACACTTGGGGTCTTATTTATAGGCTTAAGTTGAGGCCAAATGGTCTTGAGACCATTTGGGGTTCTCAAACCATTTGCCTTTATGCAGTCTCTGAGATCGTTTAGTCTTATGCGGTCTTGGGACTGTATGGCCTTCATGCGGTCTTGGGACCGTATGACCTTCATGCGGTCTTGGGACCGCATGGCCTTCATGCGGTCTTAGGACCGTATGACCTTCATGCGGTCTTGGGACCGTATGGCCTTCATGCGGTCTTGGGACCGTATGATCTTCATGCGGTCTTGGGACCGTATGACCTTCATGCGGTCTTGGGACCGTATGGCCTTCATGCGGTCTTGGGACCGTATGGTCTTCATGCGGTCTTGGGACCGTATGGCCTTCATGCGGTCTTGGGACCGTATGACCTTCATGCGGTCTTGGGACTGTATGGCCTTCATGCGGTCTTGGGACCGCATTGCCTTCATGCGATCTCAGGACCGTTTGGAGTCTTTGTAATTTTTTTGTGTTTTCCTGTAATGATAAAGAAGAGAAGTTAGTTTATTGGTATATCAGAAATACAGTAAAAAGTTAATGATTCTATCTAATTTATCTAAGAAAGAGTATGGAAAATTAAGGAGAACTAATAAGATAACGTCACAAAATGGGAGGTTATCAATAGTCCAACTCAAATCTAACCCAAAATGGACTTCTCCCCGACTTGCAACTAATTCAGAGTTTATTTCTGCATAAACAACATTGCACATGGTGTGCCTTATTCAAGACACAATGTGTCCTTTCCCAAAAATCTTCACATAATGAAGAACATGTCATGTGGTATTTAACACATAGCATGTCAGTCTTCAGCGACCCCAACACCAAAATGTAGAAGAATGCAAATAGGGCGTGTCCCAATTAGGACATGGCGTGTCCTTAGGCCCTGAAGGCTAGCTACGACCTGCTGCCAATGCACACGGTGTGTGTTTATTCGAACACGCTGTGTTCTTTTCTCCTGAAACGACTCCAGAAGAAAATTTTCACAACGGGACACGGTGTGTCCTCTAAAAGACATGTTGTGTCACTATTAGTTTCTATAGAAATGAGAGTAATCACTCTGCATTTTTAAAGATCAATGCAATGTAATGGGCAGTTATCTCTCATCATTTTGAAAGTATCATGCATTCACAAGAAGTTCCAGAGCTAAGGAGGGCGATTTTGGGGTAGAAGAAGGTGGTTTCTTGGCAAAGGACCTCCATTCTACTTCATTTCTTCTCCATTTCTTCTCTGAAGGTGCAACAAAGCTTGCTATTCTCAGTCAAGCTTTTTGGGAGGGAATTTTGTCTGAGTTGGAGCATCTCCAAGGGTGGAATTTCATCTTCTAGCTGGAGTTCTACTTCCCTTTGGCTACATCTTTGGTTCCATTAGATTTTTCTTCTCTTAAGCGTGCAAAACTCTGAAATTCCTACATTGTGTATGCATATTTCCATTATGAACGAGTGGAGCTCTTTTCTTGGGCATGGGAGAGTAAATCCCATGCAATTTTTCATGTTAACTCGAAATCTATGTTTATTGCTAGTTAATTTGCTTCTCCATGGATGCTTGCGGTGTTTCTTTCTTTTATGTTTGGCTGGCAACCTTTTGTACATGTTTTATGCTTACCTTGTGCTTCAAGAGAATTTATGAGGAAGTACGGAGTAGGATCCATGGAAGTATACTCTTAACCATGGGAGTGGCTTAATAATATTGAGGGTTAGGGTTGTGTTCGATACTAGGCATAGACGTGGGAGTATTATGCTAAGTTGAGAACCATCTTGTGGAATTGGGAAATGCACGACGATGACAACCTCCTTCCATGTTTATGGTAAAAATGATTTTGTAGTCCATATGATATGATGGTATGGTAGTGAAATCTAATGTCCAAGCCCTTAATTGCTTATTCAACCCTTTGACTTTGAGCTTTTGTGTTTTCTCACCTTCTATATCTGTAATCTACCTAAAATTTGTAACCTGACTTGGATTAATGGAAGTTAAAAAATTTGCACCTAACTATCCTAGCTCCTTGTGTTTGACACCTTACTACATTGACCCCATACACAAGCAGGTGATTAGTGAGTTGAGATCTTTCTTTGCAAAACTCCCATCACTCAGCAACTAATTTCCTTCTTTAAGATTTGCTATTTGTCTCGTCTTCCTCTCTGAAACCCGCTGGTGGTCTACCATGTCGTCCTCACGACTCCGGTCATCTCCTAGAATATTGAGGCTATCACCAAGTTTGCCTGGATGAAGAGAAGGTGTTGGCACACGTGGTCATCACCCAACAGTATTGTAGCCTGAAGTCAAACGTCAAGTTGACTCGCAAAGGGGGCTTCTCGTAAGCCTGAGGTTGAAGATGAGTAGCGGTAAAATTACCCTCCTACTCTCCATTCTTCTGTTGTGATGTAAGACTATTCCTGACCTTCAACCCTTTTTCCTTACCTTTCCAGTGAGTACAGCCATCCAACCTAGCATAAGCCTATTGGCGCAACTGGGCCTCGACCGCCCATGTGGCAAGCTCCTATTGGCCCAAAGGTATTTATTTTGTAAAAATGATAGTGAATCATAGAATTATCCAATGATGGAAAGAGTTATATGAAAATTGATAAAACAAATGTGAGGAGTTCAATAAAATTAGTTTCATAGCCTGATTTCCATCCTAACTCCAAAGTGTATAAAAGTGTTATCTTTAATGTGATTTCATATGTGAAAAATGCTAATTACATAAGATTAATGAACTTGATGATCATAACTTGTTTGATTGGACCTTATATGTGAATTCTAACTTATTTGGATACAAATATCATCTTGGAACTAATTCAAGATCAAGAATTCATGTATTACCAAAAATTAGGGTTAGATAGTTAAGATGGTAATTGATATAAAGTGTATTGATTACAGGACATTAGGGTTTCCAAAAATCTCAGGAGACTTAGGATTTGACTCAAGATTAGAGAGACCAACTTAGGATCTACTTTGCTCCAAGGTAAGAGGGTCATGCCACTATACATATTTACATTGGTTGAATTGTATGCTATGTATGATTTAGAAATTATGCGTTCAATTTTAAGTTTAATACTCAAATCATGTCCATCATATAAATTTATTGATGTTTGCTATATCTTCTATCATATGGTTATCATGTTAATTAATATTAGAGATTATGATTAATGATCAATGATTAATGGATGTTAAAGTTCATGTTTCAAGAGGGAGAAATCCCATCATGTTAAGTTCAAGGATCATGTTAATCTTAATGCTAATGTCATGTTAAAGATCAAGTTAATTGGAATTGAATCAGTTTTTATATGCTTCTTGGATCATGGACCTCAAGGGGTCGTTATGGGCATTCATGCCAATTTTGGGCTTTTATAGCTAAATCATGGGCATTCTTGCCATTATAGGCTTTCCTAGCATTATGGGCTTTCCTAACAATCATGTGCTCTTAAGTGGGCGACATAAAGAGAGGCGTATATTATTGTTAAATTCTTCATGTTATAAGAATCATGTAGTCAAGAATGCTTAAGTCAAATTCATGTCAAGGTTTTCTTTCAAGTCAAGTATACATGCTTATTTTTAGTTCTTATGAAATGTATAGTGCCTCTTACTAATGTGTCTTTGTTTTCGCATGGCCATGGGACGAGATGTCCCTAGATCAAGGAGAAAAGGTATTTTGAAATGAGTGCTTCAAGGTAGAAGATCACATAACTTAGCTTGGTGGGGTGCCATCTACACCTTAGAAGATCCTATATCAAGTTTCCAAGGAAGATTTATGTCCTAGATTTGGTTTACCTTGCATTTATTAGATTCTATATCAATGATTTGGTTTACCTGCTTATTCAATTCATTTTCACCCATTTTTAATAAAAGCGATCATTTTTATACAAAAAGTTCTCTCTTTGAGCTTAAGTGCAATTTTCCCATGAAGTCTTATTTTTTATAAGTTTGTTTTCATAAATTTCCCAATTCTATAAGTCTGAATAAAATATTCTTTTTCCCACAAAGGACATTCAATTCTCTTTATCCACACAAAATCCAAATATTTGTTATAATAAATTAGGATCATCTTGTTTTAATGTCTCATTGTCTTCCTCCATTATTTTATTAAATTTTATTCAAATTTGTTCATTCAACATTTTGTTTGTTTTTGCCCAAAATGTTGTTGGGGAAAAATAGATGATCGAGATGGAAAAAGTAAAGCTTTACCCCGCCCAAGGCCCTTGTAGAATCGTAGCCATCCTGTGCTTGAGACGTGGAAGATCAGCGTGATCCCGAGCCTATGTAATATGTCACAACTTCCAAAATTTTCCATAAAAAATCCCCAAACCCTAATCCTATCCTATATGGAGACCCCCATATTGACCCACATTCCGAGCAACTTCTTCATCGTCCTGAATATAGAGAATCAACTACCCCACTCTTATTTCTCTCGTGCTCAAAGGATCCTTCCTCTAACACAACTATTCAATTACCATTGTGAGATTGAATAGATGTAATCTTGGATATCTAATATGTTCATTTCCATTCATCCATAATTGCTATCATCTACTCATAACTACTTCAAACTATTCAGAACTCTTTATCTATATATCTATATGAAATGTTCTATTGTTATGTGATCCAGTCAAATTGTTTGATCTACTACTTAAATAGATACTAATATTGCTCTTAACCAAATATTTTTCACATAGTCTCCTCTCTTTTTCCTTATGCATCAGTCCTAATCATTAGAGACAACTCTCTTCCATGGGAGATCATGAGGCGACTAGCACCCCACACATTAAAAAACTAGGATATTTAGAGAAATGACACGAAATCAATGGTCATCTCAAGTCCTAAAGATCCACAAGTATAAAACTACTTGTTTAATGAGTACTATTATTATGTTTTCTATTAACCTAACATGAAACCATACTAACTCAAGAACATTGAAAAATGGTTTAATTCCAATTTATCGGGTTAGATGAGAGTGCTAAACCTTTCCCATTTGTAATAAAACCTTCAAATATGTTTTTTAACTATGCTTTCCATCCCTTTCATTCTTGACTCTCACGTGGAGTCAAAAATGGCTTTTTATGTTTTGGCTGATTTAAACATTTGCTTGTTTTTCCTCATTTTACTAATAATATGTGGTGGTAACTCTGAGCTTACCTTTTTTTATCATTTCTCTTAGTGATTTTCGAAACAAGTTTTATAACCATAGATTTTTTTTGGGTGGGAACAACATATATAGATTGGTTGGTAGGAAATGCGATAGAGGTGAACGCCTGTGGCAGTTTCTCCACCTCTCCCATGCCTGTGGTGGAGGCTGAATGCCCGGGAGGGTGGTAAATCAAGGCGACAACTCGGATTTGAACTCGGTTCCCTTTGTTAGGGGACACTGTGCTTGACCACTTGAGCCACTCCTTGTCGGAAACCAGCATCATATATGTATGTATGTATATATGTATGTATCGGAATTTGGTAATTTTATTCCGAAATTTCCCTCTTGCCAAAATGGAAAGAGAGTCAAAATACAATGCTCTCCACACACTACATTACTCACTCAAAAAGGGAAAGAGACTACCTAGCAATGTAGTCTACCTAAGACAGCTTTACATATTTTCTTTACAATGCTTTGTATATCTCTTTTTCTATCACTATGTCTTCTTTGATTTCTTTCCTTCCAAGTGTGGAAGTATGTGGCAGCAAGAAGAAGGAGCATTTTCTTCTTTTGAGTACCAGAGTTCCTCCCTAATCTCGAGATCATATCTTTTGTATCAGCCAGATAGCAGGGTTTGAAGTGAAGCTCCTCGCACACCTTCTTCTAGATGCTTAATGTGAAGGTGCAGTTCTGAAAAAGGTGACACTTAGTTTTATCTTGTTCCTCGCAGAGATAACAAACAATTGGTGAATCTGGGTACCATTCATGGACTTTATCCAACATGGATAGAGAGTTATTAGCAGCTCTATAAAGGCAGAAGGACCATTTTGGAACTTCATACCTCGTCCAAAGGAATCTAGTACCCTTGTAATCAATGGAGTGGGGTCTAACCAGGTCCCATATGTTGATGGAGTCCTTGAGAGTGTAGTGTCCATCCCTGTGTGGAGAGAAATCATGCTTGATGCTCTTCTAGATAGTTGTCATTCTGTTTATGATTCTAGATTAGCCTTCTCTAGTATTGGGCTCATAGTCAAGACCATTTGGATAACGTTTCCACATCCATTTGCTCCAAACAGATTTCTTGGCAAGGAAATTGATAATCCTTCTGGTCGTGCCCCAATCTACAATGGTGCTGGGAAGTTTGAGGCTGAGTCCCCCTTCTTCTTTGGGTAAGGCAAGTCTCGAGTATTTCATCGGATGAGTGTTTCCTGCCCAAAGGAAGTTTGACAGTGTCATCTCGATCCTGTCTAAGACAGCTGTTGGTAGCTCCCCTTGCATCGCCCAGAATTGCAGAAGACCTTCTACTACAGATGAAATCAAGGTAGCCCGGCCAGCCATAGAGGTTTTCATGATAGGCCATTTCGCTATCATTTCCTCGATTCTATCAGTACAACCAGTGAAGTCTTTAACTTGCAACTTGCCACCAGATAATGGGAAGCCAAGATATTTAGTTGGAAGAGGACTGATTGTAATTCCTGAGATCTCCGTAATAGAAGCATTGAGCTGAGTGCAGTTTGAAGAAGTGAACTGCTGTGTTTTGTCCTCATTGATATGAAGTCCGGTTTGATTACCGAAATGTTTCAATAGAAGTCTAAGATTGCTGATGTATTTAGGCTTAGCTTCCAAGAAGACAAGGACATCATCAGCGAAGATGAGGTGAATAAGAGATTTGATGCCATGAATGGAGTAGTTGGCTATGTTCTTCAACTCTTCAGTGATGTGCATGAGTCTGGAGAAGTATTCCATGAGAATCGTGAAGAGTAAGGGGGAAAGAGGATCCCCATACCTCAATCTGTTTGAGCTTTGAAAAATCCCATCCGGTGTTCCATTTACCAGGACAGAAAAACTGGAGGTACAGACACACTGCTTCATAAGAGAAATCCATTTAGGAGAGAAGCCCATGTTTTCCATGATCCACCAGAGTTTAGGCCAATGTACGCTGTCAAAGGCCTTAGAGACGTCGATCTTCATATAGATTTTTTATAACCTTTGTTCACATTGAACTCAAGAAGGAATTCGCTAGCAAGTAAAGCACAATATGAGATACTCCTTCCCTCGATGAAAGCTCCTTGGTTGTCAGAGATGATGTGGGGTAGAACAAGCTTTAGTCTTTCAGCTAGGATTTTAGCTATGATCTTATATTGGACATTACAATAGGAAATCAGTCTGAAGTAAGATAGAGAGGCCTTCGTCTTCTTCTTTGGGATGAGAACCAGAAAAGAATGGTTGATTTGCCGTAGCATACAACCACCATCCATGAACCATGTGATACTTCGACATAGGTCCTGCTTGATGGTGTCCCAAGCAAAGCGATAGAAATAAGAGTTGAAGCCGTCCGGGCCAGAAGACTTGTGCACCCCTATGCTCCATAGGGCGCTTTTGATTTTGTCTTCAGTAACTTGTCTACATAAGATATTATTGTGAGTAGAAGTGAGTTTGTACCTCCAGGTTAAGTGCTCATCATCAGGATTGTGATCTTCAGTACTAGATTTGTTGTATAGTTTTTTGTAGAAGTCGTTAGCTTGAGCAGCAAGGTTTTCTTGATCGTTTATGACAGTACCCTCCTCGCTAATGAGCTCAGAAATGCAGTTCAGGGCTTCTTGTTTACAGATGGCATTCTGGTATAATTTGGTGTTCTTATCACCATCAGCAATCCACTTTTTCCTGCTACGCTGCCACGTGAAGCTTTCTTCAGCTGCTTTGAGATCCTTGAGCATCTTGTTTATTCTTCCTCCTTGGCGATCAAAGAAACATTGAGCGGGTCAGTCATAAGGTTGTCTTTGACAATAATAAGATCATTCTTCGTTTCCTGTAGAAGCTTTGGGATATTGACCTTCTCCCTCGACCAGGCTTTGATCATGCACTTCAGTCGCATGAGCTTCCTTGCAAAGACGAACATAGGATTGCCTTCAATCGGGCAGTTCCAGGATGTGTTGAGAAGGTCCTCGAACCCTTTCCAGTCTGTCCAGAAATTAACAAACCGGAAGGGTCTGGGTTTGTGTTTTTTATCCATGACCTGCATGACGAGAGGAGCGTGGTCGCTAATGTCTGCGCCTCCTACTCTGATGTGGGCTTGGGGAAGGGTCTGCAGCCAGAGGCTGTTGACTAGAGCACGATCCAGTTTGCTCGCAATCCTTTTATCAGCGTTCCTACCTTCATTATTCCAAGTGAAAAGCTCATCTCTATTCATGGGAAGCTCGCACAGGTCAACAATATTGATCATATGATTAAAGGACTTAATCACAACTTCCGAAATGATTCAGCCACCTCGCTTCTCCTCTTGTAGTCTAACATTGTTGAAATCACCCATCAACAGCCATGGGAGATCGATTCTTTTGTTGAGTGCTAGGAGATCACTCCAAAGTTCCTGTCGTTGTGAATGAAGGTTGAAAGCATATATGGCAGAGAACCAGATGGATAATCCACCTTTATTTGTGCATATGGAATTTATCATTTGTTCCGATTTGCTATCGACTTGAATGTCCCAGACATTTGGATTCCATCCCAGACAAATTCTTCCTAGTTCAACCTCCTCATGATTGGAAGTAGACAACCAACCATTAGGGAAAATTGAACTGATACAGGTTTAGTTGCATCTTCAAATTTTTGTTTCAATGATGGCAGCGAGAGAGACCTTGCTTGATTTAATCCAGTCTCTCACCTCTCTCCTCTTGGCAGGATTGCAAATTCCTTTCACATTCCATACCAAGATGGACATAGATACTTATTTCTTTGATCTTGTGCTCCGTAGGGGAGCCTTCTCCTTCTCCTTGCCTTTACGACTTTTATCAAGGTTTTTTGTTTTCTCTCCTTCTACGATCTCCTCTACCTCTTTATCAGATTCACTCAGGACACCAAAAGAGTCGGAGTCCAGTACTTCACCATCCTCCTTGTCCTTTGGGTGTTCTGAATTGGTGGGATTCGGCTTGGCTCCCGCTTATTTATCTTTTGAGACCGCCGCAGATTTAGTAGGTTTGGAAACCTGCTTCGGTTTCCATGTTTTCTTTGGTTTCTCAAAACCATCCTCATCAACAGACTTGGTGGGAGGTTTGTCAATGGAGCACTCATCTTTGTCGTGTCCAAACATGCAGCAAGTAGGGCACTTCTTCGGCAGGTATTCATATTTGATATCGAAAGAGATATCATCCTTCTTCCCTCGAATATCCACCCATATTTTATCAGGTAGGTCTTCAGATGCATCGACATCCACCAAAACCCTGGCCTCATCAGTGCCAGCAGTTTCGATAGATCTTGTTTCCACATGGAGAACCTTACCAACTCCAGAGGCGATTGTTCCCGCTGCTTTGGTAGTCCAGGTTTTGCCCTTCGAGGGGATGTGGATCCAGATTGGAAGAGATGAAAAATCATCCTTCACCAACGTGTCGCCATACTGATAATGTTTAGCGATCACCAGATGCCCATCGAACCATCTTGGTCCGTTGTTCAAGTAGGCTTTTTTATCCATTGCATTAGAAAAATGGATGATGAAGAATCCTTGTTCCTTGGAGACGACGTCAAAGTCCCCCCTCGGCTTCTAGACCCTCGTGATCCATGCCATCAGGAGTGGGTAAAAGGGACGTTTACCCATCACGTAGATGGAAACAGAGTACTCCCAGACATCCTTCATGCGACCGTACTCTTCTGCTTCCAGATTGACGACGACCTTGCCATCCCGTTTAGTCGGTTTAGGAAAAGCAAAGGCTGCACACTCCTTCTCCTACGTAGGGGTCCTCTTGACAACCTGTGTCCAAGGGTTCTTACTTTTCAATGGCGTCGATGAAGAACTTGAACCCTCTCCATTGTTAGGGTTGGTGGTGGTGGATGGGGTAGAGTTGGGGGGTGTGGCGGTGGGGTCAATGGGGGTGGTCGGGGTTGAGGTTGCCGCCATGGCCGCCGGTCCTCTCCGGTCGCCTGGCAGATCGCTAGGAAACCCTAGGAGACGGAGGGGGTATGTATATATGTATGTATGTATGTATATATATGTATGTATGTATGTATGTATGTATTGGAATCAGGTAAATATATTCCGACTACCCCCTATAATTGTTGGAGGTCAACAGTTACATATAGCCCCTTTGCTCACTGTACAACAGGCACATGAGCAACTCACACATCTATCTAATTCGTAGTTTCTTTTTTACACTATTACAAATTTTCACAGCAATAGTACTCATGTTCCTAGCTATGCCTCCGTGCTTTCATGTATTTCTTTTGGTCCAGATATGAAAACACAAGGCAGCCAACAAGAGCATATTTTCCTCATCGTTGCCGCAGTGCTTGACCATCTTCTTAGTATCTTCAATCAGCTCAATCTGTAGGTGGAACTCTTTGCAAACTCTTTCCCACACATCCTTAGTGAAATTGCAGCCACCAAACAGGTGGTTATGGGACTCCTCCTTCTCCTTACATAGTAGACAAATAGGAGATATATTGTTGTTCCATTTTTGTACTTTGTCCAAGGTCACTAAGGCCCCATGTAATATCTTGAAGATGCACACAAACCATTTAGGCACGTGTTTTCCAGCCCATATTTGCTACATTGTCCCATCTTTTTCAGCTCTCATTCTTGTGATTTCCCATAGATCAGCCTTTGCATTTATCATATGCCATTCACCCGCATGATTCATGGTAAAGAGATGTTTCACCTGTGGTCTTAAGCTCCTCATCATCTGAATAGTGTGTGTCAAACCTTCCTGGGTTCTTGGCTGGAAATCCAGTCTCTGTGGATATCTATCTCTCATCCATCTTACCCATACAGAGCCATGTGTTTGGTACAAAATAATTCACTTTAGTGTCCCCCCATCTAGCAATATCCTGAGGTGTTTTCATCTGCAGACCTCCTTCATCCTTTAGTAAGGCCAACCTTGCATAGCACATAGGATGAAATTCACCCTCCCAAATGAAGTTGGCCATTTTCATCTCCATTCTATCAAGCACAGCACCTGAAATCTCCCCATGTTGCACCCAGAAAATGAGAAGGCCCTCAATAGCTGCTCTAATAAGAGTTTCCCATCCAGCCATAGATGTCTTTTAAGTAGGCCAACGTGCAATCATTTCATCCAATCTATCGATGCATTCTACAAAATATTTGACTTGAAAATTGCCACCTGTAAGCAGAAAACCCAGATAGAACTTGCCCAACTCCACACCCATGGATTCTTGCAGCCTATTTTCCATCTGATGACAATTATTTGAGAGGTAGATATTATTTTTATTTGCATTAATCTGTAGCCCCGTCTGCTCTCCAAAGTCTCTAAGAAGTTTTTTCATCTCAAGAAGCATATCCACTTTGTCCTCCATAAATAGAAGAACATCATCAGCAAAAATGAGACGGCTCATTACCTTCATCCCGTGGATGGTATATGCTTTAATCAATTTTCTATCTCCAGCTTCCTTCAGCTTCCTTGTAAAATATTCCATGACTAGAGTAAAGAGAAGTGGAGAGAGAGGATCACCTTGTTATAACCCATTGCTTCCTATGAACATACCAACTGATGTGTCATTAACCAAAACTGAGAAGCTCATTGTGCTGACATATTGTTGCATCCATTCTATCCATGTTTGGGAGAAACCCATCTATTTCATGATCCACCACAACTTCTCTCATCACTGTCGTAAGCCTTGGACACGTCAAGTTTTAGGTAAGCTTTTCAGCTCCCTCTCATCACTTTAAAATCAGCTAAGAACTCGTCAGCAAGAAGGGCACAATCGCTAATACTCCTACCAATAATAAAATCTCCATGGTTTTCAAAAATAAGGAAAGGAAGGACCATCTTCAGCCTTGTATCCATAATTTTTGTAATGATTTTATATTAAACAGAACAACAAGCAATAGGTCTAAAATCACCAAGGGATGCAGTAATCTTCTTATTTGGAATGAGGACTAGAAAAGCATGATTGACTTGTCTTACCATGTTACCTCCCTCCAGGAACCATCTAACATATTTTAGGAGATCATCTTTGATTATGTCCCAAGCAGTTCTGTAGAACAAAGAATAGAATCTGTCTGACCCCGGTGATTTTTGCAGCCTATACTCCAAAGTGCATCTTTGACTTCTTGTTTGGTAACCTCCCTCATAAGAATATTGTTTTGGGTGCTTGAGAGCTTGAATTTCCAATCTATGTCTTCCTCCTCCTCCTTGTCAAATTTATTTTTATTGTAAAGCTCACTGTAGAACTACATGACTTGGTCTTCTATGTCTTCTTGTTTATTAACCACATGCCCATCTTTGTCAATAATCTCACAGATGATGTTGGATGCCTCCTTTTTTCTTACTGTTGTATTGTAAAGCTTTGTGATTCTATCACCAACTTCCATCCATTTCTCCCTACTTCTTTGCCAATAGAATTATTCTTCTGCCTTTTTTAGGTCCTCAGGCATCATCCTCAGTTCTTTGTCCTTCTTTATTAGTTCATTGTTGAGTGGATCAGCCAACATAAGTTTCCTCAAATCACTACATTCCTTCTTTGTCGCCGAGATCAGATTAGGAATATTGACCTTCTCTTTCACCCATTTCTTCAGAGTTGATTTCAGAAGAGATAGCTTCTTGGGAAAAACAAACATGGGATTCCCATATATGTGTGTACCCCGACTTCCTTCAAGATATCATCAAAGCCCTTCCACTCGACCCAGTAGTTAAGAAATCTGAAAGGTCTTCATTTTTGTTTTTTCTCAATGATTTGCACAAGAAGAGGGGCATGATCACTTAGCTCATAACCACCTACCTTCACATGTACATTGGGAAAAAGTTTTAACCATTCTTCATTTACCAATGCTTTGTCTAGTTTGTTTGCAATTCTGTCTTCTGGATCTTGTTCATTATTCCATGTGAAGAGGTCTCCACCTATAATGGGTATCTTAGTCAACTCCGCTTTATCAATGGACCTATTAAATGCATCTATCACAGCACAAAGCACATGTCTTCCCCCTATCTTCTCACCCCGAAGTCTGACATTGTTGAAATCACCAATCACCAACCATGGTGTCGTCATCTGTGTGAAAATCAAAGCTAGATCATGCCAGAGTTTGGTCCTTCTTTTTGCATCATTATGAGTGTAGACTGCTGTCAGACACATGTGCAACCCTGTTGCGTTCCTGTAATCTAGAGTAATGTGTTGGTCAGACGTCATCATCACAGTCATCTGCCATGCATTAGGCTTCCACGCCACACACACCCTAGCCATCTCAAAATGTGGCAGGTTAGATACATGTTCCCAGTCTTGTGGAAACAATTACCCGATAATTTGTTTATTATTCTCCTTGATCTTGGTCTCAACTAACACTACAACAGAGGGCCCACAAACACCAATCCATTCACGGATTTCCTTTTTCTTATCCCTGTCGCACCCTCCTTTGATATTCCACATAACAATGGACATGTTTAAGTGTTCTTGTTTACCCGTGTACACCTGGGATGCTCCTTCTTCTTGTTGCCTTCCTTTTTCTTCTTTGGTTCTACCTATTCCGGCTCTTCGGCCTCCGACTCACTAAGAGCTTCAAACCTATTGGTAGAGTCTAGGATAGACCGCACCCTTTTTGTTTTTGGGATACCACTCATAGTCTTCCTCCTAGATGCGGGTGTGAATTCCCCATATTCCTTATACTTGGTTTCAGCACCATTACTATTGGCCCCTTCATTCATCTCTACTATGATATCCACAATAGATTGTTCATTTCCTCAGCAGCCATTATTGTCGTCACCTGTGCATCAGATTGATCGTTCGACCCCTCTGCATCCATAGCTACCATCGCACCAGTAGTAGGATGGACATCCTTCTCCACAACACTACCCTCGACAGTCATAGCCCCCTCATCATGCTTTGAAGTAGAGCTCGTCTTCTTGGTCTCTCGACCCACTACTTTGTGCTCGCTCTAGTCTTCTTGGTCTCCTCAGCGCTACCCTCGATCCGACGTTGCTTGGACTGCTTGCCATTGCACGCCCCCTCTGGATGGCCAAAGGTCCCGCACTGGCTGCACTTGGGAGGTTTATGGTCATAGATGATCTTCACGGGTATGGCCTCCCATCCTTTGACATTTAGTCACACCTGCTCTATCATCTCCTCATCCGCCCTAAGCTCCACCAACACACGAGCATCTTCCATCTCCAGCAATCTTTCATCGATGAAGACGACTTTGCCAACGCCAGCGGCAATGGTCCCGGCCGCCCTCTGTGTCCAAGAACGGTCAATGGACCCCAATGTTATCCACGTCAGAATTGTCACAAAATAATCACGCCTCAACTCATCACCAAACCGGTAGTCCTTCGCGACAACAAGTTGTCCATCAAACCACCTTGGCCCCAGATTGAGAACGGCTTTCTTATCCATCACATTGGAAAAATGGATCAAGAACACTCCATTATCCTTCAAGATTAGGTCGAATGCTCCTTTGGGTCTCCAGGTCCTCTTGATCCATGCTAGGAGGTATGGGTATTATGGGCGCTTCCCCAACACATAAGCCAAGATCGAGTATTCCCATATATTCCGCATCTTCTCAAACACCTCCTCCCCCAAGTCAACATGGACTTGGTCGTCGGAGCGCCAAGGTGATGGGTAGTCATCCTCGATGGTCCTGTGTGGCGGAAAATCCTTTAGGACCTTGTTCTAATCCTTTTGAGTGGGCATCGTCGACGCACACTCTTCAGCAAATGGGGGAGTCATCCCCACCCCTCCATAGTTCACCGACCCGTTAGGGTTGGGAACTCTAGTGCTTCCTCCTTTATCTCTCTCTCGGGTAGGATGTGGTTGTGCTGGGTGGGGTGGGGTGGTGGTAGCGGGGATGCGATATGGATGAGGGTGGACGTCGGTGGCTGAAGTGGTCGTCGATGTGGGTGCCACACCCTAGGGTCGTCGATCACCTGGAGATCACCCCAGCCGAACCCTAGGAGACGTTGTATGTATGTATTTATGGGATTATGAGAGAAATATTTCTCTCCCCCTCTCCCATAACCCATGGTGGAGGCCGGATGCCCGGGAGGGTGATAAGTCAAGAGATGATTCTCTGTGTGGTTTCAAACCCGGGTCCCTTCATTGGGGACCAGCGAAATTCGCCAACCGGGCTATTCCCTTGTCGGCATATGTATGTATTTATGTATGTATGTATCGGAATCAGGTAAATATATTTCGACTTCCCCCTACAATTGTAGGAGGCTAAGAGTTACATATAGCCCCTTTACTTGCTATACAACATGCACGTGAGCAAACTCACACATCTATCTAACTTGTAGCTTGTTTTTTACACCTTTACAAATTTTCACAGCAATAGTACTCACACCCCTAGCTATGCCTCTGTGCTTGTGTGCATTTCATTCAGTCTAGGTGTGGTAATAGAAGGCAGCCAACAAAAGCATCTTCTTCTCAGCATTGTCATAGCACTTGACCACCTTCTTGATATCATCAATCATCTCCATTTGCAGGTGGAACTCCTTGCATACTTTACCCCACACATCCTTAGTGACATTGCAACCACCAAACAAGTGGTTATGGGATTCCTCTTCCTCTTTGCATAGAAAACAAATAGGAGATATATTGTTGTTCCATTTTTGCACTTTGTCCAAGGTCGCTAAGGCACCATGTAAGATCTTAAAGACGTACACGGACCATTTAGGAACATGTTTTCCAGCCCATATTTGCTCCATTATCCCATCTTTTTCTGCTCTCATCCTCATGATTTCCCATAGATCAGCCTTAGGATTTATCATATGCCATTCCCCCCTATGGTTCATAAAAAAGAGATGCTTCAATTGCAGCTATAAGCTCCTCATCATTTGAATAGTGTGTGTCAAACCTTCCCGGGTTCTTGACTGGAAATCCAACCCATGTGGGCATCTATCCCTCATCCATCTTCCCCATACGGAGCCACGTGTTTGATACAAGATGATTCTCTTCAATATCCCCCATCGAGCGATATCCCAAGGTGTTTTCAGCTATGATGCGATGATTTTGAGTCACATTTATTGACTTATTTGATATGTGTTTTATGCATTTATTAGTCATTTTAATGGTTAATGTTGCATAATGCATTCACTTTGGTCTATGCTACTTCTTTATGTCAAATTTCCCCTATTTCAACATTTTGAGTATTAATTATCAAAAAAATATGTTTTATGTGGACTTATGTGGTTTCGTGTGTTAATTTCAGGAAAAACAAGTATCTGCTGCTATCGATACCATCGACAGTGGTCGATACCATCGACCAGACCACAGGTTGCCAGCCACAAGGACCAGAAGAAAGTCGATACTATCGACAGGGATGTCGATGGTATCGAGATACCATCAGGTTGCTGGCGAAAAGTGTGTCGATACTATCGACCCATATGTCGATACTATCGACTGGTGGAGCTACAGTGACACATAAAGACAAAACCGTCGCTATAGGTTCGTCGATACCATCGACCCTCGTCGATGGTATCGAGATGACATCAGGCGCAAAGACAAAAGAAAAGAAGAACTGCCGATATCGTGCTAGGTCGATACCATCGACCCGCGTTGATGGTATCGACACCGTCAGATATGAGTTTGTTTCAGATTGATCTTAATCGGACGGATGTGATTAATTTGCGACCTAATTCGGGAAATATACCTAATGACGATGCCGAAGAGGGGATCATCACGTCATTAGCCGCTACACACATCCCGAGAAGAGGTGGAGAGAAGAATAGAGCCCAGAAGCACACCCCAGCCGATCCGAACGCTGAAGAAGACGATTTCCACCACTAAAAGGCGGGAGAACGTGTATTCCACGCCAAGGATCACTTGGATCTTCTCCGTTCAGGGGTTTCACCACTCAATCACGTTTTTCTCCATGTTTCCCTTTTTCTACTCCACATTTTGCTTTGAGATGAACATGCGGGGCTAATCCCCTTTGTCTTTAGGACTAGGAGTAGCCCAGGAATTCATTGTATGACGATTTTATCATAGTAATTCATATCTTATCTCTTAAATCTTTGGTATAATTTCGTTTTCTCCAATATATTGTTATGCTTGATCACCATAATAATAATCTCATGCCCTTAATTGCTTTGAAAGAAGAATTAATGGTTGAAAAGAGACGGAATTTACATTAATTGACAAATCCCTTGAACAAGGTGGTGTAAGATTAATGGTGGATACTGAGAGGTCATTTTTAATGCACCTAGTTTAGGGTATAGGTTACTACGATGGTGGAACCGACCTAGACATAGGTAGTGAATTGTACCACGACAGTGGACAATTCTAATTTCAGGCCACTACCTGGATAGAGAGATAAAATTGAGTGACTATATAGAATTTAATACAATGAAAAACCCGTGGTGAAACTGCAATCCTAAAGATCTCCTTTTGAATTGATTAAACCAAACATTTAATCGATTACTTTGTTTTGTTTCATTTTTATTTTCTTTTAATTTTAACAACAACTCTCAACTATTTAATCAGCTTAGTTGATCGCAAGTAGTTAGTAGGAGTCTCCGACTATTTCACGTATCCCTGAGTTCGACTCAGGCCTCACAAAGGCCTATATTACTTCGACGCGTTCACTTGCGTTTCTGCGCACGGTAAATTTGCATCAATTTTTTGGCGCCGTTGCCGGGGATACGGAAAACTTTCGGCACTTCGAGTGCTGCAAGCGGCCACTCTAGACCATATTTTTTTTAAATTTCAAAAATTCATAATCTATTTTCTAAATATTTGCAATCGTCAAGCATTGTACTAAATTAAATTTTTCTATTTGCAGGTACTGTGCATGGTGCAGACGCGTAGTACAGACTACACAAGGCACGCACCAGAGGTTCCGCTACCGGGACCGGAAGACGAAGGCGAGTATAATCAAGACCATCTTGAGGATATAGTTTCTGAACCTGAACAAGAAGAGATGGACGAGCCACTGACAATATGGGAGAAGATCAAGGCTTCTTCCTCATCCACTTCCAAGGGGCCGATCAAGAAGCAAGCGGTTAATATTCCGACATACAAGATTGATCCGACTTTAATCAACTTGGTGAAGTCGAATGCTTTTCATGGGCTCAAAATGAAGATCCCGTTGCGCATATAAGTCAATTTGTGGAGAATTGTGATATGGTAAAAATCGAAAGATTTCCACAAGATGTGCTCTACTTGAAGCTTTTACCGAGTTCTCTAGCGGGAAATGCACGAGAATGGATACACAACTTGGATGATGAATATGTGGAGTCTTGGGACCACATGGTGGAGGTTTTCTTTGAACGGTTCTTCCCGCCCGAGAAGACCAATGACATGATCAAGAAGATCCACAACTTCACCCAACAAGCAGGAGAGACCTACTCTGAGACCTGGGAAAGGTTTCAGATTATGCTCAGGCGGTGCCCGCATCACGGGCTTGATAAGGAGACACAGGTCAAGATCTTCTATTTTGCTCTCTCCGAGCATGATAGAAGAAACCTCGATTCAGTCGGCTCAGGATTCTTCTTGAATAACAGGGACACCAGGTGTTGGGAAATCCTAAAGAACATGGCCAAGAAACAATCGTGGGGCGAAAGAAGCATCGTGGAGCAAGTTCGAGTGGCAGGTGAATCTAAAACAATCAAGGAGCTGAATGAGAAGATGGATCTTCTCGCGAAGAAACTTCTTGCAAAGGAGGATACTGAGTCCGAGGATGAGGCTCAAGTTAAATTCATGAGGCAGCAGCAAGGCTACAGGAATAACGACTATTCATGGAGGGAAGACAAGAAGTTCTCCTGGAAGGATCCAAATAACTTCTTGCAGGATCCAGATGCTAAACCCCAGCCAGTAGCGGAGGATAAGAGCATAGAGCTACTCAATCAAGTGATAAAGCAAAATCAAGAACTCATGACTACTTTCGGCCAGTAAATAAAGCAACAAAGGGAGTTTATGAACCAATTTGGGCAGACACTGCAGAGCCATGGGGCTCAAATGAGGACAATAGAGACATCCATGGCACAAATGGCAGCAAAGATAGCCAATTTGAAGAAGTCGGTGCACCCAAGTTTTCTGGGTAATACTAATGTTATACGAGGAAACCAGCAGGCGAAGGCCATCTTGCTAAGAAGTGGCAAGAAGCTATTAAATCCCAGAGCCGATGAACCAAGAAAACCCCAAGCAGAAATTGAAGGTGAGGCCACTGAGGAGCTTCCCATACCGGTCACAGAACCAGTCGCTGACATAGCAGTGGATGCTACTGAAGATCCTATTGCAGAGGAGGAGGCGCCTTAGAAAAGGACACCCTATGTGCCACCACATCAAAGAGCACAGGCTGTCCCGGTCCCTTATCTGAACAATGCTAAGGCAAGGAAGGTAGATGTCCAATTTAAAAAGTTTTTAGACAGTTTCAGAAAGCTTTTAGTCAACATCCCTTTATTGGAAGCTATTGAGAAAATCCCTTCTTATGGGAAATTTATGAAAGACATCATCACCAAGAAGAAAAAAATCCCAGACACAGAGGTTGTTGTGCTTAAGGAGCAGGTGAGTGCCTTCATCATGGGCACATTGCCACCAAAGAGGCAAGATTCGGGCTGTTTCAACATCTCATGTTACATCGGGAAGGTCAAGTTTGGTGAAGCAGTATGTGACTTAGGGGCGAGCATTAACTTGATGCCCCTCTCTACATTCAAGAAGCTAGAATTAAAAGAGTCACATCCAAGCAACATGACAATCCAATTGGCAGACAATTCAGTGGTAAAGCCATATGGGATTTGTAAAGATGTGATAGTGAAAGTGGATCGATTCGTATTTCCAGTAGATTTTGTCATCATGGAGATGCAGGATGAACAAGGCAATGAGCTGCTACTCAGACGACCTTTCCTAGCTACAGCCAACATGATACTTGAGATGGGGAGAGGCCGGTTGACCTTAGGTATAGTCGATGACCGATTTGAGATGGTCATGCCTTCCAATGACACTTCATCTAAATCCAAGGAGCAATGCCACATGGTAAAACATTTTGATAACAATATCTCACTTTGTCTAGGGAAGCCATTTTTAGATATGGCCCATGTAATGACCAAGGTGGAAAAAGGGACTTTGGTTGTGGACATCATGGAGCAGACCAAAGTGGTATCCCTTTGCAAGGCTGTAGGGTTCCCGAACGATGAGGATGAGGACATTCCTCCCTCTACAGAAGATGATGCTATAGCAAATTCAGTTTTTGACGCATATCCCGAATTACCACTCGAGGCTTGTTTAGTCAATATCACTCATGATTGGATGAGAAGCAAATCACTCAAGGAGTGCACCAAGATGCTTCAGATGTTTCCATGCTTCTATGTGAGGTATTATGAAGATTTAGGCGAGCTCCCACCACCGCTTCAATCATCCTTAATCAGCCCGCCGGAATTGGAATTGAAGCCACTGCCACCACACCTCAAGTACACCTTTCTAGCTGAGGAAGACAAGTTGCCTGTGATTATTTATGCTTATTTGAGTGCTGAAGAGGAGGACCAGTTGTTGATAGTGCTGAAGAACCACCGGGGCGCTTTTGGGTGGTCTGTTGCAGATATCAAGGGGATTTCTCCTACTTTGTGCCAGCATAAGATTCAGCTCGAGGAGGGAGCCAAGCTGGTGATTCAACTGCAATGTCGACTGAATCCGAGCATGATGGAGGTTGTGAAGAAGGAGGTGATTAAGCTTCTTTCTGCAGATATCATCTATGTAATTTCAGACTCGACATGGGTGAGTCCCACACAGGTAGTCCCTAAAACGGGGGGAATAACTGTTACTCATAACCTCTTAAATGAACCTATCACCACTCGATTGGTAACCGGATGGCGAGTTTGTATTGATTACCTACGACTGAATGCCGCTATGCTAAAGGATCACTTTCCTCTTCCGTTTATTGATCAAATTTTAGAGCGTTTAGCCGTCCGATCACACTTTTGTTTTCTGTACGGGTATTCGGGGTACAATCAGATTTCGATTGATCCTAAGGACCAAGAGAAGTCCACCTTCACTTGTCCCTATGGAATGTTCGTGTATCGCCGCATGCCCTTTGGATTATGCAATGCACCGACGACCTTTCAGCGTTGTATGCGCGCCATTTTTTCTGATATGGTAGAACGTTGTCTAGAGGTCTTTATGGATGATTTCTCGGTTTATGGTGCATCTTTTGATGAATGCCTTTATAATATGGATAAGGTGTTACAACGATGCAAGGACACACATTTGGTCCTCAACTAGGAGAAATGTCATATGATGGTGAGTGAAGGGATAGTTCTAGGACATAAAGTGTCTAGCAAAGGTTTGGAGGTAGATCCGGTAAAAATTGAAGTAATTTCTAAATTTCCCCCACCAAATTCGGTAAAAGGGGTAAGAAGTTTCTTAGGTCACGCTGGATTCTATCGTCGTTTCATAAAAGATTTTTCAAAAATAGCCAAACCTTTATCCGAGCTGCTAGAAAAGGATGTTGTTTTTTATTTCAATCTGCACCGGTTGTTCAAACACCGGATTGGACTAAGCCGTTTGAACTCATGTGTGATGCATCTGATTTTGTTGTAGGAGTTGTGTTGGGACAGTGGGTGGATAATAAACCCACCGTGATTTTTTATGCCTCCAAGACTTTGAATGACGCCCAACTAAATTACACGACTACTGAAAAAGAATTGCTCGCCATTGTTTTCTCTTTTGAAAAATTTCGGCAATATCTAGTTGGATCGAAAGTTGTAGTTTGGACTGACCACGCCATTATTAAATATTTGATGGAGAAAAAATATGCCAAACCTAGATTGATTAGGTGGATCTTTCTCTTACAAGAATTTGATATCGAAATCAAAGACAAGGTGGGGATTGAAAATGTTGTAGCGGATCATTAGTCTAGGTTAGAGAGGGTAGATGAAAAAGATTTACACATACCCATTACCATGACATTCTCGGATGAACAACTTTTGAAAGTGAATTCTAAGGATCCGTGGTTTTCATATATCGTGAATTATCTTGCTTGCAGGATCATCCTGGATGATTGGACGTATCAAGAGAAGAAGAAATATTTCCATTCTCTATGACATTATTTTTGGGATGACCCTATTCTTTTGAAGCAATGCAGGGATGGTGTCCTACATAGGTGTATACCTGAGGTGGAATACAAGAGTGTTCTTCATCATTGCCACACATTACCTACGGGAGGACACCATGCGAGCTATCGTATGGTAGCCAAAGTACTAGAAAGTGGCCTATATTGGCCTACCTTGTTTAGAGACGCCTATGAGTTCGTGAGACAATGTGATTCCTGCCAAAGGGCGGGTAACATTTCAAAGAGACAAGAGATGCCCTTAAATGTTTTCCAAGAGGTTGAGGTATTTGATTTATGGGGTATAGATTTCATGGGACCCTTTGTGTCCTCAAATTTGAATTTGTATATCCTTTTAGCTGTTGACTATGTGTCGAAGTGGGTAGAAGCAATACCCACGAGGACTAATGATTCTACTGTAGTGTGCAGGTTCGTTAAGGAAAATATCTTCTGCAGGTTTGGGGTGCCCTGAATGATCATTAGTGATGGGGGTATGCACTTTTGGAATCAAAAGTTCTCGACACTATTGAGGAAATACGTGGTCAAACATAACATTGGTACCCCATATCACCCGCAAACTCAAGGACAAGTGGAGGTCTCCAATCACAAAATTAAGAAGATCCTGGAGCGTACTGTGGCTTCCACGAGGAAGAATTGGAGTGCCTTACTACCAGATGCGTTGTGGGCATACAGGACGGCATACACGACACCTATAGGCACCATGCCTTTTAGGTTGGCATACGGTCGGGCCTATCACTTACCGGTGGAGTTAGAGCACAAAGCACATTGGGCGCTGAGAAAGCTCAACTTGAGTTATGATGAAGCGGGGAAGAAGAGATTACTTGAATTAAATGAACTGGATGAGCTACGAATGACTGCATATGAGAACTCTCGGATATACAAGGAGCGCACAAAGTTGATCCACGATCACCACATTCAGATGCGCACCTTCAAGAAATGAGAGTGTGTGCTTTTGTTCAATTCCAGGCTGAAGTTGCATCCCGGGAAGCTAAAATCCTGATGGAGTGGACCATTTACGGTGGAAGAGGTCAAACCACATGGCGCAATCATGGTGCACGATGGCGAGACTACATTTTTGGTGAATGGACAAAGGTTTAAGTTGTATTTTGGTGAAGATTACACGAGGAAGGTGAATGAAGTCACACACATTTCACTTTTAGATGCATGACATGCTTCAAGTCATCTATCCTAAGACGTTAAATAAGGGCACTTGTTGGGAGGCAACCCAACCATTGGTACTTTAGTTTAGTTCCTTTACATTCATAGTTTGATTTGTTTTAACTTGGTTTGTAGTGTAAAAAAGATATCGTGATCGTTTGCTACATGTGCAGGGCTCAGGAAGAGTCGATACCATCGACCCTTGTGTCGATGGTATCGACCATGGTACAGGTTGGCTACTACAGAAATCGCACTGCGTCGATACTATCGACGGCCTCGTCGATGGAATCGACATACCAACAGGAAGATCACAAGCAGAGGTCGATGGTATCGACATGGGTGTCGATACTCGCGAGATCTCTGGAGATTTTCAGAACGAATCGTCTCAGTAAAGTCGATACAATTGATGGGCAGGTCGATGGTATCGACACATTCATACAAAGAAGGCAGCGGCCGGGCCTCGCGAGGGTTTGCCCTAATCAGAGAGTCGATACTATCGACTCGTGTCGATAGTATCAACGCGCCACATCAACAATCCGTGAGGAAAGATCTACGGCGATCGCAACAATCAAGAGTTCGATCCGGGGGACGAGTCGATACCATCGACTCACGTCGATAGTATCGATGCGTCAGCAATCCGGGGCCCACAGATCCAGCCATTGACAACCGTCGATACTCATGGTGGTACGGATTGTGCTACCCGTGTCGATACCATCGACCCACGTCGATGGTATCAAAGGGCATACAGCAGCGCCGGCCACGGCTATATATGAGGAGGATTTGCATCAGATGACATCACAACTCTAGAGCAATCCTCCTCCACTTGTGTCGAGCGTATTCTAGAGCTATCCAAGCCCGACGACGAGCAACACCGAGCACGTTCTTCATCGAGCGGAGATTCACTTCTCCGATCTTCACCGAGCTCCCTTTCTATTTCTCTTTCTGTCGCGATCATGGTGCATGTTGCTGGTGCATCGTCATCTCGCGCCGACCTAATGGAGATCCCAGAATTCATGCCACCTCCGACCGCATCAATCTCACGCCCGCGGTTGATCCATCCATCTGTGGAAGTCAAGAAGATCTACGAGGAGATCTTAAAGTGGAAGATCGAGCTGACCCGTTATGTTGAACGGGATACCATCCGCAACCTGGGGTTCGAAGCCAACCTTGACTACGTCCTGAAGGGTCAGGCCCGACACACGGGAAGACGGCCTGACGATCTGGAGTTTCATGCAGATGGCCAGCCATTCTTCGATGAGTGGCCTACGTACAAGGAGTTGGTGGCTGATTTTATGGCATCACTGGACGTCTGCGTCGTACCCAACGACATCATAGCCACCGACCGCGAGTGGATCAAGGGTTGGGTGTCTTTCCGGTTGTACAATAACGACTACACCCTTACACTCTGGCAGTTCAACCAGATCTTCAACTGGAATCACTCGCGGTCAGACTACCGGTGACCGGACAACCGCATCGACTACGATACAATCTTCCCCGAGCTGGTGACGGTGCCGCCAGGAAAGTCAGTGAGCTACCATAATGCTACGGTAGCTGATTTCGGGCACCCCTTCGTCCGGATACTTCACCAGATGCTGAGTTCTATGTTGTTTGCTAGGGGTGATTTGGCCCTTAGCAAGTTTCAGGAGATAGACCTATTTTTCTTGTATAAACTCCTGAAGTGCCAAGAATGCAATTGGGGCACTTTCTTTTTGCAGCGGGTTTTGGCGGTGAAGGGGAGTACACGGAAAGCGCCAATTCACTTTGGCGGGCTTATCACCAAGCTGGCCTCCTACCTTGGGTTGAATTTCCAGCAGCTTACTCCTCTCTCCAATAGGAGCAAGGTGAATTTGCAACATCTGCACTACTCCAACCTCATCCTTCTTCGAGATGGCTTGGCGTATGCACACTGCCACGTCAACCATGCTTACCAAGAATGCTCGCTTCCCGATCTGGTCTTCAACATCGAAGGGGCACAACACTTCCGATGGCCTATCATAGCCATTGCTGACTCCAATGAAGACGACAGCAATGACGACGATGACAACAATGACGATGAGGCTGCAGAGGAAGAGGAGGCCTACACCCCTCTTCGGGCACAAGTGGCACCACAGAAGTGTCCTCACATGCATCCGAGTGCATCTTCATCATCACAGCCTCCACCACCACCACCGCCCTTGCAGCCAAGCGAGGATGCCTAATCGATGCATGGCATGTATGCTATGCTGCATGAGATACAACAGACGCAACAACATCACTCTATGATGTACACCGGTATTCAAGAAACTACAAACTAGTTACTGGACAATCAAAGGGCAATGTTCGAGAACGAGCATCTTCTCCTCGACAACCAACAACAAATGCATGACCGGTTGCATAGGATGGAGATGCAACAGCAGCCCTTTTATGATCGCTATTGGAGCCAGATTTACTTTGGAGGCTATCCGCAACCTCCACCTAGGGCCCAGTTTGATCCAAGCTTCCAGGGGGAGTATCCGTCTTGGGACCCTATGGCTCCCCAGTACCCGCCTCCACCTGAAGAGTAAATCGGTATCTCTGTTCCAACCATTAAGATTGTTTTTTACTATGAGGCCATAGTCAAATTCAAGCTTAGGGGGGTGTTGGAACATCTCTATCTTTTATTTTCTCTATTTTTAGTTTTATTGCTTTTGTTTCTTGTCATTCATTTCTTGCAATCTTAGTTTGTTTGTAGGATCCACATTCTATCTAGTGTAATCGTGGATGTCTTAAATTTTGTGTCATCTCAGTTGCATGTACATGGGAATTAAGGGAAACTTAAATATTTTTGAGTGTTCGCAAGCTTGAGTGTTGTTCAACTTTGATCACTTAACTTAGAAAATGATTGGTTTTGTCAACTTTAAAATAGAAAATCACAACTGTACATTCCTAATGATTCATGAAAGTGGACGTAATTGGTTGTTTGAGCCTAAACTGACCAAATGATAATGAGACTTTAATTTGAAGTAAGAGAGAAAAACCTCTTAACTACCACACAAGTCAGTAAGGAGGGACACATAATATTTTTTCAAAGGTTCAGTCAATTAGTCTTGTGATCTGTTCACCTCATTGTTTTTCACAATCCACCATAAGATTTGGAAGTAAAGTACGATTTTTACCTTTTTGATTGCATGTCATGTAGATAGGACTTGCATTGCAACCATGTTCATATGTTTTGCATGAAAAAAGAAAAAAATAGAATAGGTTTACATGCACATTACCTTTAGGTGCATGTCATTTAGTTGCATTCATAACTTTTATGCATAGAGTATATCATGTACCTCATTTGTTCTTTAATGGTGAATTAAATTGTTCCATACCTTCTAAAGAGTGCAAATATTCGAGTTATGCAGAAAAAATAAGCCCAATAAAGCATTCATTGTCAATTATGGATATAAGGGTTTGAAAAGAAAAAGAGAAAAAAATCTGAAAAAAAATCTGAAATTGAAAAAAGAAGAAAGTCATTTAGAAGCAACTAGAATAAGAAGGAGAAAGGAACATAATCTCACCTGCATTTTAAGATGAGTAAGTACATGATATAGCTCAATTAGAAATCCATCTCGTTTTGAGACGGAATGTTAGTGCATGCATCATTCCACCCAATCTTAGGCATTAGGGCATTTTTCATGTGCATTTGCATCATTTAGGGCATTTTTGTTTTATGCATGTGGAACTGTATAATACTTATACTTCTTCCATGAGCCACCCATTCCATCCACCCGTTGCTCGAATTGGTAGGCCACCGTGAACTTCTCCTCACTAGTGAATATCAGGAGAACTGCTTCCATGTAGATGGTAGTTAGGGCGAGCAACATAGTATAGGAGATCACAAGATGCACTAAGTCTGGACCAGCGAATTCTATTATGTTAACTGTCTTATGTGATAGTGTTCATCAGTTTTGAGGTTGATATCTTTTATGAATGATTATTGTCACCTTTAGGGTAATTATCATTCTATGGTTAGCGAGGGCCGGTATGCAAATGTCCGGTGGGAGTCATATGGGATGTTTGTTGTGATGCTTTGTTCTTTAGTTGACTCTGGCAATTCTATTCTAAGGTTTAGTTGCTCGAGGGCGAGCAATGTTCAAGCTTAGGAGAGTTTGATGCGATGATTTTGAGTCGCATTTATTGACTTGTTTGATATGTGTTTTATGCATTTATTAGTCATTTTCATGGTTAATGTTGCATAATTCATTCACTTTGGTCTATGCTACTTCTTTATGTCAAATGTCCCCTATTTCAGCATTTTGAGTATTAATTATGAAAAAAATACATTTTATGTGGACTTATGTGGTTTCGTGTGTTAATTTCAGGAAAAACAAGTATCTGCTACTGCTGATACCATCGACAGTGGTCGATACCATCGACCAGATCACAGGTTGCCATCCGCATAGACCAGAAGAAAGTCGATAGTATCGACAGGGATGTCGACGGTATCGAGATACCATCAGGTTGCTGGCGAAAAGTGTGTCAATACTATCGACCCATATGTCGATACTATCGACTGGTGGAGCTACAGCGACACATAAAGACAAAACCGTCACTACAGGTTCGTCGATACCATCGACCCTCGTCGATGGTATCGAGATGACATCAGCCACAAAGATAAAAGAAAAGAAGAATTGCCGATATCGCGCTAGGTCGATACCATTGACCCGCGTCGATGGTATCGACACCGTCAGTTATGAGTTTGTTTCAGATTGATCTTAATCGGACAACTGTGATTAACTGGCGACCTAATTCGGGAAATATACCTAATGACGGCGCCGAAGAGGGGATCATCACGTCATTAGTCGTTGCACACATCCTAAGAAGAGGTGGAGAGAAGAACGGAGCCCAGAAGCACACCCCAGCCAATCCGGATGCTGAATAAGACGATTTCCACCACCGAATGGCGGGAGAACGCGTATACCACACCAAGGATTGCTTGGATCTTCTCCGTTCAGGGGTTTAACCACTCAATCATGTTTTTCTCCATGTTTCCCTTTTTCTACTCCACGTTTTTCTTTGAGATGAACAGGCGGGGCTAATCCCCTTTGTCTTTAGGACCGGGAGTAGCCCGGGAATTCATTGTATGATGATTTTATCATAGTAATTCATATCTTATCTCTTAAATCTGTGGTATAATTTCATTTTCTCCAATATATTGTTATGCTTGATCACCATAATAATAATCTAATGCCCTTAATTGCTTTGAAAGAAGAATTAATGGTTGAAAAGAGACGGAATTTTCATTAATTGACAAATCCCTTGAACAAGGTGGTGTAAGATTAATGGTGGATACCGAGAGGTCGTTTTTAATGCACCTAGTTTAGGGTATAGGTTACTACGATGGTGGAACCGACCTAGACATAGGTAGTGAATTGTACCACGACAATGGGCAATTCTAATTTCAGGCCACTACCTAGATAGAGAGATAAAATTGAGTGACTATATAGAATTTAATACAATGAAAAACCCGTGGTGAAACCGAAATCCTAAAGATCTCCTTTTGAATTGATTAAACCAAACATTTAATCGATTGCTTTGTTTTGTTTCATTTTTATTTTCTTTTAATTTTAACAACAACTCTCAACTATTTAATCGGCTTAGCTGATCGCAAGTAGTTAGTAGGAGTCTCTGACAATTTCACGTATTCCTGAGTTCGACTCGGGCCTCACAAAGGCCTATATTACTTCGACGCGTTCACTTGCGTTTCTGCGCACGGTAAATTTGTGTCAAGCTACAGACCACCTTCATCTCTAGGTAAATCCAGCCTAGCATAGCACATAGGATGAAACTCACCCGCCCAAATGAAGTATGCCATTTTCATCTCCATCCTATCAAGCACAACACTCGGTATCTCGCCTTGTTGCACCCAAAAGATAAGAAGGCCCTCAATGGTTGTTCTAATGAGAGTTTCCAATCCAGCCATAGATGTTTTTTGGATAGGCCAGCGTGCAATCATTTCATCCAGTCTATCAATGCAATCAACAAAATCTTTGACTTGTAAATTGCCACCTGCAAGCGGAAAGCCTAGATATTTAGTTGGGAACTTTCCCAACTCCATGCCCATGGATTCTTGCAGCCTATGTTCCATCTGATGATAGTTCTTTTAGAGGTAGAGATGAGTTTTGTTCGCATTAATTTTCAGCCCTGTCTGCTCTTCGAAATCTCCAAGAAATTTTTTCATGTATGTATGTATATATGTATGTATGTATGTATGTATGTATTTATCGGAATTGGGTAAATTTTATTCCGAAGTCCCTAACAAAGTTAGGTCAAATTACATAGTGGCCCTCATATGCTACTATACATCTTACAAGTAAGTAGACTTTTAGCTCACTCCCTATACATTGAGTCTACTTTTAAAAGCTTTACATATCTTTTTACTAATTGAATCTATACTTTTGCTTTTACCATTGTGCTTTATGTCGTTCCTTTCTTTCCAAATATAAAAGACAATGGCAGAGTAGAGGAGCAGTAACTTCTTCTTCTTTACACCTATATCTTTTCCAAGCAAGATTATCATCTCTTTTGGATTCCTCAATTGGATGAGGGTAGAGTCAGTGTTGATCCTGACCAACTTCCATAACTCCTTAGCATATGAGGAGGTTCTAAATAGATGTTCATGAGTTTCTTTTCCATCATAAAAGTAGCATTTATTGATGGTTCCTGGGTACCAGTTCTCGATCTTGTCCAAAGTAGCCAGAGCTTCATTCGCCACCCTAAATAGACCATTTAGGAAGTTCATATTCTATCCATATGTATCTGGTGTAGTTGCCTTCCCCTCTGTTACGAATTATGTGCCAAATATCCATGTTCAGATCATTTTGTCTCCAGATGCCTCTGTGTAGAGAGAATAAGTGTTTATTTGCTGCCAAATCTTTGACATCCTGTTAATCACTCTTGAGTAGCCCTCCCTTGTGTTTGGCGCGACGTCAAGTCCTTTGGGGTACTTACCCTTCATCCATCTCGCCCAGGGAGAGACACCATGGTTATAAGCAATAATTCTTTTAACAGTAGCCCAGTTGGCGATTTCTTGAGGGGTTTTGAGACCCACTCCTCCTTCTTCTTTCGGGAGATCAAGTCTGGCATACTTCATAGGGTAGGTGCCTCCAGCCCATATGAAGTTTGATATCATCATCTCCATCCGATCGAGTAATGCTTTAGGGATTTCTCCTTGCTGAACCCAGTATATTAGCAATCCTTCAATGGCCGATTAGGTGAGCGTGATTCTGTCTGCCATCGAGGTTTTGGTAATTGGCCAATGAGCTATCATACCTTCAAGTTTATCCATGCAGTCTGTGAAATCTTTAACATGTAGATTGCCTCCTGCAAGTGGAAACCCCAAGTATCTTGTGGGTAAGGGACTGCTCTCGATCTCAAGGACCTCTTCAATGGCTTCCATCATGTGAATATAGTTGTCAGAGATAAAGAGTTGTGACTTTTGTTGATTGATATGCAATCCAATTTGTTCGCCAAACTTGAGAAGAATCTTTTTGAGGTTGTTTAGGTATTGAGTCTTAGCTTCAAGGAAGATGAGTACATCATCAGAAAAGATTATGTGACTCCAAACTTTGGCCCTATGGACATTGTAAGTACTGAGTTCTTTCTTTTCTTCAGCATCATTCATTAGTTGGGTGAAGTATTCCATCAAGATGATGAATAAAAGAGGTGATAGTGGATCACCCTTGCGTAGCATAGCCCATTAGTGCTTTTGAAGATGTTGTTCGAGGTGCCATTAACCAGGACTGAAAAACTAGGAGTACATCCACATTTCTTGATTAGTTTAATCCAGCTATATTTGAATCCCAGTTGATCCATTATCCACCATAGCTTATCCCAACGTACGCTGTCAAAGGCTTGAGACACATCGAGCTTCAGACTAATCTTCTTGTGACCCCTCTTAACTCCAAAGTCTGCCATGAACTCCCCTGCAAGCAGTCCACAATTTGCTATGCCACTCTCGGTTATGAATGTGCCTTGCTGTTCTGAGATAAGAATGGGTAGGACCGTCTTCAGTCGATCAGCGATAATTTTTGTCATGATTTTGTAGTTGAAATTACAACATGCTATCGGTCTGTAATCAGTAAGAGACATGGTGGTCTTCTTCTTTGGTACTAGAACCAGAAACACGTGGTTTACTTGTCTCAGCATTGCACCACCTTCCATGAGCCATTTGACACTCTTATATAGATCATCTTTGATTGTACTCCACGTTTCTCTGTAGAAGTGGGAGTTGAAGCCATCGGGCCCCGGGGATTTCTCAGTGCCTATGCTCCAGAGGGCTTCTTTTACTTCATCTTCTGTGATAGTCCTGCACAGGAAATTGTTATGAGAATTATTAAGTTTTGCTCTCCATTTGAGACCATCGTCTTTCTCCAATTGAGTTTCCATGGGTTTTTTGTATGTATGTATGTATGTATGTATGTATGTATGTATGTATGTATGTATGTATGTATGTATGTATCTATGTATGTATGTATGTATGTGTGCATGTATGTATGTATGTATGTATGTATGTATGTATGTATGTATATATGGGATTAAGAGAGAAAGATTTCTTACCCCCCCTTCCCACGCTCGTGATGGATTGTATGTATGTATGTATCAGAATCAGGTAAATGATTCAGACATCCTCCTCAAATTATAGGAGGTCAAGAGTTACATATAGCCCACCACTATACATAAAAAGAAAGGAAACTACCCTTCTAACTAATGGGTAACTTGCATTTGACACATTTACAAATTTTTACAGCAATAATTTTGGACTTGTAGCTGGACCTCTATGTCTTTGAATATTTCTCTCTCTCTCTAGATTTGATAGCATAGGGCAACAAATAATATTCTCTTCTTATGATCCTTCCCACAGCATGCTAGCATCCTTCTTGGATCATCTTTGAGTTGTAGATGAAGTCCAAACTCCTCACATATAATTTTCCACACCTCCTTAGTAAATTTACAGTGGCTAGCTAGGCAATTATGTGACTCATCCTCCTCCTTGCAAAGAAAGCATACATCAGCAACCTCTTGGTTCCAACCATGTATCTTATCTAATGTAGCGAGAACATTGTGCAGAATTTTATAGACACACATGCTCCACTTTGGTACATGAGTTCCAGCCCATACCTGCTCCATATGACGGTCTTTGGTACCCTTGATATGGTTTCTTCCCATAGATTGGTGTGTGCATCTTTAAGCTTCCATCTACCCGGCTCATAAGGTTCAAACAAATATTTAACATGTTGCCACATCTCTGTCATGACATTGATTGTACCTAAGTATCCATTTCATGTACTTGGCACAAAGTCAAGCCCACGTTGATATTTATATCTCATCCATTTCCCCCAAGTAGAGATGCCCTCCTGATACATAATGATACGTCTCAAAGTCCCCCATCTCGCTATGTGTCTTGGAGCCTTTAGGTACATTCCGCCTTCTTCCTTTGCGAGTGCGACACGTGCATTTCTCATTGGGTGGTATGTGCTAGCCCAAAGGAAATTCGCCATCTGCATTTCAATTCAATCAAGAAAGGGACCTAGAATTTCTTATTATTCTACCCAGAATATGAGGAGTCCTTCAACCACTGACTTCAGAAGAGTAGATCTCCCTGACATAGAAGTTTTCTGTGTAGGCCATCTATTTATCATGTCTGACAATCTATCCATGCAATTAGCAAAGTCCTTCACTTGTAGGTTTCCTCCCGCCAATGGAAAACCAAGGTATTTTGTAGGAAATTTTTCCATCTCCACACCCATTTCCTCCATCATCCGGTCTTCCATTCTTTAGCAATTTTTTGATAAGAAGAGATGATTTTTATTTGCATTAATGTACAGCCCTATTTGCTCTCCAAACATTATAAGCAGCTCTTGCAAATTCCCCAACATTTTTTTAGCCTATACAAAGACAAGCACATCATCTGTGAAAACTAGGTTTGTCATCACTTTGGTCTTGTGGATCATATATGGTCTGATGTCTTACCTCCTTTCCACCATATTCATCCTATGGGTGAAATACTCCATAATAATTACAAATAGAAGAGGAGAGAGTGGGTCATCTTGTCGTAAGCCATTACCACCCATGAACATACTAGAAGAAGTGCCATTCACTAGGATAGAGAAGCTTGTAGTTTCCACAAACTATTTCATCCAGCTAATCCATTGCTCATTGAAGCCCATCTGATGCAGAATCCACCATATTTTATCCCATATGACACTATCATAGGCTTGAGAGACATCTAGCTTTAAGCATGCTTTCCTGCTTCCTCTCATCACATTATAGTCCTACAGAAACTCACCTTCCAGTAGTGCACAATCACTAATACTTCTACCCGCCACAAATGCTCCTTGATTAATAGAGATCAAGTATGGGAGTATTGTCTTCAGTCTAGTAGCCATAATTTTTGCAATAATTATTTACTGTACCGAACAACATGCAATATGTCTGAAATCTACAAGAGAGGTTGTCACTTTCTTCTTGGGAATAAGTACAAGAAAATAATGATTGACCTCTTTGACCATGTTTCCTCCACCTACAAACCACCTCACATATGCCAGTAAATCCTCCTTGATGATCTCCCATGTCTTTTTATAAAAATATGCACTGAATCCATCTGAACCTGGAGATTTATTAATGCCTATACTCCAAAGTGCTTCCATGACTTCCTGTTCATTTGTGTCCCTGGTGAGAATGTTGTTATGGGTACTTGACAATTTGAGCTTCCACTCTAAATTCTCTTCCTCCAACTCGGCTATGTGCTCTTTGTTATATAGAGATGTACAGAGCTAAATTGCTTGCTCTTCGAGGTCCTCTTGTTTATTGACAACATTCCTGTTTGCATCCAGAAGCTCAGATTTGATGTTGTCAACCTCCCTCCTCTTAAATGTTGAATGGTATATCTTGGTATTTCTATCACCATCTTCCATCCATTTCTCTCTGCTTCTCTGCCAGTAGAATTTTTCCTCTACCTTCTTTAAGTCCTCTAGCATCATTTTCAACTCACCTCCTTAGCAATTAGCTCTGCATTGAGTGGATCCTACAACAGTAATTCTTTGATCACCTTCCACTCTTCCTTTTTCTCCTTCAGCATATTAGGAATGTTCACTTTCTCTCTTACCCAACTCCTTAGTGCAGTCTTTGTGTTGGCTAATTTCTTAGAGAACACATACATTGGGTTTCTCATCACTTCTTTGTCCCATCTCTCCTAGATGATGTTGTGGAAGGCATTCCAATCAACCCAGTAATTCATATTTCTGAAAGGTCTTCTCTTCTATTTCTTCTCTATGATCTGCACTGAGATAGGGGCATGATCACTCAACTCAGAACCACCATCTTTAACATGCACGTTAGGAAGCTTCTATAACCATTTCTTATTCAGTAGGGCTCTATACAGCTTGCATGCAATTCTATCCTCATGCTTTATTTCATTATTCCATGTGAATAAGTCACCTCCGACCATGGGAAGTTCAAACAAACATGCCTTATCAATAGTATGGTTGAAAGTATTAATGACTGCATTCAGTTCTGGTCTACCACATATCTTCTCTACCTACATCCTAACATTATTGAAGTCACCAATCACGAGCCAAGGTAGACACTACTACAGAAATAGCATTCAGTGTCGCTTTTCTGGGCGTCGGTTATTAAGGAAAACCAACGCCTAACATATAAGGCGTCGGTTGTTTAATAAAACCGACGTCTATATTCGAAGACCAGCCAGACACGGGTACCGCTTTGTATTAAGCGTCGGTTGTTTATAAAAAACCGACGCTTAAAGTCGCCCGCGAAATCCGTTTTTCGATAAAAAAATAGTGTCATTTTCAGCGTCGGTTATATACCTAGAAAACCGACGCCTATTTGCGATGAAAATTTGCGCGGACAATGTCACTTTCAGCGTCGGTTATCCTTGTCTAACCGACGCTGAAGGTGGTTCCCGCCAAAAATTTCCATGAAAATATCGTCCAATTGGACGTCGGTTGTTTCAACCAACCGACGCTAAAGATATTTAGGCGTCGGTTGTTGTAAACAACCGACGCTATTTGGGAACTTATAACCCCCCGCGATCGCCCGACTCTTCCCCTTTCTTCTGTTTCATTGCTACCCTATTGCGGCGATTTTCCCTGTTGCGACGACTTTCCGGCGCTTCTCAGCTGCTGCTGCTCTCCGGCGCTTCTCTCCGGCGCCCCATCTTCGGCGTCCTTCTTCTCCGGCGCCCTTCTTCTCCGCCGCCCCTGCTGCTGCTGCTGTCCGCTCGTCGCCGCCGGTCGTTGCCCACCGCCCCTGCTCTCCTCTAGTCGTCGCCGCCAGTAGAAGCTAGCAGCTACGGTGCTGTCGTCGTCACCTCCGCCCCCGCCGGTAGAAGCAGCTTTACTCGTGCTGTCCTCGTGCAAGGTAACCCACAAACCATCACTACCTTTTTTGTCCTCTGCCTTGCTTTTCTCTACCGCCGCCGACCTAGAACTCACCCAGGCCGTAGGTGCCAGGGCACGCCTAGGGTCCCAAGCCCAGGTGCCCTGCCTAGATAGGCCTCTGGGCGGATGCTTGGGCGGCGCCAGGGCACGTCTAGGCTGCACGTCTAGTGGATTTTTTTTAAAGTTATTTACTGATTGTGTTTATTTAATAATGTACTGATACATATGTGATATACCAATCTGATAGTCCATGATAGAACAAAACATAATGATGTTGACTGCAACTTTGTGTGTCATGCTATTCTTAATTAAGTGTATATTTACTTCATAATTGAATGTTTAAGTAAGTTATAGATATCTTGATGATGAACTGTAATGCACACATGTGACATGTTTGGAATGTAAATGATGAACTGTAATGCACACATGTTTAACTTATTTTATTGTTGAGTATATTGAGAATCCTAATCACCCTTCTTGCTTAATGATGAACTATAATGCACACATGTGAATGCTTGGAATTTAAATGATGAACTTTTCCCTAAATTGCCAATCATGTTTTTAAAGACATCAATAATCACCCTAATTTGAAGAACTAGGATTTTAGGTATAAGAATGACAACACATTATTTGTTGGCCTAGACCCATCCAAGATTTACTCATTAGGAGTAAATCTTGGATAGTCCCCGGTTTGGGACTGTTCTTGAACACCTAATCTCACTTAGGATGTAAGTGTATAATGTGTATTGAGTTTTCGAGAAAATTTTGGTAGCATTTCCCCGTTTGTTCTCTAAGTACATATGTACTTAGAGAACAGCGGGGAAATGCTGCCGAAATTTTCTTGAAAACCCAATACACATTATACACTTACTAGTGAGATTAGGTGTTCAAGGATGGGATAGGTGGTACACATTTATTATATATAAGAATGACATCACATGTGTTTGTTGGCCTAGAATGTGAACAATCATTGTTTTTTATATTACTTGTACATTGATATAAATTAGAATGAACAATCACTAAATTATATACTGTTTGTATGGAGTCCGGCTTCATTTTAGGTTTTTTTGCATTGGATGTATCCCTTTGAACGATACATGAGCATTTTTAAAGGTGATGTTCGAAACCGTTATCGGCCTGAAGGGAGTATTATTGAAGGTTATGTGGCGAGAGAGGTTATGGATTTTTGCAATGACTTTCTCAGTGGTAATGACACTCCTGATAATGACAAGAATATTGAGGAGGGCAAAGGAATTTTGGGATCACGGGTGAAAGTAATCAGCCGTGAGCAGTTGGAACAAGCTCACTTGTATATTTTACACAATATGGATGAAGTGAGTGTTTATATCGAGGAACATACCAATTTCATAAAGAGACAACATCCTCGAGCAAGTTCAATGTGGCTTGCTAGAGAGCATAATAAGACTTTTACTAAGTGGTTTGAAGATAAAGTCTTACATCAACTATCTCAAACACCAAATGATATTACAGAAACTATCAAATGCCTCGCCTTTAAACCAAAACCGAATGTTATGTCTTATGAAGGGTTTGACATTAATGGATTCACATATTACACAAAGCGCCAAGATGATAAGAGTGTCGTCCAAAATAGTGGGGTCACTCTTCAAGCGTCGACTATGTACTTTGCAAGTGTAAAGGATAAGAGTCCACGTGAAGCTAAAATGTCATATTACGGTGTCATTGAGGACATTTGGGAGTTTGACTACATAGATTTCAAAATTCCGCTCTTTAAATGTAATTGGGTTGATAACACCAAAGGAGTTATAGTGGATGAATTGGGTTTCACTTTGGTGAACTTTGAAAAGATTGGCGAGAAGGGTGAACCATTCATATTGGCATCACAGGCGAAACAAATATTCTATATCGATGATCCTGCAAATGATAAATGGTCGGTTGTTCTTCATGGTAAAAGACAGTTCATTGAAGATCCTATAGATGAAGAAGAGTACTATGATAAGTATGATGACTCCAGTCCATTCTCAGTTGGGTTGCCAACTCCACAAAATATTGAAGCTAATGATGACTTATATGTGCGTGGAGATCACAATGAAGGATTGTTAATTGATAAAAGATCACAATTTTAGAGACATGTATGTTTATACAAATGCTAAATGTTTGCCTTTTTCTAGTTAATACAAATGCTAAATGTTTGCCTTTTTCTAGTTAATACAAATGATAAATGTTTGCCTTTTTCTAGTTAATAGAAATGCTAAATGTTTGCCTTTTTAATGACATTTTCAGATGGCTGACCATGATGAGCATGATGTCCATGATGAGCATGAAGTCCATGATGAGCATGCTGTCCATGACGAGCATGGCGAGGATACTAATGTAAGTTCTAAAAACATATCCTGTATTTCTATAAAATTCATTATCTTCTAGTTATGTCATATATCCTATATTTCTATATTGGGCTAATTTAGTGTGTTTTATTTTTGTCAAATTTTAGGTTGATGCACCTGTACCCACTGAAGCACTGGAGCAACTTGATGCGCAACACCAAACACTTAACAAGAAAAGGGGCATCACTCTGTTGAAGAAGTTATTAGCGCTAAGTGGTAGTGGATCCAAATTGGTGGTGGAGTTTGATAATGGAGGAAATCTAATTGGAGTGAACCGCAATAATTTTGTGAACTATCTTGGGTGTACCACTCGGAGCCATTGTGGTGTTAAGTATGAAAATTGGCATAAAGTTCCTCAAGGGAAAAAAGACTTGATATGGAAGGATTTATGCGTGAGTTATTATTATTTGCAATTCTATTTTGTAGATTACAAATTCTATTATTTGCAATTCTATTTTGGATACTAGTTAATAACATTTCTATTTTACAGAATCTGTTTGCATTGGATGAGAAGTTGCATCGTAAAAATGTGATGCAACGCGCTGGAAAGATGCTTAGGAATTATAGGACAAATCTGAACAGAGAATACATAAAAGAGGGTGATAAGAAGAAGAAGTCAACCCTTAAACAATGGAACTTCTTGGACAAAGAAGATTGGGACAATTTTGTTGCTTCAAGAAAATCTGAAGAATTCAAGGTATTAGGCTTCACTCCCAATTTAATTAATATACATTGTATTCACCTATTCAAGATTAGCATTTAGTGCTACTAACCAAATCATTAATGTGCATACTAACTAGGCCCTCAGTGACGCACAAAAAGCAAGGCGTGCACTGAATGTGCATGACCACACTATGGGTCCAAAAGGCTATGCAAGCATTCACCAAAGACTATAGGCGGAGTCTGCGGCTACTCAGGAGTCTGCTCCTACTCAGGAGTCTGCCACACCCATGCCTCGCCATGATATCTGGATAGCTGGCAGGCAAAACAAGAAGGGTGAAATAAAGAAGCCTGTAACTGCTGAGGCGGCTGCAAAAATGGTAAAATAACACTCTTAGAGAAATCGTTTGAATATTGATTATTTGTGGTGTTAACTTACCAATTTCTGTTTATGGTGATTAGCGGGAGCTGCACGAGCAGAGGAAACAAGGCACGTTCATCCCTCAGGGCACAAGGGATGAATTGACAGTTGCTCTGGGTAACCCAGAGCATCCTGGACGTGTTAGAGGTGTCGGCGCTGGTGTTGGCATCAAAGCATTCTTTGGGCCATCCCAGCGCAAACCCAGAGTGGGACTTTCTCAAGAAGAGGTAACCTATTCTTTTTTTAGAATGTTACTGCAAAACGAAATTCATTAATAAGAAGCTAATGTTTCTTTTATCCATGTATAGGAGAATAAGAGAGTTGAGGATTTAGTTGCTAAGAAGGTCAATGATGTAGTTGCTGAGAAGGTCAAGGAAGAATTACTGCGGTGGCAGGCATCTCAGGCTTCCAATCAGCCTATGGCGACCCACTCTTCTCCTGATGCACAGACTGCGAGTAATCCTGGAGACCCATCGCCTAGCACGTCTGCTGTAAGTATTGTTTATGACATTGTAGCTAGTCTTTTCAAGATGATATGTTTTCAAGATTATATGTATATATGTATAACATTCTTTACGTAAATTTGTAGGCATTGAAGCCATGCCGCTTAAGAATAGAAGACTATGTTGTTGCAGAGGAGCAAGCTTACTCGTCCCTTCCTGGGGAAAGGTTTCACGGGACTCCAATGCCACAGGGCTATGTTCGTGTGGGCCCATTACGTGTGTTACCCGATTGGAGGGAAGTTGCGTTGCCATATGCCCACCCAGATATTGATACACTTGGTGAGGCAGAAGGCGGGGTCATATTGTGGCCCAAAGCAGATGTCGTCTACACGATTGAAATTGTAAGATAAATTTACATTGATTTAGACTGTTGATGTGTATATATGATGTCAACTGATCTGAAATTATATATACAGGTTAAAAAGAAGACACCAGGAGCACCTAGGCCTCCACCTCCACTTCCCGCATTACCAACTTGGGTTCCAACTGACCTAACATACCCGTTAGGTCATGCTTGTAGGGGAATGGCATGTTGGCTACGGGCACATAATATACATTGCCCTATAATAGTTTCTTTAGATGTAGATTATGCAGGTCGATCATACGATAGCTCTTTATTTATACAAGATATTATTGAGCTGTTTATGTATGATTGGCTGAATACATCAATGATAGAGACATGGATAAGGTGAGATCTTGTTTATACATCCATATACCTTGTGTAAGATCCGGTGATCTGGTTTCTTATATATTAATGCATACGCCTATATGTTTTGCAACTACTTAGTCGAAGATCATTGCAAGCAATTTGCATTTGATCATGTGGGATTTTTGATTCCATCATTTATTAGTTTGGTAGCTAAAGACCCTGATAATGTTCAACAATACTGTATAGATGCTTTTACAATTTTTGGTCAGTAAAAGAAGACGATAATAATAGCTCCATTCAATGTCAAGTAAGTTTACTTTATTTATAATTTGGACTTAAGAAAATTCCATTTTTATTTTGCATTTTGAGTTATTAATTGTTAACTTCTTACTTCTAGCGGTAGACATTGGGAGTTACTAGTTATTGTCCTCGGGACATTCACTGTTTATTATCTAGATCCTGCGGGGAGTACATTGAACACTAAAATTGGACACGTAATGAGAATGCCATTATTCTGGTGAGAAATATTTCATTTTTATATCCGTTAACATCTTTTATTACATTACTATTTACTTATGCAATTTATTGTGTTATATTAACATGTAGGGGTTTAGATGCATTCAAAAAGGCTGGAGGAACGGTCCCAAGGAAAAAGAACCAGCCAATAAATTGGCAGAACGTACAAGTAAGTTCCCGACTCGAATATATATATTATTGATGTGAATTGTGCTTAGTTGTATTATTTTGTATGTTTCAATTTATAGTGAGCTACACAAGACAATGGCTGGGCATGCGCATACTATGTGATGCGATTTATGCAGATGATTATCAAATATGCCGCATTGGACATCGATACCATACATGAGGTATTATATACAGTCTCATTAGTTAGTATGAAATATATCAATCTTATCTTATTTTTATATTATTACTTATATATATACATCATTCTCTTTGCAGGTGTTTAAAACTGACAACACTACAGGTAAACGCTTAAAAAATATACATGCTCCATATACGATGGAAGCATTAAATGAAGTAAGAGAAGAATGGGCAAAAGCCATACAAGCAGTGGCAACTGTAAGATATAATTGGGATGTTGATAGCGATAATGAATGATACTATGTAAATGAATATTTCTGAATGTTAATACATGTATTTGAATGTTTCTATATGTGTGAATGTGAGAATTGAATTGATGTCTGAATGTATGTACTTGTGTAGAATTTTGCTTGTGACTTTTGCAGGTTTGCGGCCTGTTTGTAGGCTGATATCAATGGATGTCGTAAACCTGCAGTTCAGAAAACTGAACTGCAGGTTCTCATCCTGCTGACCAGCCACAGCAGGTCTGCAAACTAATATGAAAAAAATATATATATAAATAGGCGTCGGTTATTTATAGAAAACCGTCAGCAAAGACATACATCGTCGGTTATTTGATAAAACCGCCGCCTAATAGTACAAACAACCCGACCGTGCAGGATAGCACGGCCGTGGTGTAAATGGCATCGGTTATTCATATAAAACCGACGCCTATAGTACTAACATGGCCGTGTAGGGAAGCACGGTCGTGTCGTCTTGACGTACAGGCGTCGGTGGTTTAGTATATAACCGACGCCAAAAGTGTTCGCGCCACAGAAAATGGCGTCATCTAGGGCACTTTATGTGTCGGTTATCTACTAAAACACCGACGCTATATTCTATATAGGCGTCGGTTGTGTAGTAAATAACCGACGCAGAAAGTGCCCTAGATAACGCCATTTTCTGTGGCGCGAACACTTTTGGCGTCGGTTATATACTAAACGACCGACGCCTATAGAATAAATAGGCGTCGGTTAAAAAACCGACGCCGAAGTGTTCGACCTTTAGCGGCGCCCACATAGGCGTCGGTCGGAAACCGACGCCAAATGGGGTTAAACGACCGACGCCAAAGGCCATTTCTGTAGTAGTGAGAGAAACATGTCTAGTTGATTCTATCAAATCTAGCCATAGCCTTTGTCAACTTTTAGCATCATTATGTGCGTAGACAGCTGTCATCCACACATGCAGACCACCTACATTCCTACAATCCACACTGATGTGTTGCTCAGACATCTTTACCACTATCTTCTACCATGCAATCGGTTTTCATGCAATACATACTCTTACTACCTAGAGCAGTCAACATTGGATACATATTTCCATCCTTACGAGAATAGGTATCTAATGCTCTTCTTATTTTGCACTTAAATTTTAATTTCTACTAAAGCAACTAGAGAGTATCCACTTGCAACAATCCATTCGTGGATTTCCTTTTTTGTATACCTGTCACAGCCTCCCTTGATGTTCCATAAGAGCATGGACATCAAATCAATTTTTCTTTTGGCCACTCGTGTGCCTCACAGGCTCCTGGAGTGTCTTCCTTGTATCCTCTCTGCCCTTTTTCTCAACCTTTCTAGGTTCCTCCTTGTCAGAATCATTGAGTGTTTCAAAAACTTTGGATGTGTCCAGGATATAACCCACCACTTGCTTCTTAGGAATACCCACCTTCTTTTCTCTCCTTTGGGAACGGGGTGTGAACTCCCCCTCCCCCTTCTGTAGTTCCTGACTTTGGTTCACCACAAGGTTTGTAGATGACGATCGATCCGCCCTCGTCAACAATTGTATCACCCGATTCAATCACGGTATTAGTCATTGTAGCTTCCTTCTCAGAAAACTCCTTTCTTGTGTCAACTGTCTCATGGCCCTCCTTCACTACTATCCCGTTGTCCTTCTTCCTCCATATCATCTTCTACTGTTGTTGCTTCACAGCGTCTTTCTCCTAACCGCCAGTGCAAGTGCCTTCAGGGTGCTCAAAGGCCTTGCATTGGTTTCACCTTGGTGGCTTGTAGTTGAATGTGACCTTCACTGGGATGGCTTCATGTCCGTGAATGTTTAATCATACCATCTCCATCATCTCATCTTCTGCCCTGATCTCCACCAAGACGTGGGCTTCATTCGTTTCAATGGAACACTCATCAATGAAGAGGATCTTGCTAATTTCGGTGTCTATGGTGCCCCCCACTCTTTGGGTCCAAGATCGACCAATCGACTCAAGGGTGATCCATGTTGGGATAGTGGTGAAGGCATCTCGCTTGAGCTCATCCCCAAATCTATAAGGCCCCTTAACTTGCTTAATGAGTTCAATAAGCTTAATTATCATAATTGAATTCTTATAACTCTAATCTAATCTTTTTATAATCTTTGAAATCATAATATAAGCTTAAGTTTCAAATTTGGTCCAATTTGGACACTGTTTGAGCAAGTTATGCAATTTTATGCACATCTTGGACTTTTCTACAATTTACCCACTTGAGAGGTTTTCTTTGCAATTTATCACTTTCATTATGTTCCTTGGATATTCTCTCATTATTCTTGAGCTTTTTGATCCATGGGGTGCCTATTTAAACCTTGGTTTGAAGGTGTTTTCCTCAAGGGTATTTTAGGATTTACCCCTTCATGGATGAACTACCTTTAGTAGCTATCAACTAATGAATTATTTGTTTTGCTTGGAAATTCAAGAAATTAGGGATAATCATGTACCTATGGAAGGTAGGAGAGCTGCTTGTGTGTGTGCTTGTATATTCTTAATAGTTTTGAGGTCATGGACAGTTGGAAAGATATTAGAACTTCAACTTTTACTTTTTCTTTATCTTAAAGTTTCATATACTTATCCCTAAGCACAAAAATGAGCCATTTTCTCTCCACCACTTCCCTCCTTCTATGAACCTCGTTCTCCCTCTATGCTTCTATGAATTTCCTATCCAAGGAACAAGAAAGAGGGGATCTTCTTAGAAAAAGAATCTAGGGTTGCAATTGGCTTCCTTTTAGGGTTTCAAAAGCTTCCTTCTAGTGATCTTGAACTAAAAGAGTAAGAATCCCCTTCTTCCCTCCATTTATTTCTTTGTTATCCTTCCTCATACCTTTCTCCAGGTCGGAACCTTGCTGTTACATGGTATAAATTGCTCTAAAGGTCTAAAACCCGATCTCTCTTGCTCCTTATGCTTAGAGCTTGCTCATTTGATGAAGAATTAAAGGTGCTAGATGGACGAGTTCATAGCTTATTCTTGGATATCCTACCCTACCTACTCATGTTTTCTTATGTTTGGGAGTTTATCTTATAATTAGATGAAAATTTTATAACTTTCTCCACGTTTATTGCTTACCATAAGCTTTCTAGCTCATGTTCTTGCTTGAAAATGATGATCCATGCAATAAAAAGCTATGCTTGACTTGGATTTCGATTTTATAATGTTCCCTATTCTGATTTCAGTTCTGGATGAACCTGTATTGATTTGTACGTTCTTCTTAAGGTATAATATGACTTGTATCGGGTTGGTTTGACAACCTATGGTGCTAAGCACCTATCAAGCAATGGTCAATTGTAGGGTTTAAAGCTGATTTCTTCTATAAACACATGACTCAATGGTGGTACCATTACAACAACGGATGGTGTTGTCTTCATGAAAATTGATGGCGGTGACCAAGGGTGTCAACTGACGTTTACCCTTTAGGTCATATGTTGGCCTAATTAGAAGCTTAGTGATTAATTGATGCTATCAACCAACGGTGATATTAGTTTGATATTTGAGGGTGATTAATGAATATAGTGATGATCTAACAACCTATGGTGACTTAATGGTCACTAATGATGGTGGATCAGGTCTCCAAAACCTATGGTGAGTTAATCATATATTTTTAGCATCAATTAATCCTTAGACCAATGGTTTCTTGGGTCACTTGATGCAATGGTCGGACATATATTGCAAATTATGGTTTTAACATATGAACTTAACCCAATGGTCAAGATCTAATGTTTATTCCTCCAATAAAGTGGAATGATGGCTAATGTAATATGTTGGTCCTAATAATGTGATTTAGATGGTTTCCTTTATATGATCAACTTAAGGAGCTTACTTGTTGAAAATGGATGACTTGTTTTAAATGAACAGTCAATTGTGGGTTTTACCTTACTCTCAACAGAACCCTTATTATTGTTAACTAAAGGATGTCTAGGGTTAAATGGTGACTTTTATATATCACAACTTGATAACATCATATATGATTCATTCAAGATATTTACTTATGTAAACAACCAATGGTCTTACCTTTTAAACATCCAATGGTTCTGGGTGACATTGTGGTATGGTAATATGGGTTGAATGATGATGGAACAAATGGAGGGTTACCCTTAATAAGGTAGTCTTACCTATTCACTCATATGAATAGAAGGGATGATAATATTGTGTTGATATGTAACCCTAATGAGGTATAGCTTGTTATACCTAGCTTTCATATAACTAAATGATGGTAATTGGGTATGAATAGTCCTTGAATGACTAGTACAATCATGGAGTACTCTCTTATTGTTGTTGAAACCTTAGTATGGTATAACCTGATGGTTACTCCTTGATTTATGTGTGGGTTCATACTTGAGAATAGTATGGAATGTGATGGTGATGCTTCACCTTATGCATCCATGATCCAATGGGGATGTTGTGAGTTAGGGTTTGGGTATAAGTGTTGATTAGTAACATTAATATAATTTATTTTGTTGAACCTAATTCTAATACAAATAGATAAAGATGAGTATTCATGTTTAACATTCTTATATGATGGAATGATGTTGGAATAACCTCCTTAACATGATCATAACCTTAATATGTTAATAGGTGGTTATTATAGCCACATGGTTGATACTTTCTTATGCTAAATATGGGCATTATGAATATAATGAGGGTTAATCATATCTAGATTCCTTGCATGTTGATGTAATAAAGGAATGTTCTTAATGTTTTTATAACCCTTCTATGATTGTTTATGAATATCTCCTAGCTCATTAATGCAATATTGCGTTGATCTGGTGTATTATATGTAAGTGATGTTGTTGAGCCTTGTTATAAGGCATGGAAAGATAATATTGATCTTGTAGGGAATAGTATGATTGTCTTAATGACCTTTGGGCATGGTTGAGCCCTGAATGAGGTGTAATCCTCTTGTGCTGATAAGGGTTGATACCCTGTGATATTGTGAAAAGGATTTATATCATGTGATAGTATGATGGTCATAATGACCTTTGGGCATTGTTGAACCCTGAATGAGGTGTAATCCTCTTGTGTTGATAAGGGTTGATACCATGTATATTATGAAAAGGATTTATATCTTGAAATAGTATGATGACTAGTATGGTCTCATGAATGGTAAGTGAATAGTAACATGTGATGATGAGATGATAAATTATGTTTCACATGTTTTATATCTTTTGAAGTTGTGATATTTATATGCTTGTTAGAAGTGAATTAGGGTTTGTGTGTCCACTTATTTGATGAAGCCTTAATTCACCCAATTGGCATAACTAATCAACTACAACTCTAATCATGTAGCGCCCTGTGCCATAGAGCCATCTTTAGTGTCAGAACTTACTGGATGGTGAAATGAGTATTCCTAAGGGAAACTCAGAGCGCATATTGTTGAGTATGTGGGGTGGCAAGTTGAGGATATATCCTTGTCATCCACAATGCAAGTTGTGGAGGTTGGCTATGGTCATGCCTCATACATCTAATGTGATTGAGGATAACTGCAGTTGTACCTCGGATTAGAGGGTTTTGTATACCCTAGTTTCTAGTGCTATGACATGTACCAAGGGTGGACTAGTGGTTAGCATCTTGATTATATGTCATTGTGGTGGCAGCTTTGACTGATATGTCGTTGCCTTTTACTCATACTGACTGAGGGGAAGAGATCTTAGGATACTTGCTCTCCTAGATCTTGTATGGAACCAAATAGCCCTTCGTAGGGTTCGGTTGGACTTTGGATGATACAATTCAAATTCCCCAAGGCATAATAAAAGATGTAAGATATCTATATAGCATATTTGTTTAGGGTTATACACAACGCTTCATATTGGATGATAACCCGTGTTTGCTTTCTTTTCATTGAGATCATGTATAGTACAATAATATATAGTAGATATGCTTATGTAGTAGTTATGCTCATGTTGTAAACATGCTTTTGTTGTCAAATATACTGACACTGATGGTTTAGATGATGCTACTAGCTATGTTTGATATTGCTAGCCATGCCTATGTAATTAGAAATGCTTAAACTACTAACCATGCCTATGTAGTTCATTGTGTTATGATGTTAGTTCTACTTATGATATAGATATGTTCCCTTTATTTGAGATGCCAATATTAATAGCCATGCTATGTTACTAGACATATTCATGATGTCAGGGATGCTTATGCTACTAGATTTCTTGTGTTGTTAGCAAGGAATATGATGATAGTCAGACTAATGATAATGATATTTATTAGATGCAATTTGATGATATTTGAGTGGATATCTATCCATAGAAATGGATTTATTTGTTATCTATATATGCATTGATGATCATAAACTGTTCAATCTGTTCAATTGATTATTAAATACTCAAACTACTTAGTTATCTACTATTTAAAATGTTGCAATCAATAAGCGTTGTTGGAGGTTATATCTCTTGCTGGGACATGGGTCTCACCCTTGTGGTTTGCCACATTTTTTTATGTAATCAAAAGTGATGAAAACAAACCTGTGATAGCAAAGAGGAGGTATAGTAATGAATCCTTGAGAAAGTTAATTAGATGTCTAGTGTGTCCTAGAGTCGTCCCTGTACTCTCAGGTCCAGGCAGAAAAAGTTTATATATGGTGTTTCAAACGAATCAGAATTTTGTTAGCATGTTAATGCTTGTTTGTGTGGCATATACAAATATTGTTATAATGTGTATATATGTTGTGGCTAAGGCGATAGAACAATTTATATCAAATTCTTGTCATAGTATGGATAAAAGAAAGATGTTGGGCTCTTATGCAAATGTTTTTGAACAGGTACTGACGTTGAAATCAGTTTTAATTTACCCATATTTTTGTGTATGTGGTTAATTGATGATTGATTGTGTTTTATGTTTTGAGTAATCTCATTTAGTGTAATGGGTTCTCACAAAATCAGTAGTCCTTTGCGATGATGATTTGGCTGTGGAACCACCTCGGTCCCATATCTAGCACTAATTTCTCATCTACTACATTGGAAAATCTGACCAAGAACACAAGGGTGTCACATGAGATCAATTTGAAGGATCCTTTGGGCCTCCAGGTTCTCCTGATCCAGATGTGGAAGTGAGGAAAGAAAGGTCATTTTCCCAAGACATAGGACATGACTGAAAACTCGCAAACATTCTTCATCTTCTCGAATTTGTCTTCATCCAAGTCATGTGAATCTGCCCCTCTGAGCGTTTTGGTGATGGGAACTCCTCGTTGCTCACCCCACGTGGTGGGGGTTTCTTGAGTACCTGAGTCCATGCTCTCCATCCTGGCCTTTGCGGTGATCCTCCATTTCCTTCAACCCTAGAGTCGGTCGAAGGTCCTCCCTTAACCCTTGCCCTGCTAGGGTTAGGGTTAACGTTGTTGGAGCCAAGGGAGACGTGTGTGGGGTTGTTGTATGTATGTATGTATGTATGTATGTATGTATGTATGCATGTATGTATGTATGTCTGTATGTATGTATGTATGTATGTATGTATGTATGTATGTGTTTATATATTTAAGTATGTCGATATAGCATACACAATAGAGGATTCAATTCAAATAATGTGTAAGATCATTATGACTGTTTAATAAAAACAAAACACCATTACATATTTCTTCATGAGTTTTCTATGTTGAAAATACATTTTTATAACAAGGAAAAATAAGGTATAAGTTAGATAATTTTAAGTAAATTAGGTTTTATCTAGATTTTCTTACGTCTATTTTATAATTTTGAAGAAAAAAAGAAACAATATTGTTGCAATGACAACTTATCTTCTCTCTGGATAAAGAAAATAAACATATTTGCTCTTATTTTCCTATTATGTGTGAGCAACGTCCTAAGGTACAAAACATCCACACTAGTCACATCTATTTAAACTTCTTTACACCTCATTCTATGTCATTTTTAGTTTGCACTAAGACGAGACTGACATGTTTATTGTGAGGGAGGTTCTCCCCTTACAATGTCTTTAGGTCTAACTTTTCAAAAAGTTTGATGTCGCTTGTTTATCTAGTTTTCTAATAGTTGTTTTTGTTAACCTTTCTTTTCTGATAAAGGGTTGTTTCTAGTTTGAATGGTGTCACAAGTGATATTCAATATTCAAAGATAGTTCTTCATTGTTGAGGATATAACCCATCAAAGGACTTCCTAATGTAAATTTGTGTATCGAAACAATAATACTTTGAAGGTATTGGAACCTTTGTTTATTCTTTTGTGTTTCTAGTTCTGAATGTGTTTCAAATTAGTTTTAGATGACGTATGGCATAACAGTATGATTCGTTATATATATATATATATATATATATATATATATATATATATATATATATATATATATATATATATATATATATATATATATATA